>JADWQK010001512.1:0-333270 GCA_017933935.1 Sesamia nonagrioides | reverse complement strand
ATGGTCATCATCAGACCTTCAGCAGGTATTGTGTAGAAGCGACCATGATCAATTAGGCAAATGTTGAAAACTGTTTCCTCCTGACTATTTCCATTATTTAGAACTGTTGGTCAACGACGTGGTCATCATTAGACCTTCAGCAGGTATTCTGTTGTAGCAACCGTGATCAATTAGCCAACTATTGAAAACTGCTTCCTCCTCACTATTTTCATTATTGAGAACCGTTGGGCGACGACGTGGTCTTCATCATACCTACGGTAGGTATTCTGTAGTAGTGTACACCTCAGTTCGTTTCATTTACAAAGCTGAGCTGAGTCAAAGTATTCATATCAAACAAAAAACAACCGACTTCCAAAAATCACTACAAAGTGAAAAATAACTAATTTCGGAAGTCGGTGTCTTTGTTTTTTGTATATTCGTTTTTGACACCGACTTCGAGAGTTTTTATTTTACACTTTTTAGTTGTTAAAAGTTCTATGTATTCAGTTGCATCCGGTCAGACTGGAAGCTGACGCAAATATAGTTGGGAAACGACGTAATTTTGTTTACTTTATTTTTTACCCGTAAGTGTTCCCTCGACTGCCTATGGTCTTCATCATCAAATTTACTGTAGACCTTTATTTTACCCCAATGGGTGCGAAGGTTTCATCAATATAAATGAATTAAGTACAAGCACAAATTAGCTACTGTAAACCGTTGAGGAGTTCCCGGAACTGGCCTTTGTCTTCATCATCAGAGCTCTTATGACAGTCACAACCCATCTAGGTGTAAAGTTTTTATCAATACAAATTAATCGAGCCCAAACACAAGGTAGCTGCTGTGAATTGTTGAGGAGTTCCTTCGACTGCCTCCCGGCTCCACCATCAGATCTACTCCAGCCCTTTATTAAATTGTAGTGCTTTAAAGTACTTAATGAGAATTCTAAGAAATGCACTAGTCGCCCCTGCAATTTTTGAAAGTTACCCTTGTTTTCTCTGGTGTCTTCCAATATCAAACCCCGATATCCTTATCATGGGACAACCTTGGGAACGTCTTCTTTCCAACAGAAAAAGAATTATCAAAATCGGTTCATAAACGCCGAAGTTATGCGCGAACAAACATAAAAAAAAAAAAAACATATACGGTCGAATTGAGTGACCTCCTCCTTTTTGAAGTCGGTTAAAAAATATGTAATGTGAACACAAATAAAAAGTACCTACTGCCTCCCAGAGAGCGAACGAATTAGGCAAATACTATAACAATATTCGTCGCATCTGTGGTCTTATCTAATCATCAGTAAATTTTATTATAGTATGATTCTCTGTCAGTAGATGGCGCTTTACTTATAGATACTGTTACAAAGGTCAAATCTTCAAAGTTATCGAGCAATGTAATGCCCTTAAGTGTCGTTATCGAGGAAGTTAATTTCCAAACCCGATACAATTCCCGAAATAAAAATAAAACAAACTCTAACAATAACAATCCCAGTTTAAACAACCCTAGACCTAACTTTACGGCACCAATTCAACATAAGTTCGGTATTCCAACAACCAATAATCCGCAACAACCTTTTAAACCAAACTTTACCCCGAATCATAATCATGGTAATCAAAGATGTGGTATTCATCCGCAAGCACCTAAACCACAAAATCAGAATCAAAACCCCAGATTCCTCATCAACCACAACAACTTCCACGGACAATGAATAATTATAAAAATTCAGGTTTTTTCAAAGCCAATCCAAACCAACAATTTCGTTTTGGTGTTAACAACCAATCACCCAGACAAAACACCGACGTTTCCATGAGAACGGTACAAAATAATATGTTAGATGAATCCATTAATTGTGACGTTAATTATGAACAACTATGTTCTTGCGAAGATAATCAGTGTGTAGCAATCCCAGAGGAAGATAATAACCAACTAAACTGCGTACAAAACGAATCAGAAAATGAAAATTTTCCAACAGAAGCCTCTGTAACGGACCAGCCGAAATAATACAATTAAACTATAATGGTCTTAGACTACCACATATCTATTTACCGGAGATAGATGCAATTTTTCTAATAGATACAGGAAGTTCACGGTCATTTATTAATGAAGAACTAGCCGACCAATTCTTTAAGTATTATATAGATGTAGAACCATTCGAAGTCATTAGTACTCACGGACGTAGCAAGCATAGCGAAGTTGCATACATCCCTTTAACAGATACATTCAATGCAGATATCTATCACAAGTTCTATATTTACACAGTAGATCAACAATATAACGGTCTTATTGACTCGCCTACTTATTAAAAAGGTTAGAAGCTAATATAGATATGAAAAATCAGGTATTGAGGACAAGTACTACCGACATCCCAATTTTATATAATCCATTTTACCAGATAATAATACCACCTAGATCAGAAACACGCGTAAAGGTACCAACAATGTTAGACAATGGCACTGCAATCTTAAACCACGTCGAATTCTGTCCAGGAGTTCGCATGCCTGATGCCTTAGTTAACTGCGTAGAGTCTTTAGCTCAAACAGTCATTCAGAACACCACTGATACTGAAATGTCTATAACATTTGAAAAGCCATTTACTGTATTTAGCATAGAACAAGAATTACCAAATAGTTGCATAGTAAATAAATTAGACAATAATTTAAATATTGACAGATTACTTAATGAAAACTTAAGTAAATTACGCCTTGATCACCTCAATATAGAAGAAAAATCTTTAATATCAAACTTGTGTGCAGAATATAAGGACATCTTCCACTGCGAACAAGTACTTCTGTCTTTTACAAACCAGGTCAAACATAAAATCCGTACAAAGAATGAAGATCCAATATACATACGCCCATATAGACACCCTATTAGCCAAAACCAAGAAATACAGAAACAAGTCAATAAACTATTAAAAAACAATATTATAACAGAATCACACTCACCTTGGAGTGCCCCGGTTCATCTAGTCCCAAAGAAAATGGACTCCTCGGGTGAACAAAAATTTAGAATGGTCATAGATTATAGGAGACTCAACGAAATAACAATAGACGACAAATATTCATTACCCAATATAACAGATTTGTTTGATAGGTTAGGAAAAGCCTCTTACTTTTCTACAATAGACCTAGCTAGCGGTTATCATCAATTGGAGGTCGAAAAGGATGATCAACCTAAAACTGCATTTACAACACAATCAGAACATTATGAGTTTACTCGAATGCCCTTTGGCTTAAAGACAGCCCCAGCAACTTTCCAACGTGCAATGGACAATGTGCTCCACGGACTACAAGGCATACATTGTCTAGTATATTTAGATGACATAATTGTGTATTCAACCAGCCTTCAAGAACACATAGATAAGCTCAGAAAAATATTTGATAGACTCAGACAAACGAATCTTAAAGCTACTCTAGATAAATGTGAATTCCTAAAAAAGGAAGTGTTATATTTAGGACATACGATAACAAAGGATGGTCTTAAACCAAATAACGACAAAATTGAAGCAGTTCTAAAATTCCCTTTGCCTAGAACACCAACGGAAATAAAAAGTTTCCTAGGTTTAGTAGGATACTACCGTAAATTTATTAAAGACTTCTCTAAAATAACACAACCCTTAACTAACTGCCTTAAAAAGAAAAATAAAGTTACAATAACTAAGGAATATATAAATGCATTCGAAAAGTGCAAGGAGTTATTAACCAATGCACCATTATTACAATTTCCAGTCTTTGACAAGCCTTTCCTCTTAACAACAGATGCATCTAACTTTGCACTAGGAGCGGTCCTATCTCAAGGTCCCGTTGGCAGTGACAAACATATAGCTTTCGCGAGTAGAACTCTCAACGATGCCGAAACACGCTATAGTGCCATAGAAAAGGAACTATTAGCAGTTGTTTGGGCATGTAAACATTTTAGACCCTATCTGTATGGTAAAAAATTTACTATCTTAAGTGATCATAGACCATTAGTTTGGTTAAATTCTATAAAAGAGCCCGGAAGTAGACTCAATAGATGGAGACTTAGACTTTCTGAATTCGATTACGAAATCAAGTACAAACCCGGTAAACAAAACGGTAATGCAGATGCACTATCCAGAATAAAAGTCAATGCTTTAGATGATGTATCAATGATAGTCAATACAGATAGCTCAAAAACCATTGTCATCTCATCAGATGAAGGTGATAATATTACAATTTCATCCAGCGTTTCTAAAGATAGACCTAGATCACCTTATTCGATTCCATCGATAGGTAGTGAAACGGTTACAGCCTCGGAAAGAGCAGACTCTCCTTCCTTAGCAACAGTTCATTCAGAAGAAAACACTGATTCCTCTGATATTCCGATATTAAAGGAAGCCATAGATACGAAACCGAATCAAATACTAGTATATACTTGGTATAAAAATGAGTATAGTGTTAAAAATCTATCCAGAAACAAACAGAAAGTATTTGAAGTACACATACCAACAGACAAACCGGATTTAATCAAGGATTTCTTAAAAAAATATATCCGTCCGAAAATTAAATATTATATTTATTTTGAAGACCAACGCCATCGACAACAGTTTCCAAAAATAATAATAAATCTCTTTAAAAAAGACGCAATAAGCATTTATGAGTGCACTGAAAGAGTTATTTATGTAGAAGACGAAAACGAACAACGAGAAATAATAACGAAATATCATATCGGAAAAACATGTCATCGTGGTATCAAAGAAACCATAGCCCATTTAAAAAGAACATACTATTGGAATAGCTTAGAACAAACCGTAGCCAGTATAATTAACTCTTGTGATCTGTGCAAACAAATGAAATACGATAGAAAAGCTTTAAAACCTGAACTGCAATTAACTCAAACACAAAATAAACCTTTTCAAGAAATTTTCATGGATATATTTTCTATAGAAGGAACCTATTTCCTTACTATTATAGACGCATTTAGTAAACTAGGACAAGCGATTGAAATATCAAACAGGTCCACACCAGAAGTTATTAGAGCACTATTAAAATATTTTTCTATTTATGGTGTCCCTCAAAAGATCAGTGCCGATCCTGGATCTGAATTTAATAATAACCTCTTAAAAGAAATGTTAAACTTTTATAAAATAGATCTACACATAGGTACACCACATAATCCAAATTCTATGGGACTTGTCGAAAGATTCCATTCAACTATCATAGAAATTTATAGACTAGCAAAATATGAAAGAAAGATTACCGACGCCGCATCTGTCATGACTTACGCTGTCATGTCATATAACCAATCCATCCATTCAACTACTGGTTTAACTCCATTTGAAGTAGTCTTTGGACATACAGACGCTTCGAGCATTTTTGCAGTAAACTTTGATAAAAATTATACCCAACAATTAGTAACCGATCACGTTAAACGTACCAAATACCTTTATAACTATTTAACAAATAAAATGTTACAATCTAAAGAAAAAAATAATAGAGAAACGCGGAGGAGAAAAACAATTTGACATCAAAACAGGCGACAACATTTATATGAAAGGAGTTAATACAAGACGTAGTAAAGATAAGCCTAGATACCAAAAGGCAACGGTAGTAGATAAAGTTAATAGAAATACCGTAACAGTAGCAAATAAAGCCCGCAAAATAAAGAAAATACCAATTAAAGACATAAAGCATCCTCCACAGGTTCGCCCTCGTGATAGTGATGCAAGCAACCCTGAACCTGGCCCTTCAACTTCAAAGGATTGAAGATAATCCAGGAATACTCCCCGTTAAAGAAGGCCAAGCTTCGCTAAGCCTCTATAACTGGAATATAATTAAGATATTAGACTTAAATTTAGTTCATAAGAATTTAGAGTACAACATAGGAAAGTATTACGATATAACCAATTATATGAAGGATAAATTAGATACATACATTTTAGACGGTAGCCTTGTTGATGCTGAATTGCAAACCCAATATATAATGAACATAACTATAGAACGATATTATCAGTTAATCCCAAACATAAGAATTAAAAGGGGACTTATCAATCCAATTGGATCAATAATTAAAGCAATTACTGGAAATTTAGACAATGATGATGCTACTAGATATGATAACTTGATAAACAGTCTACAATCACAACAAAATGTAACGATGAACAAAATTACTTTAATTTCCGAAATAATTGATACATTTAATAACTTTACAAATTCAACAAGAAACAACTTTATCATACTGGACAAAACTATTAAGGAAATAGAAGAAATTTTAAATAACACCCAATTTCAAAGGAGTAAAAACTTGATTATAAATACATATGACATGTTAATTCATAATTTTCAAATATTATTAACCCGCTTAGATGAAGTGGAGACAGCAGTAGCATTCAGTAGAGTGAATGTATTACATCAGTCTATACTGAATACATCCGAACTATTTAACATTCTTATAGACATTGAGAAAATAGATAAGTTAGCATTCCCTGTAACCATCGGAAATTTAGTTAACATAGAACATTGTATTGATATAAAAGCTTATGTAAAGGGCAAACAAATAACTTTTATTATGTCAGTACCAACAGTCCAAGCAGATGTCTATAACTACTATACCTTACATCCTTTTCCCATGTACAACTCCCACCTTGAATTATCATTCCTCATAACTCCTAAACATTCCCATATCCTTGCGAAAGGGTCGAAAATAGTATCGCTCTCTCAGCCTTGCAGAGAAATAGACGAAGGAAAGTTCCTTTGTTACGACGACATCGTGTCTCCTGAAGAAGAAACAAAATGCATCGTAGATCTGATGACCTTCTCTACGAAGATAACATCATGCCTGCCTCTTACAGTTAATGCATCAACTGTTAAAATTAAATCCATACAACAAGACTCTTGGCTAATTTTCGCAGGTTTCCCTACATTTTTAATAGAATACTGTGGCAACGACATGAGCCAACACGACATCATGGGTACCTACATTCTAACCCTGAACAATGCCTGTGAAGCAAAATTTGGAACAACGACGCTGAGAAAACATCGTCTTCAAACAGGAGAAGTTGTCTTCCGCAGCTCACCATCCATACATCTACCTAGCATCGTGACACCACAAGACGTATCCCGCAAGACTATCAGCTTAGATGAAATCAACTTAGAAAATCTACAATTTCTATCACATGCCCTAAAGGATAACAGTGAAGTGATAAACAGTGAAAACCATTTTGTGAACGTGCATAGTGTTAGTATAGGAACTATTGTAATTTACGTTATTCTACTTACTATGTTAATAATAACTATGTATCGCTATAGACATGTATTAAGATGTAAATTTAGTCAAAATCATCAACCTCATGAATTGTCTTCGAATGATGATGTTGAACTTACGGAGGGAGGAGTTATGCATAGCCAGCCCTTACCTCGCATAGTAACAGTGACACAACATCATAACATGCCACCCAGTTGCTCCAGGTAGCCATTAAGTTCAAGTTTCATTCTGATGAAATCAGTGACAAACAAGGCAATAAGCATCGCCTAACAGATTCCTCTTGTGAGTCGCAAACACACAAGCAAACCTTCATTTAGTATATAAGCATATGTAACTTAGATTTAAGCGTTCTTATTTTGTTCGATATTAATCAGTATAATTGTAAAGCTCATGCTGAGCAGACGTGTATTTTTGAAATAAATATTTTTTAATATAAATCTCTAACGCTCATATTTGACTACCTACATTAAGATAAAATATCTGAGTGTCTTCTGTTACCATCAGAAATGTCACTCTTAAAGCGAACGCCTCCAAAGAAAATGGATTGTAATTCATTAAGTACAAACCACACTCAGTCAGAATCCGACATCAACAACGTAGTAATGATGGGCGAATACGTAAATAAAAAGAGAAATAAGCGTTTACGTAAAGGAGATTCGCCGGGTAGTGGGTCTGCCTTGGTTTCACTTGACTATGAGCAAGATCAAAATGTTGCAAAATATTTAACAGAACAGACTGCATTAATGAACAAACTTTTGGCTGATATTGGGGAAATTAAGTCCCAAAATTCCGAAATAAAAGCGTCCAACGTTGAAATCCGAAAGTCAAATGAAAGGATGGTGGAATCAATGTCGTTTATAAACAAGCAATTTGAAGATATGAAAAAGGAAGTTGAGAATTTAAGAAAAGAACGCTTACAGCAAAAACAGCACATAGAAAATTTGGAAAAAAAAGTACTCGATTTACAGCACAAGTCACGATCGTCTGGAATAGAGATTCGTAATATCCCGCTGGAAAACAGTGAAACTAGTTCAAGCCTAATTAAAACAGTTTCAAGAATTTGCAGTGCTGTGGGTGTCTCGGTGCAAGAATCTAGCTTACGAGATGTATACCGGCTACCAGGAAAGGCATCCAGTTCGACTACACGGCCGATAATTGCAGAATTTTCATCAGTACAAACTAAACAATCTGTAATAATGGCAGTAAGGGACTACAATAAGGGAAAGGGAAGGGATCAGAAATTGAATACTGCCGCCATTGGTTTACCCGGTGACCCTACGCCGATTTACATCGCGGAGCAGTTGCCCGCCACTACCAAAAAGTTGTTCTATCAGGCCCGTGAATTTGCTAAAAATAATAAATATAATTTCTGTTGGATCTCAAACAGTAACATCTTTTTACGTAAAATAGAAGGTGACAAGCAAGTTTTAATTCATTCAGAAAAGTGTCTTCTTGATCTTGACAACCAAAATTCAATCTGACTAGCTAAAACACGCTCTTGCTTAATTGTTTTTACTTTACTTAGTTTTGTTAATAAATTATATCATATACACAACACACTAAAAACAGCATACAATTACATATACTCTTACACAGAACTATACACAGAACTTATGATAATTACTCAACAACCCATACTGACTTATATTATAGCGAGATGTATCGCTCATATTTTAATATATTTTATACCTAAATACTTTGTGCCATCTTTATGTGATCAAGTAAATTATAAATGGATCCAATAAAGAATATTAACGATGACTTGGACACTCTTGGGCTCAGCAATTCTTATTCTTGTGATCCAAGGGAGTGTGCTAGTTAACTGGACACTTCTGAGAGTAATATTAAAATACTACATATGAATATCCGCAGTGTTGGGAAAAATTTTGATCAGTTACTGACACTAATTTGCATAACTAAAATTAATATTGATGTCATTGTTTTAACTGAGTGCTGGGTTAGTAAAATAAACAGCCCGCCTGTACTTAGTGGTTACTTGTCACACGCGACGAAACTAAATTCAAACCAATATGATGGTATAATTATTTACACAAAAGCTAGCCTTAACGCCTCTATTTGGGAACCCTGCTTAGTTAATTCAAACGCTCTGGTGTGCCAATTAGATTCCAAGTTTACATTTGTTGCTGTGTACCGCTCTCCATCCTATAATACTTCTACACATTTAGAAAATTTTCTATCAGGCCTCAATAATATTTTAGAGGGTCTCTCTTCAAGTCCAAACATGGCACTAATTGGAGATCTGAACATCGATATAAAACCTGGAAATAGTAACCCTCATAGCTTGGAATATCTGATTGTAAACGCTTCACATGGCCTTATACCTACTCATTTCTTGCCCACCAGACTCGAAAATTGTCTAGACCACGTTTTGTTAAAGTCAAAATTACCATCCGTCACATTGGTTCTTGAATCGTATATTACAGATCATAGACCTATTCTATTGATGTTAACAAATGCTAAAAAATACCAACATTCAAAATTCTTCAAGTCTCATTCCAACTTAGACGCAATAAAGCTGAACTGGAAAATATTGACTTCGCGGATATTTATGGCATCAAAGACACAAATGAGTCACTAAACACTTTTATATCGCTAATAAATACCGTAATAGTAAACAACACGAATGAAAGCATAATCCCTCGGAGACAAAGAATCTTAAAACCATGGATTACTCCTGGCTTGTTAAAGTGCATACAAAATAGGGACAAAATGCATGTCAGATCAAATAAATCACCTAATAATACCATCCTGAAAACAACTTACAAGCGTTATAGAAATTTCTGTAATGACTTGCTTCGAAAGCTCAAATTAAACTACGAAAAATTTGAACTTCATAAAGCTCGAGGCAATCCTAAAGAACTATAGAAAACTATACAAGACATAACAAATACGCGTAGGGAACGCAGCAGTCCCGACAACTTGTTGAAGATCACCGATAGTCCCCAAGCCTCGGTGAATAGGGTATGTTCATTTTTTTCTAACATTGGCAAACATTTAGCGGATGATATAATTAAAACGACTAGGCAACCTTCGACTCCTGCGTACAACGACTCACGGGAAAGTTTGACCCCGATTGAATCCCTTGTTTTGCTAGAAGCGAATGAAACTGAGATCGAGTCAATCATTCTACAACTACGTAGTAACTGTGCAGCGGGTTGGGATGGTATATCATCATCTCTATTGAGGAAATGTCGCCAAGAAATGGTGCCTCCTTTAACCCATATTTTCAACCGCTGTATTCAGACTGGAACTTTTCCTGACGCACTAAAAAAGGCCATCATCCTTCCAATATACAAATCCGGGAACAGGGACTGTGTCAATAACTACCGACCGATCTCGATCCTACCATCGATTTCTAAAATATTCGAAAAGATTCGAAAAGAAGAAAGATATTAGAAATAGTCTAAGCAATACAGCAACATTTTTGAAAAAATGTTGCTGTATTGCTTAGACTAATGAGTACGTGGAAGATATTTGAAAAATAACAACTTTTTTTTTTGTAAAATCAAACCCCTATGCACGTCTGGGCCTAAACCTGGCATTCTCCTTTTTCCTTAACTCGTGCACTTCGGATTATTCTCTAGATTTTCAGCCTTCCAACTCGCTAGTACCCCTTCCTACTGGTAAAGTGGAAGTATCGAACCTCATTATTGGGCTGCGAACAGATGCTGCGCTTGGTTGGGATGGCATTTCATCGAGAATGTTAAAATCCTGTCTGCCCACGATTGTCCCAGCCATTAGTCATATCTGCAATTGTTCTATTTCAACGGGATGTTTCCCCAGTGTCTTCAAAAGCGCTATTGTTCATCCTATCTTCAAGAAAGGGGATAGACACGGTGTTTATAGATAATTATAGACCGATCTCAGTTTTGCCTGCCATCTCTAAAATATTAGAAAACATCTTAAATAAACGACTGGTGGACTATCTTGAGTCCAACAAGTTGCTAAGTGATAACCAGTACGGTTTTAGACGTGGCAGGTCGACTGAAAATGCTGTGGCTGCATTGGTAGACCATGTGGTATCTAAGCTAGATGACAAAATGAAATGCTTGGCTATCTTCTTCGATCTTTCTAAGACTTTCGACATTGTGTCTTTTCCCCACCTCTTATCTAAGGTTGAAGCCTCGGGTATTCGCGGACATACTTTAAAAATCCTCCGGGATTACCTGTGTGATAGAACTCAATGCGTTAAAATAAATGATATTGTTCATCATCATCATCATCAGCCCCTACTCGTCCACTGCTGGACACAGGCCTCCTTCATGGCACGCCAACAAGCTCGATGATGTTGTTAGAATGTTGTTGTCATTTCAGTGAGTTTTGGCGTTCCTCAGGGCTCAATCTTAGGTCTTATCCTATTTCTAATCTATATTAATAACTTATGCAAAACGTCTCTAATGAATTGCTCAATCTGCACTTACGCAGATGACACAGCTTTACTGATTCATGGTAGTGCAGGTCTGAAACAGTACAGTACGCGGAACTTGCTTTGAACTCAGTGATGGAATGCTTGTCAAGAAACATCCGAACTTTAAATCTAAGCGAAACGGTATACTTATCGTTCTCCTTATTGTCCACCAACATACCTCCTGCGGAATCCACACTTGTTCATTCGGTCTATCTTCGTCACAATGTGACTGTCCTTAAATCAACAGATGCGATTCAGTCAAATATCTCGGTGTTTGGTTGGATGGCTCTCTGAGCTGGAAACCTCACGTTAATAATCTCATATCGAGAGTCCGTAAGTTCACATTTATTTTTAAAAAACTTAGGCACTCCGCTGATCGCCTTCCGATGAAAACTGTCTATTATTCCCTTTGCCAAAACTTAATTAACTACTGCATCACGGTGTGGGGTGGGACCCCTAAGACAACCTTCATCCCTCTTGAACGAGCACAGAGAGCGGTTCTAAAGGTTATGACCTCGAAACCATTTAGGTATCCCACCACGGCTCTCTACAGCGAATGTCAGGTCCTCACAGTGAGACAGCTGTTTATTCTTGCTACTATTCTCCGTAAACATCCATGTGTGGTTACCGATCCGAATGCTACCAAAAAACGTAGATACTTCGAAGTATGTGCAACACAGGGATGTAGAACGGCCCTTGCTGACCGTCATTTTAATCTACTGTCAAGCCACCTATATAACAAAACTAGCTTTCCGCCCGCGGCTTCGCCCGCGTGGAGTTCGGTTATATCGCGCTTTTTAGATTTCCCTCGGGAACATCAAAATTTTCCGGGATAAAAGGTAGCCTATGTTCTTTCTCAGGGTCTAAAGATTGTCTGTGCCAAATTTAATCAAAATCGGTTGAGAGGTTTAAGCGGGAAAGCGTAACAGACAGACAGACAGACAGACAGACCGACAGACAGACAGACAGAGTTACTTTCGCATTTATAAAATTAGTATGGATAAATAAATATTGCCCCATTGCTCTCATGTGTCTAAAACTGAGGTCACCAAGTGGCTCCTGACATTGACCTATAATAAGACTGAAGACTTATTAATGATTTCGTTCGGCTGATATTGTAAATAAGTTAATATATTCATATGGCAGTTTCATATGTAAGGACCTAATGGTCCTTACATATGAAACTGGCGTTTTGTATGGGAGGAATAAAAGTCTTTTATTTTTTTTAATATAATGTATTTATTTAATCAAAGAATGATCCATTGCTATCTATGAACTTCCGCCATCTCATAGGTAGTTCGTTTATGCCTTTTCTAAAAAAAAACATTAGGACGGGAATGAATAATATCTTTGAAGGCGATTTGGACTGCCTCGTCGGAATTGAATTTTTTCCCCTGCAAAAAATTATCCGAATTTCTAAAAAAAATGGTATTCTGTTGGAGCAAGGTCCGGAGAGTACGGTGGATGTCTTAAACGTTATAATTGAAGCTCCTCTAATTTGGTAACAGTCTGTTGTGCAGTTTGTGGTCTCGCGTTGTCCTCAAGCATTTCTTATCTTCCCAATTTGTTTCAAGTGGATAAAAACAGTTATCACTAACACCGCAGCCTGCAGCTAACTCGGACATAGTTTGCGATGGATCTGCTTCCACAATAGCCTTCAATTCTTCATTGTCGACTTTGGTCTCCGGTCGTCCACGGGGATTGTTCTGTTAGTAGTAAAATTTCTAGAACGAAAACGTTGGAACCAAAAACGTATTGTGCTTTCTCTAGCGACACCACTGCCATACACATCATTAATTCTTCAAGCCGTTTCTGCAGCACTGGTGCCACGGCGGAACTCATATTCGGAAATAACGCGAAATTTTAAATTTCCATTTTGTAAACTCAATGACGCAGAGAAAAAACCAAACGAAATGCGATTTTCGAAACACAAATTGATTAGTAAACAGCTGTAAAAATTTGAATTTGGAACTCTAAACCAAAGAGGAGTTATTTAAGATCAAAGTGGCCAGTACGTAATTGGAGGTACAAATCCTTGTACCTCCAATTACGCATATATATAACAGATCTATGCTCTGCCTACATTCATCCAGGGAGTGTCCGGCGTTTGGGAAAAAGTGCACTAAATGTGGCATTTTAAACCACTTGGCAATCAGCTGTAAGGTCAAAAGAATACACAAAGTTAATTGTGCTGAGTCGTCCGTTCAACTGGCAATTCAAATGAAACATTATATTGTGATGCGGTACAAAATATTACAAGTTTAAATAAATGTGAGTGGTCTGAAACTATACAAATTGAAAATCTAAGTATTAAATGTAAACTAGATACAGGTGCAGATGTCAGTATTATGCCCAAAAATATATTTAAATCGATTCAAAAACAATTAAAATGTGAATTGTACAACACAAATTTGAAAATAGAATCTTTTGTTGGTGAAAAAGTTAAACCTATTGGCATTGTAAATTTAAAATGCAAGTTCAAAGACAATGAATGTTATGAGATTTTTTTTTATAGTTGATTGTAATACTATGTTATTAGGGTTGCCTGCTTGTGTATCTTTAAATCTAGTTAAGCGTGTACACACTGTGGAAGTTAACAGTAACAAAGAATATTTTATAAAACAGCATATAAAGGTATTTGAAGGTATTGAAAGAATGCCTGAAAGTGTTGATATTCCTACTAAATCTACAGAGGAACAAATTTGTCATCCTTCACCTAGATTACCCTCTTCTTTAATTGAGCTCCTAAGAATAGAATTAAAAAGATTAGAAGGTAGAAAAGCTATTGTAAAAGTTGATAAAATAAATGAAAATGCATGTGTTAACCGAATTGTAATTGTAGAAAAGCCAAATGGTGCTATAAGATTATGCCTAGATCCGTTAGATTTAAATAAGACAATTGTCAAAAAGCCAAAAGTTTTACCTACACTTGAGGATTTAAGTTTTAAATTAAAAGGCAAAAAATGGTTTTCAGTCCTCGATTTGTCTGAAGGATTTCACCATTTAACTCTTTCAGAATCTGCATCTTGGAAGTGTTGTTTTGCCACCCCAGTTGGAGTATATAGATATTTGGTCCTACCATATGGTCTCAAGAACGCTCCTGAATTATTTCAGGACATTCTTGAAAGTCATTTCAGAGAGTTACCAAATGTTATAATATGGGCTGATGACATTTTAGTAATGTGTAGTACAGAAGAAGAGCATGATAAAGCATTAGAAAGTGTAGTTACAAAGGTTCAACTATTAGGTATGATATTTAATAAGAATAAGTTTCAGTTTAAACAAAATGAGGTAAAATATGTGGGTCAAGTCTTAAATGAGCAGGAAAAGTCTTTAGATAAAGAAAGAGTTGAGTCCCTATTAAGTTTAAAGGAACCTGCAAATAGAGATGAGCTTAGACAAATATTAGGTTCATTCAATTATGTTCGAAGATATGTCCCAGATATGGCTAACTTAATGTCTCCTCTTTGTAAATTATTAAAGAAAAATACTGAATTTATGTGATTACCTGCTCATAGAATGGCTTTTGCAGAACTAGAAAGAATGGTTTTGGCTCCAGCTCTTACTCCATTTAATTCTAAACAAAAGATTACTTTACAATGTGATGCATCCAAAGAAGGTATAGGATGTTGTTTATTTCAAAATGATGAGCAAAATATTTTAAGGTTAGTAACTTGTGCATCAAGAACCATGAATGATACTGAACTTAATTACAGCCAAACAGAAAAAGAATTGTTGTCTATGTTGCGGGTTCGTTTTGGTGGATCTTGATTAAAACAATATTATTGGAGAGCACTGAGAATAGCCATTTATTTCGATGTCGTGCCGAATCCTAATACATAGACAAGTGGCTAGTGTTGCCTTACATATAATAATAATAGACTACAACATGCCCCTTTTTTGACAAACGGACATTTGACATCTGACATTTAAAAATAACATTGACAATAATGACATAGGTATCTTTGCTTAATCAAAGTTATGCTATAAATAATTACAAATCAAATTGTTTAGTTTTCTTTAGTAATCTACCTCGTGAACTATATTTTCTTTCAGCAATAGTAGCGTCGTTACATTGTACAGGTGACATCTTCTTATTTTCTAATACAATAGGACTTTGTGGTAAGTTTTCACTGTCCGTACACTGAGTAGGAATAGGACTTTGCATTTGATATTCATTATAATCATGCAAACTTTCAGATGATGCAATACTTTCATCGACATTGACAAATATTGGAGACTTTATTATACCTTCATTGTTAGACTGACTTTGTGATTCCGTTTGACATTCAGAATCATTTGAGTGATTAGATTCTATTGACATGAAAGAATCTGAATCATTATTTTGTTCTGATGAATATGAATTATTACAAGACTCATGAGTAAATATAAATACACAATTATCATCCTCTTCTTTGAAGGATTTTGACTTTTGACATTGATTCTTTACAATATTATTTTGTTGAGATGAACTAGGTTTTTCAAACGTGACATTTTTGTTGTTTGAGACATGTTTATGTACTACATCCAGATTTGACTTATGACTCATCATCATCCCAGCGTTAATCCCAGTCGCATCCGAAGCCTTTTCAGCTTTGGAGTCTGGGGTCCGCTTTACCAGTCCAACTGCTGATATGGCTAAACTTCGACATTTTCCGTGAAGCGACTGCCGTCTGACCTCCACAACCCGAAGGCGAATTTGACTTATGACTATTCGACTTATAATCAAAACATTTCTACGATAAGTTGTATTATTACAATCTTTGACAATGTATGATCTTGGATATTTTGTTTTTGACACGATAGTACCTTTTGTCCATATAACATCTTTTGGATTTTTCTTAAAATATATCTTGTCATTAATGGAAAATTCAGACTCATATTTTTTACAATTTCTATTATAATATGATCTAGTTCTTTCTAAGTATTTCTGTTTTTCCCTATAATGTTCATTATGCTTGACAATCTTGGGTTTCAGTTTATTTATCGTGTTTGGCAATTTAGATCTTAAAGTTCTAGACATTAAAAGCTGTGCAGGTGATTTGAGAAATCCCCTGGGTGTGTTTCTATATTGTAATAGACCTAAATAAGGATCTGATCCATCATTTTCACATTTTCTTAATATGTTTTTGACTATTTTTACAGAAATTTCAGCTAATCCGTTAGATCTGGAAAATGTGGACTTGAGACAATATGTTCTATATCCCAGTCATGTAAAAGTTTTTGAAAATCAGAAGAGTTGTATGGTGGACCTCCATCGGATAACAACTTCATCGGAATTCCATGTCGAGCGAAAATAGATTTCAACTCTGTTATGACACTACTAGTTTGACTATCTCTATTCAAAAATGCAATCTCAATATAGTTTGAATAAAAATCCACAACTAATAAATATTTTTTGCCTTTATATTCAAATAAATCTGTTGCTACTTTTTGCCATGGAAATAAAGGTTGCTCATGAGATAACATGGACTGTTTTGTTTTATTTGCAGAATAAATAGCACATGATTCACATTGTTTAATTTTATTTTTTCAATATCCTGGATAATATTAGGCCAATAGACTACACCTCGGGCTAGATTTTTAGTCTTTTCAATACCCTGGTGGCCTTCGTGTAATATGTTAAGTATTTCTTCTCGCAAGGATTTAGGAATAATTACTGAATTGTTTTTGAAAACTATATCATTGACTATGTGAATTTCCTCTTTAATGTTCCAATAAGGTAAAGTTAGAGTATCACAATGTTGTTTACATTTTGGCCATCCATTTTTATAATAAACCTTTAATCTTTGAGAAATCAAATCCCGACTAGTATGACATAAAATTTTTTGAAGTTTTTCTGGTGAGATAGCTAGGTTAGAAGTTAATAAATTAATATGAATCTCAATATTTGAATCTAAGTCTTCCAAGCGAATTAATTCTTGGTTAAAATTCGTGTCTTTGACTGGCGCTCGAGACAAGGTATCTGATATATACATTTCTGAGCCTTTTGTATACGATACAATTAAATGATAGGCTTGTAGCGTTATCATCATACGTTGTAATCTGGTAGAGACTTCTGCCAATGGTTTTTTGAATAAAGTTACCAAAGTCTGGTGGCCTGTTTCGACATGAATTTGTTTTCCATATAAATATTGATGAAACTTTTTGCAACCTAATACTATAGCATAAAGTTCTTTTTCAATTTGAGCATAATTCATTTGACTTTTATTTAAAGTTTTTGAGGCATATGCAATAGGGTTTTTGCCATGCAAAATTACTGCACCCACTGCGTGTTGTGATGAGTCGACAGACAATCTTATAGGCTTTTTTATATCATAATGTACTAAAATAGGAGATTGACATAATAATGATTTTAATTGACTAAATTGTTGTTCATGATGGTCTAACCATTGCCATTGACTATATTTTTTGAGCAGTTCTCTTAAAAGAGAAGTTTTTTCTGCTAAGTTAGGTATATACGAACCTAAATAATTGACCATGCCCAGAAACCTTTGTAGTTCCTTGACATTTGTTGGACTTGGCATTTTTAATATTGCTACTTTTTCAATGACTTTAAGTTCTTCCATATTTTTTAATTCATCTTTAAGACGATTTTCTAAGGAATATGGTATTCTACGAACTGGACAAATCTTAGGTGGTACACTACTATCAATGTCTAGATGTGCTTTGTATGGTAAACAACCCTAACCTTCGAATGTCTTAGCATATTCAGAAACAATTTGTTGTACTGACCTTTCTTGAATTCCAAATACTCGTTTCACCAGGCCTAATTTTTCACATGAATTCCATCCTATGATTGTTTTACATTCACATTGAACAATTACAAAATTTAATTTAGACTTTAAACCATTTTCAAATTCACAATCAAGTATACATGACCCTAAATTTGGTACTAATTGTCCTGAAAAAGAAAATATCTTATTATTTGTTCTCATTATGTTGATTTTACATTGAGAATTTTCAATAATTTTATCCAAAAGTTTCTTACTAATGACATTTGTATCTGCACCTGTGTCGATTTGACATTGAAGTTTATACTTATTAATAAATACATTTATTTGGCCAATTTTTAGTGTTACAATTATTAATAGAGTTAATTACATAGTTTCCTGAAATATAATTCGATTCTTCACAAGAAATATTACTCACTTGCCGCCTGTTTTTCTTGTATGTTTGTTCCGATTTCCTGGAAAAACAACATTTGGCAAAGTGTCCTTTCTTCTTGCAATTTTTGCAAATTTTGTCCTCGGCAGGGCATTTATGTCTGTGAATTTGATCACATCTTGTACAATATTTGGTTTCCGACGTTGACTGCTTATTCGACTGGTATCGGTTTGATGAATTATGTCTTCTCGGAGAATTGTTTCTTTGTAGGGTAGGTGCCAAAAAACTTCTTTGTCTTGACCGATTTCTTTGGTTTTGTTTAAATTTATGATCCGACTTTATAATTTGTACTTTGTCATTATTTGTTCCATTTTCTTGAACTAATTTGTTTGAACGCTCCTGGGAAAGTTCTAAATTTTTGGCTATTTTCATGGCTGTTTCTGTAGTCAATTTTTCTTCTTGTAAAAGTCTTTCTTTAATGTGCGTATTTCTAATTCCAATTACAAGCATGTCTTTTATTAGCGATTCTTTTAATTCTTTAAAGTCGCAAGTGGAAGATAAATTGTTCAAAATTGTCAAATAATCATCAAGAGATTCGTGACTTTTTTGTATTCTCGTAAAAAAATTGTATCTTTCGACTGTTACATTGGTGTGAGGGCTAAATTTATCGTCAAATTTTTTGATAATTTCTTCAACCTTCGTTTTCGTACGATCAATGTTGAAACTATTGAATATGTCAATACCGTCATCACCTATAGCATTTAAAAATATAGCAGTTTGCTTTGACTGTGGAAATTTGGCTATTTCATTGGCATCCATGAATATTTCAAATCGTAATTTCCATTTTTTCCATTTTTCAGCGGCATTGTCACCATTTTGTATTGTTAACGGTTTTATGTTGGCGAAGACATTTTGGACAACTGGCGTTTTTTCAGACATTTTTTTAAAATATTAATAGTTCCACTTACTTTTCTTGACAGCTTTTTATTATTGCTCCACTGCTGACACCATGTTGCGGGTTCGTTTTGATGGATCTTGATTAAAACAATATTATTGGAGAGCACTGAGAATAGCCATTTATTTCGATGTCGTGCCGAATCCTAATACATAGACAAGTGGCTAGTGTTGCCTTACATATAATAATCATAGACTACAACAGTCTATTTGCTATGCAGTAAAGAAATTTTACAGATTTATATATGGTTATCAGGTGGATGTGCAAACTGATCACAAACCTATTGTTTCTATAATGTCAAAATCTAATTGTAAAATTGGATCACATTGGTGGTGGTGGGTGTTGGTGGTGGTTATTGGTGGTGGTTGGTGGTGGTGGTGGTGGTGTTAGTATTGGTGGTGGCGGTGGTGGTGGTGGTGGTGGTTAGTGGTGGTGGATTAGTGGTGGGTCTAAATTGGTGGTGGTGGTGGTGGGATGGTTGGTGGGGTTAATTAGTGGTTAGTGGGAATTATTCTATTGGCCAGGACTTTCCAAAGACTTACATAAGTTTGTTATCCAATGCCGTTCTTGTGAGAAGTTTAGACCGGCTAATAAACATGACAAACTATTGCCACACAAGATACCTAACCGTCGTAATGCTAAAGTTGGTACAGATATTTTGGATTTTAACGGTAAATTCTTTTTGGTGATTATTGACTATTTTTCTCACTGGTTAGAATTATTGCCTTTGTCAGATAAAACATCAAAGTCTGTTATTAATGTCTTTCAAGATGTTTTCACAAAATTTGGTATTTATGAAGAAATTATAGCAGATAACAATCCTTTTAATTCCTTTGAGTGTCATCAATATTAGAAGTCTAAGGACATTGTATTTACTTCTAGCAGTCCATATTACCCTAGAAGTAATGGATTGGTAGAAAAAGCAGTCCACGTCAGTAAAAATATTTTAAAGAAAGCTAGTGAAGATAAGGTGGATTATAGAGACTATTTGTTAAGTTATAATAACACTCCATTAACAGGGTTAGAAGTATCACCCTCACAAATTTTGAATAGTAGAAGAGTTAGGACTCTTCGACCTACAAATTATATTTTGTTACAGCCTCAAATAGAAAAGAATATTTATAATTTGATAATTCTGAGACAGTCATTAAACAAGGTGTCTAAATAAGTAAAAAACAAAAAAAAAAGAATTAATGTTGGAGATGACATTGTTCATAAAACTGATAAAGATAAATATTGGAAGAAAGGTACTATAATTGCTAAATGTAACCTAGATCTTATTGGAGGAAGAGAAGGAGAAGCTAATGTTAGAAGAAATGTTAAACAGTTAAAAAAGTCAAGTACTAAACAAAAATGTGTTGTTCCTAACTATGATTTTTTCTATGATTATACTGTTGAGAATAACAAAAATTGTACAAGCTCAGTGGTATCTTCTCCAGTACAAAGTATAGAACCATCAAGTAGTCAAAATGTAATTAGGACAAGAAGTGGAAGGGTTGTTAAGCCACGAATTATTTTGAATCTATAATTTCATAAACATTTGTCTAAAACATAAGTTTTGTAAATTACTTATTATTGTCTAGAGGGGGAGGTGTTCTATATTGGATTAATATTATCTGTGACAGATTCAACATTCGGAATCTGTGGTTTGAAGTTTCTCCACGTTTCTGCATATTCATTCTTTTTGATTTTCATTATAAAAGTTTATAATAAAATTTTGTTTTAATTCATATAAAATAATATACCTTCCATTTCCAGAACCAGACTATCGAACACCATCCGGGAGATGGCTTTTTGTGCTTTTTTTTTTTTTGCTCGATTTTGCGTTTTCTATGTGTAACATGATAGGCACGTGATCCATAATAAATTATTCTAAAATAAGTGTTGTGACTGAAGTTTTGCATTTAAGAATGATATGATCGAGACAGTTTCTTTCTCTCGTGGGCATGCGATACGCTGGTAAAAGGCCATGCGTAGCGCTTAAATTTTAAGTAATCTGATGAGCGGTTATCACTATTAGATGGTGTAACGTCCACGTTAACATCCCGCACAATAGCCACAGTTCCGAATGTATTCAGGTGAGTAAGAACAGTATCGAAGCTATTTAAGAAACATTGAAATTTTTCGTTTTTGTTAAACGATGGCGAGCGATATATTTGCTGTTTTGTTGTTAATTTTGCATATGAAACAGTTCCCGTTTGTGAAGTCCGGTTCTAGAATAGAACATACCAAGTTTTGTTTTGTAAAAATAGCTTTTTGGTTCCGTGTGTTTAATGTATAATGAGAATTATATCTGTAGGCAACTTATTGTATTTATTAATTTATTTATATTTATATATTAAAATACTACACAAATACACTTATAGTTTACTCATTTTTGTATTGTCTAGCACACAGCCATACATAACTTATACGAATCACACGAACATTCACTATCCACCACATAATTATATCCTACTAATATTATAAAGGCGAAAGTTTGTAAGTATGGATGTATGGATGTTTGTTACTCTTTCACGTAAAAACTACTGAATGGATTTGGTTGAAATTTGGCACAGGGGTAGATAATAGTCTGGAATAACACATAGGCTACTTTTTATCCCGGAAAAATATGTAGTTGCCGTGGGATACGAAAAATATTAGTCCACGCGGGCGGAGCCGCGGGAGAAAGCTAGTAAAAATATACTTCACGAGCCTCACCGCGTGACACTCGTAGTATACAGCGGGTCGGTTATAGTTGTTGCGAATGTAGGTACATGCGCATATTACGTATACCCACATACAACCGCGCCAGAGCATTGACGAATTTCTTACAATGTTCCGCGACTACCGCCAGTCGTAATTTGTGCACCTCCACGACACTCGCGTTGATTAAAATATTAAAGTAGGTGTTTTATTTACCCATTACCTACAACTGGTGACCCCCGACGCAAAAAAAACCGGATCGATGTCTAGCAGCAGCAGCGAAGACTCCAAAAAATCGCAGGTGACCGAGCGTACACGTGAGCGTCGCTTTAGAATGGCGCAGCAACCAAACCCGGGTCCGCCGACCACATCCACGGCACCAATACAAATGAAGATACCACCTTTCTGGCCTGAAAAACCGGCGATTTGGTTTGCCCAAGTGGAAGGGCAATTTGCTGTTATGAAGGTAACGGATGAAACGGCCAAGTTCTATCATATTTTGGCCACCCTGGACAGACAATATGCCGCAGAAGTGGAGGATGTTCTTACCGGCCCACCCGACTACCAAAGGTTGAAGAACGAGCTCATAAAACGTTTATCAGTGTCTCGAGAGAATACAGTAAAACAATTACTGATGCACGAGCAGCTTGGTACAAGGAAACCATCACAATTTTTACGGCACCTTCAGCACCTCGCGGGCCCAGATATTCCCGAAGATTTCCTCAGAACAATCTGGAGCAGTCGCCTACCTACAGGTATGCAGTCTATTGTCGCGTCGCAATCGGCGTTGTCGCTGGATAATCTAGCCGAACTCGCCGACCGTATTAACGACATTGCGACGCCGACGCAACAGGTCGCAGCGGCTTCGTTATCACCGGTGGACGAGTTGACGCGGCAAGTTACGGAGCTGACCCGTCAGGTGAGCGCACTCACGGCTCAGGTGAATCGGCAGTCCAGGAGACCTCGCGAACGAAATTTACGACCGCGACATCAGCAACGGAGTGCGACACTGCACAGGTCGCAATCCAGTTATCGACGGTTCCCGATCTGCTGGTACCACTATAAACATGGCACCAAGGCAACGAAATGCATCAAGCCGCGTGACTACAAGGCGGAAAACACACCGGGCAGTCAATGATGGCGACGAACGGCTGCCTAAGTCCTACGGGTCGCCTGTTTGTTACGGACCGAAAGACAAATATGCAATCTTTAATAGACACGGGCAGTGATATTTGTGTTTACCCAGTGACCGCGCTAAGTGATCGCCACCATTGTAAAACGTCATATCAGCTAAGTGCCGCCAATGGTTCAAGTATCGATACGTATGGTTATATACAATTAAACCTAAATATAGGATTACGTCGTGACTATCCGTGGCGTTTTGTCATTGCTGACGTCACGAAAGCTATCATAGGGGTAGATTTTTTATCACACTATCAGTTGATTGTTGATGTCAGGAAACAAAAACTCATCGATATCTTAACCACTGTTAGCACTGTAGCCACTATATATAAATTAAATTGCGATGTCCTAAGTGTAAAAATTCCGACTGTAGGTAGTAGTGAATTTCACGGAATTTTGTCCGAATATCCGGAAATAACACGCCCCGCTGGTATTCCGGGTGTCGTCAAACACAACACTGTACACTATATTCGCACTACACCAGGACCCCCAGTGTCTAGCTCACCTCGTCGTCTAGCGCCCGATAAACTCAAGATAGCAAAACAAGAATTTGAGGCCATGTTAGCTAGTGGCACTGCACGTCCATCTGACAGCCCATGGGCATCACCTCTCCACCTAGTTTCCAAAAAGGATAACGGTTGGCGTCCTTGTGGTGACTATAGGTTATTAAACGCAAGAACCATACCCGACCAATACCCTATTCGACACATACAAGACTTTTCACACAGTTTGTCCGGTTGTAAATATTTTTCAGTGATCGATTTAGTTAAAGCCTATAATCACATACCTGTATTTAAGGACGATATTGCAAAAACTGCAATCACTACACCTTTCGGTTTATGGGAATTTCCATTCATGACGTTTGGTCTAAGGAACGCAGGGCAAACTTTTCAACGATTCGTTGATGAAATGACAAGGGGATTAGATTTTTGTTACCCTTACTTAGATGATTTCCTAGTATTTTCTAGAACAAGCGACGAACACAAAGACCATCTAAGGCAACTTTTCACCCGTTTGACAAACTATGGCGAACTTGTTAACACCAGCAAGTGTGTCTTCGGCGCGTCACAAGTAACATTTCTGGGTTATCACATCTCAGAAATGGGTACGAAACCTGTCGAAAGTAAGGTGAAAGCTATTGCCGACTTCCCCGTTCCTAAAACCGTTAGGGAGCTCAGACAATTTCTGGGAATGGTAAATTTTTACCGACGTTTTTTGCCCAACGCCGCACATATACAAGCCCCCTTGAACGCATTGTTGACTGGATCAGTTAAAGCTTCCCATCCCGTCTGCATTACTGGAGATTCCCTGCAAGCTTTTAAGGACTGCAAACAGAGCCTCTGTAATGCAGCTCTGTTAGCACATCCAGACACAAACGCCAAGTTAGGACTCGTCACTGACGCCTCTGATACGGCGATAGGTGGAGTACTACAGCAGCGTAAAGACGGAGTTTGGCAACCTCTAGCATTTTTCTCGCGCAAGTTGAGTCCAGCACAGATTAAATACTCACCGTACGATCGCGAATTACTGGCAATCTACGAGAGTATTCGATACTTCCGCCACATGCTGGAGACCACTCACTTCACCATCTACACAGATCATAAGCCGCTGTGTTATGCTTTCCATGAGAGAAAGAAGAACTGCTCTCCACGTCAGTTTAGGCAACTAGACTTTATCTCACAGTTCACAACTGATATCCACCACATCTCGGGTAAAGACAATGTTGTCGCTGATACGCTTTCCCGTATTAACGAGTTGAAGATGCCAGTTGACTTGGAGGTCATGGCCAAACTTCAGGCAACAGACTCTGACCTTGCAGCGATCCTTCAAGGTGAAACCTCTCTCAGCCTTAGGAAGATAAAAGTCCCTGGAAGTCATACTGAGCTATTCTGCGACATAAGTACAACGACTCCAAGGCCTTTCGTGCCCGTGCAATTGCGTCAGAAAGTCTTTAACAGTTTGCATTCTCTCAGCCATCCAGGTGCGAACGCCTCAGCCAAACTGGTAGCGCAGCGCTTTGTCTGGCCTCTTATGCGCAAAAATTGCCGTGAATGGTCTAAGGCATGTTTAGCATGCCAACGCACGAAGGTAAACAAGCATGTCTCGTCACCTTTAGGGACGTTCGATTTACCTTCAGCGCGTTATAAACATGTCCACTTGGACCTGATCGGCCCATTACCGCCAGCTGGTGATTATCGATATTGCCTTACACTCGTAGATCGCTTCACGCGATGGCCGGAAGCTGTACCGATTACCGATATCACCGCCGAAACAGTAGCCAAAGCGTTTATATCCTCTTGGGTGTCCTGATATGGCTGTCCTTCACAAGTTGTTACTGACCGCAGAAGGCAGTTTGAATCGGCGCTGTTTCAACAACTGTCCAAAATGATCGGTTTCGATCACCGCAGGACAACGGCATACCACCCCTAGTGCAACGGTTTAGTTGAGCGTTTCCACCGGCAGCTGAAGGCAGCAATCACCTGCCATACTGACGCAAATTGGACCGAAACATTACCTTTCGTACTACTCGGCATACGGAGTGTCTTCAAAGAAGACCTGCAAGCTTCATCGGCCGAGCTGGTTTACGGTGAGCCACTGCGCCTCCCTGGCGAATTTTTCGGCATAGACGTTACAGGATATACCACCGACATAACCGCCTTCTCGGCACGAATGAAGTCCTATGCCGAGAAAGTGCGACCGGTCCCGGCCCAGCACCATTCTACTCGTAGAATCTTTGTCTACAAGAATCTTGCCACATGTAGCCACGTATTTCTGAGGGAAGACATGCTACGTGGTTCCCTTCAGCCTGCTTATACAGGGCCACACGAGGTACTGAAGAGGGCTGCCAAATATTTCGTAATTCTTGTCAAGGGTAAAAATCTGACAGTAAGCATAGACCGCTTGAATCCAGCCTATATATTGTCAGATGATCTAACACCACCACAGCGCGTTACACAACCTCCTCAAACAACTCAGTCTCAGTCATTTAACTGTCCAGCACGTCGAGCCACCCAAATAACACGATCAGGAAGGCGTGTACACTTCCCTGATTATTATCGTCCGTAGACACGGCCTCTGGAGGGGGAGTGATGTAGGCAACTTATTGTATTTATTAATTTATTTATATATTAAAATACTACACAAATACACTTATAGTTTACTCATTTTTGTATTGTATAGCACACAGCCATACATAACTTATACGAATCACACGAACATTCACTATCCACCACATAATTATATAAAAATATACTTCACGAGCATCACCGCGTGACACTCGTAGTATACAGCGGGTCGGTTATAGTTGTTGCGAATGTAGGTACATACGCATATTACGTATACCCACATACCACCGCGCCAGAGCATTGACGAATTTCTTACAATGTTCCGAGACCTACCGCCAGTCGTAATTTGTGCACCTCCACGACACTCGCGTTGATTAAAATATAAAAGTAGGTGTTTTATTTACCCATTACCTACATATCCGTCTAATAGTTATAGCGTTGCAACCCGATAGCGCGCTGTCTATGGCATCCGTGAGAGGCATGAAAAAAAAGAGATAGTTATGACATGGCGGTGAAAAGGTGCACTCGCGCTAACCACTCACGCTTTAAAGTAGGAAATTGTTACCAAATTATAAGTTACTAGCTGCCGCCAGTCATTTCGTTCGCGTGGAGTTAGTTATGCTCGGCTCCTATTGGTCGCATCGTGATATTATATAGCCTAATATACTACATAGCTACAAATATTTATAACATCATATATGTCAAAGCACGGCTAACGGAACGATACCTATTATTCGAACTACATATCCCGTTACTAAATGATGACGAATATACATTATATCGCAATATACCTATACCTAGACTGCACACAAGTAATAATTGTCAGGGGTTAGCAATAGCAACAAAGTACATCGGAGTGAACTTCGTAAAAAATACTTACATACAGATGGAAGACGCTGATCTCCAACGATGCACAAGAATGGAGGCGGACAACTACATCTGCCACGCCTACATAACTATTAGCAACTTGCATGGGACTACGGCATCCTGCGAGGTAAAAATGCTTAGTCAGAATGTAAACAACATCACATGTGATTGGGTACCACAACAATGCTCTGACCAATGGATAAAACTACAGAGACCAAACATATGGCTGTATAACTGCATCAATGAGTGTACGCCGCGAATGGTGTGTGAGAATCAAATTACAACGCTGACAATTACCAAGTCAGGACTCATTGCCCTAGGTCAGGATTGTATACTACAACATAAAGACGATACAATGTACTCACATAATGTTTTAGTAGCTATACAAATATTGGAATGACTTTGGAGGTACCAACTATTGATCCACCAAATGATATGTGGAAAACTTTAAAGTATACAAAGGTCGTGCTACCTAAACTAGAATTATCAGAAGAACATAGACTACTGGACAATCAGATAATCACACAAAAACTACGAGAAAACCTACCGAGCGATTTAAGTATAAGTATCCACGACATTAGCAACTATACGATAAGCTCTCTGCTGGTGGGAGGAATCGTCGTCGCTATTGGAGTATGGCAAATAAGAAGATATCTTGCCACACGCAAGAAAAGCGATATAGCGAAGAAACAACAGGCAATTTCGACAAAACTTCGAAGGAAGACAGAATATATAGAACTGGAGGAAATTACTAACTACGCTGCAATAGATCGGCATTCGAAGAACCCAATAGGAAGTAGATTCGAACTTTAATAATTCATTTAAATAACTGTTTCTCTTATTGTTTTGTTCCTTTACCATTTACTTTATTTTATACTTTATTCAACTTGTAACATATTTTGTTCCATTTTATACTTTATTTACCTTGTAACATATGTTGTTAACAGATATCTTTTCCCTTCACCTTTCCCTCGGGAGCATGTACGAGCCAATAATGCTCATACAGCTAAGTACTATTGTGTATAGAATGAACTTCAACACAATGTAAGAACAGTCGTAAATATACCTCCATCACGCGGTCAGGTGTAAATAAACAAGTGCGGCTCAATACTGGTGGTTTTAGTGTTACTCATTACCTACAACAACTCTGGGGTATCGTCATCGGCAAAAAACCCCAACACACTAACTACTTTAACCTTTCTGAATTAATGGGCTATCAAAAGCAAAAAGAATTTTTGAAATCGGGCCAGTAGTTCCTGAGATTAGCGCGCACAAACAAACTCTTCAGCTTTATATATTAGTATACAATAAGTAAAGAAAACCCTGTCCGACCCATAAGGATAATAAAGGTTAGGTAAACACTTGACCAAATATAATATACAATTTTACATAATCATCAAAGTAACAATACTAATGAATTTTGAAATAATCCTTTTTTCCCGGGAATTAATTCAAATTTCCCGGAAATTTGGTAATTTTTAAAAAAGTGACAACACCGGTATTATTATAAGCGAATAGCGACGCGACCACGTCACAGGTGCCGCGTGCCCTGCCCCCCGCCGCCCGCGGAAAGGGGTTGCATACCGCACATGTATTAAGTTACCTCTTTTTGCGAAATAATATTTATGTTTTTAGGGGGATTTTTTTTTTAAGTTTAGCCTGTCTTTGTGGGCATTAGTAGAATCAGTTATCGATACCTAACAATACCTTCACGGATCGGACAGGGTTTTCTTTACATATTGTATAGATTGTTTGTGTTATTGTGTTAAGCCTGTATTTCTGGACCATTAAACTGGAACCGTGATAACTGAGTCCTTATTCGCTCCCCACCGACGCTATAAGTGCCTGCCCAACGTGTGTAAGTATTTCCTGTCGTGTATTACGCAGTGCAGTTTGCGAAATAACTTACAACGATCACAATAAAAGTGGACGTAGGGGACTTTACAGAACCTACGAGTGTGTTTTCCTGTTTGTCCCGTGTCTTTAGTGGCCAAAATGCCAAAAATACGGTCAGAAGAAAAATCGGACTCCAATGGCACCGCGGGCGCGGCCGCCATGAATATTACAATGTCTCAAGAAACTCTCGCTAGCTTTATAACATCAATACAACAAACTCAGAACGAATTTTGTCAGCAGCTGATCGGAGAAGTACGCTCATCAACGCCGCATAACGTCTCTGAGGCCCAACAAGCATCGTATGTTTTTGACGCGAATGGAAACTTCGCGAAATGTACCTCGCGTTATGGCGGACGCGCGGACGAGGCGTTAGATATTTTTATGGACGCCGTAATTACCTATAAAGACTGCGTAAATGTATCTGACGTGAATGCTCTCCGCGGCTTTTCGATGCTATTGGAAGGACCCGCTGCAGTATTGTGGCAAGGTGTCAAGCAATCAACCAGCACGTGGTCGGAAGCCATCACCCGCATAAAGTGCGCCTTCGGTGAACACGACCCGCCACACCGCGAACTGCGGCTGAACAGTTTTCGCCTTTAGCGAAAACTGTTCAGCCTCATACACAATAAAGACGAAAACACAGATTTGTTTATTGCTAAGGTACGTGCAATATTAGCAAAATTCCCAAAGGACGACCTTTCAGAGAAAGTTCAATTAGATATGGCGTACGGACTACTTAATACGCGCATTAGGAAACACTTGACGAGAGACTGCGTGAATAGTTTCAACGAGTTGCTCTACAAGTGTCGACAGGTTGAAGATTCTGTGAAAGAACACTAACTGTGGTAAAGTGCTACGGTTGTGGTGTCGCGAACGTGATCAAATCAAAATGTAAAAACTGTTCACTACAAGGCCAGTCCTCATTTTACTACTTGAACATTTCGTCGCATGACGAGGTACTAAGTACGTCAGTTTCCCGCGAATCCCCGCGAGCGCGTGACCGTAGGTATCGCCGGCATGGCTCGGCCGCCAACGCCGTCCCTGCCCCCCGTCGCCGCGCCGCAGTCGTCGTTAGTCAACCCGTTACCAATGTCGACTCAAGGTAACCCTACACTTGCCGTAGGCGTTTTTGTAACAGTAATGTTGTTAATGTAAACACAAGTTCGCCTAGTTTTTATGATTGTAATAGTTATGAGTATATCAGTAATGTTAATGACTGTACATCTATTCGCCGCCCCCTATTAAATACTAGCGGCCGCCAGCGACTTCGGTCGCGTGGAGTTAGTTATGCTCCGATCCTATTGGTCGCAGCGTATTGTTTCATATCCTAACTTGCAGCGTGATGTTATATAGCCTAAAGCCTTCCTGAATTAATGGGCTATCCAACGCAAAAATAATTTTTCTAATCGGAACAGTACTTCCTGAGATTAGCGCGTTCAAACAAACTCTTCAGCTGCGGTATATATTAAATATAGTATAGTATAGATAAGCATTCTAGGGTTTTGTGGTATGGCTTTAGTTGATTCTGCAGCTAAGACATGTATTGCCGGCCATACGCTCTACGCTCTCCTATTAAGGCTAGGACACCAGTTATTGCCGTCAACACAAATTGTTAGGTTAGCGGATGGTGTTAATAGGGAGATGAATGTACTTACGTCGGAGGTACAGGTGACACTCCAACATAAAACTAGAGCCATTCAATTTATTATTATTCCTGAAGCAAACAATAATGAGAGTTTGTTAGGCATATACTTTTTTACTATCTTCAATCTTGTTTTTAATTTTGGTAACAGCAGCTGGCATTTTGCTCTTGTGTCTTCGTGTGCCGCTGTAGAAGTGCTCCGGGATGATGAGGCGACCTCCCTTAGCGATAGTCAAAGCGAAGTTCTGGAATAGCTCCTTGTCTCAAATCAGAATACCTTCGAAGCAGGGGGTGAAGCGACTTCTTTTGCCGATGTAGGTTAAACCCTGTTAAGAAAGAGGTCAGGCGGATTGAGTTGGACAAGATGTTGGCTGATGATATTGTAGAGGAATGCGAGTCCGCGTGGGCTTCTCCGGCGCTTCTCGTTCCAAAGTAAAATGGAAAGGTACGTTTTTGTGTATATTATAGGAAGCTCCATGCGGTTACTAAAACCGATGTCTATCCCATGCCACATGCAACAAAACGGCAATCTCTCATGAGTACCATTGATATGCGCAGTGGATTCTGGAAAGTAAGCGTTCGTGAACAGGACCGAGATAAAACCCCTTTCTCAACGCCTTTCGCTTCATTCCGTTTTAAGCGTATGCCGTTCGGTCTGAAGAACGCGCAGTCAACCTTGCAACGTCTGATAGATAGACTTCGATTGGGCGATTCGTTGAAGAACGTGACGCTTCTAGCTTATCAAGATGATCTACTAATAATCATTAGACTAGATTCGTCCGTTGAGATTCAAAGAGTCAACACCGTATTTTGTTGTGTCTCAAATAAACAATAAAAAAGTGGTAAAAACTTGATCAAAACATTAATGCTATATATCAATGTAAAGCATGTGAAGTGCTCTAAATAGTGACATATACAATATGTAAAGAAAACCCTGTCCGACCCATAAGGATAATAAAGGTTAGGCAATCACATGACCAAATAAAATTTGAAATGTTGCATAATCATCATAGTAACAATACTAATCAATTTTGAAACTATCTTTTTTCCCCGCGAATTTACGCTAACTTCCCCAAAATTTGGTGTTTTTAAAAAAATGACAACACCATTTTAGGCGGTATAATTGTCGGCTTTCCTTTTATTGTTTTGTTAGAGTATTTATTTCTTTGGCGGCGTCGCGCGTGAGCTTTATCGGCGACGTAAAAGAAATAACTAGTGATGCACTAATTTTTGCGCAATAACGTTTTTTTATCGCTATTAATCGAAACTTGTATCTGGTTGAATGATTTGTTAAAAACACAGATTACCCAATGGTAAAAGTATTTTTGTTTGTTTATCGATTAATTACTAATAACATTATTATAACACAAGTATTAGTAAACAGAAACGAGAAGGACTTATAAAACACAATTTTAGTAAAATTTTACAAATATTTTAACGGTCAATATCATCGATTTTGAGACAGAAACTGAAATTAAAATATTTGGCATGATTTTCATTTACAGCAGTGTACCTAACTAATTTAAGTTTTGTAAAAGTAGTAAACAATTCCATGCGATGTTGAATCTAGAATGAGAATAAGAAACTATAATACTAAATCGATAACAAAAATAGACGAGTAAATTGTTTCCATCGAAAATCAATATTTTGATTACTTACACATGTAAGTAATCAAAATATTGATTTTCGATGGAAACAATTTGGCCTCGCGGCATCCTTTGAGTAAATAGGGATGTCCCTATTTACTCAAAGGATGCCGCGAGGCCAGCCCCGTAGGTACAATTTTATAAAATAAAAATCATTTTTACTTTAAATTATCAGTTGCGCGTAAACATCGCTCTAGTGAAGACTATTCGTGTATTGTGTGATCATGTCGTTTCCTAATGTAGAGTAATGTAACATGCTGATGGAAGGTAGCAACTGCTGTTTTATGATCAGGTGATTGTGATCAATGTGGTTCCAGTATGACGGTGCGTCACCATATCTTTGTCCTGTACGTGAGAACTTCCATTAAAAGTTCGGCGAGCAGTGGATTGGTAAGGGTGGACCAACTGTGGCCAGCGCGGATTTGACACCACTTGATTTTTATTTGTGTGCATGTCCGTGCTAATCTCGTGCGACGGTGCTAGCTGGGCCTGTATCGTTATTAGTGAACGAAATATGGAACAACATCTCCGCCACAGCCATTATGCTCATCGAATGAAATGATACATTTGGAGAGTCAGACGACCTTCCTACTTAAAAAAAAAGTTCCTTTCACGAGCTGCCTAAGTATCATTATTTCTTTCGAGACTCGATAAACGTGAATAAATTACCTATACCTACATGCATGAGGTCAACTGAGGTTATGAACTGTGCCTGTGTTGCCATGAAATTACCTATTTATTTTATTTAACTTATTTATTTTTTAGGGGGAATTTTTTTTTAAGTTTAGCTAGGTTTTGTAGGCATTAGTAGAATCAGTTATCGATACCTAACAATACCTTTACGGGTCGGACAGGGTTTTCTTAACATATTGTATAATAGATTTGAACTTCATCGGTACCGTGAGTAAATAGTAAAAAACTTTTGAAAATAATTTGCAACGGCTTGCGTCCCTGACCTAGGGCAACCCGTAGATCGCCCGCTTCTACGCACACATGCTTAACGCTTACACGTCGGTGTTTTAACATCCTCAGCCTACGCGACGCGTATACAACAGACTTAGCATACGTAACTTCTTCTAGTGAAAACAGAAACAAAATAATTAAATTGGTTTTGCAGTGATTGACAAAATAAAAACAAAATTACTACTACTAGCCACCAGAGGGTGTATGGTGTTGCCATCTAAAAAATATAAGAGTATTAGCGCCATCTATCTTTATTCGGTGACAGCAGTCTCCCCATCAAAATTTTAATTACACTATTGCCCGCAAGAGGTCAGCATCAGATATAAAATGTCACAAAAATTAAACAATTGCGCAGGATGTACCCAAAATATACTTAACAAATTGTATCTCACTTGTACACTATGCAGCAGTAACTACGACCTGGAATGCGCCAACATCTCCATAAATCATTTCAATAAACATCTGACCACAAAAAAGTGTGGAAATGTCAAGGTTGCCGCTGTAAAATGCCAAAAACTGGAAACACAAATACACCTATACGACCGCTAACATCTACACAAAGCCAGATTGAACGAATAACCACACCCAACAAAGAAAACAATGTAACGATTCGACGTAAAACCTACCCTAACGAAGATTCGACAACTTTTGAAGATCTGAGCTTATTAGGCGATACACTATACCCGGAGGAAAAAAGCACCTCAAACATCAACACTGAACTTTCCTTACAAAACCTAAGTGAAATAATTATGATGCGTCTCAAAGAAAATATTCAATCAATAATAGCTGATTTCCGCTATTACGAAACTTACGGAAGATTTTGAACAGAAAACCGCTAATTTATCAAGACAAAACGAACAACGAATACAAGATATTGAAACGATTAACACAAACATTAACACGAAGTAAACCTAATTAAAGAAAACGAACAATTAAAGCAAGTAATTTCGGAAATTAAATCGTTATCTACATCCTCTAAAATCCAATGTACGGAAAGCAATTCCAAAAAAATTGTCATTTACGGCTTCACCGAGTACTACGAAGAGCCTGAAGCTAACCTGCATGACCGAATCATAGAAGTGTTTCGCGATATTCTGCAGGTTAACCTAATGGGTTATGTAGAAAATATGTATAGAATAGGTAAAAATCACACAAATTGCCGGCCACTAATGGTTGAATTAATAAGCAAAAGAATGGCTAAATACATCAAGACCAATAGCCACTACTTCCAAGGAACAGGTTTGTCTCTATCTGAGTTTTTGGATGAAAATTTACTTAAGGAAAGAAAATAATTACGAGACGAAATAATAAAGGCAAGGAAGAAAGGCTTTCATGCAGTAATAAGAAATAATCAACTATATGTGGAAGGGTAAGCTACCATGCTGAGAGACAAAATACGCAGAAATCAACTGATTAACCAGCACTATGTATATCAGAATATGTATATCGGAATCTTGGCTGTCGAAAGAAAAACTAAGCGTAGTACAATTTGGTGAATATAGAATAGCAGCGTCATACTGCCGCAGCACGCGAGGAGGAGGTGGTGTCTGCATCCTCCTATAAGATCATATCGACTTCAAAGAGCGGGACGATATAACCAACATGTCCATAGAATATATTTTGGAAGTATGTGCAATAGAGCTACCCAAAGAAAACATATTATTAGTATTAATGTATTGGAATAGAAGGGAGGAAGAAATATTTATTAGACAGTTAAGAGATATCGTTAATTACATAAATAATAAGTATTTTAAATTTAATATAATAATAGGCGGAGACTTTAATATAAACATCTTAGAGAGAAATGTAAAGACTAGTCAATTCCTAGATCTCATGCTAGAATATAAATTTACACAACACATAAAAACACCCACGAGAATAACACAAACCACATCTACATGTCTAGACTTGATATTCATAAACACTAACTCAAATCAAATACACACAACAGTAGAGGAACTAGGGTTTTCGGACCACAGCGGTACGACTATACACATCACCATACCAACACTACAGTTAGCTTCACCAACAACCTGGGTTGTTAAAAAAAGGTTATTTAACAAAACAAATATTCTAAAGTTTAAGTCTAAACTAAATGAACTCGATTGGAAAAAAATCTTACTTGAAAAACAAAATTTAAATCAGAACTATAAATCATTTCACGATACATTAACAAATATCCTTGACTATTGTATACCAAAATGTAAAGATAAACTTAAAACTAAATTTAAAAAATGTTAGTTAACGACAGGCATCAAGATTTCGTGTAAAAACAAACGACTATTAAAAATACTTACACTTAAAACTAAGAACCCTATCATTACAAACTATTATAAAAACTACGAAAAAATACTAAAAAAATTTGTCACTGAATCAAAAAAGATGTAATATGTAAATAAAATGAAACAATCTAACAACACGGTAAAACTATGTGGAGTATCATAAATTAGAGAACAAATAAAAAACTAAGAAAAGGGCATAATAATATTAAATTACATATAAATAGCGAAGTTATATGCGAACCTTAACAAATAGCCAACATCTTTAATAATTTCTTTGCGGCCATTGGAGAAAGCAGCACAAGTTTACCTGGTACAAAACTCGGGAATACTTCTGTACTAAATCCCACGGAGAACACGATGTTTCTTGGCCCAATATACGCTTGGGAGGTAAACAAAATAATTAAAAACCTAAAAAATAAAAGCAGCCACGGAATCGATGATATACCGCCAATGCTCTTAAGAAAATGCGCTAACGAACTGACCTTACCATTTTACCTGCTCCTGAATCAATCGTTTGAGGAAGGTACCTTCCCCGATTTATTAAAAAAATCTATATCAAACCAATCCACAAAAAAAGTTCTAAAACCGACCCAAACAACTATCGCCTATGCTAACTATAGCTAACTAAAGCTATGTGTGATCGCATTTATGCATTTTGCGAAAAATACAATATTTTTAATGAAAGCCAAAACAGCTTTCGGAAAAACCGTTCCACCACCTTAGCTGTCTATAAATTTATCCAAGAAGCCCCTTAACACGATAAATAATAAAGAATACGCAATAGGAATATTACTAGATATGACCAAAGCCTACGACAAGGTACAATTTGGTATATTACTTAAAAAATTATACGGAATAGGTATACGAGGAAAGGCCCACGAATGGCTAAAATCATAAACAGAAAAGCGATTAACGCCTCAATTCCTCAAGGGAGCGTTATAGGGAGCTTACTATTTTTACTTTACATCAATGACCTACCTACGATCATAGAAGGCCCATGCGTCCTATTCGCAGACGATATATCTATTCTAGTATCATGCAAAAACAATGAAACTATAGATGAAACTCTTAACTACATACTTACCAAAACACGCAACTGGATGACCGATCATAATCTAGAAATAATCTACCCCAAAACGAAATTAATAACTTTCCACCCTTACCAAAAAACGCCCTTAACATTAGACTTCACCTTCAACAACTCAAAATTAGAAACCGTTAATGAATTTACCTTACTCGGACTAGTTATAGACAAACACGTAAACTGGAAACCACACATACAAAAAACTCACTCAAAAATTTCAAAATTCTCTTACGCCCTCCGTGAAATAAAAAAGACTACCAATTTCGAAACAGCGCTCACCACCTACTATGCTTATGCTTATGCATGGCTTAGCTATGGTGTCACCCTTTGGGGTAACAGTACAGATGTTCAAACACTTTTCATCCTGCAAAAGAAACTGATAAGAATCCTCGTAAACATACAGCAAACAGTCAGTTGCAAACCGTTCTTTCAGAAACACAATATTTTAACTCTTCCCTGTATTTACATTCTAGAATCATGCAAATTTGTTCGAAAACAAAAAGAGCTATACTCAAAACGAGATGACAACCAGTCACACTATCATCTCAGACGCCGTTCTAAACTAAACAGTTTTTTTTTTTTTTTTTGGATGGGAAAGCCCTGCCATACCCAAGCTGTTGAGAGAGCTGTGAAGATCACAACGGAAGCTTCCATTTCTCAGTGCACAAAAAAGGCACGATTGGGTGCAATAAAAGCCAAGTTGGAATCTCGGAAAGTGATGCCTAAATTCGAAACAAAAAAGGATTTTCAAGCTTAATAATACATGTAATTTACCTACTATTTATATAACTTTAAATGTTTTTATCACACAAATGTCTTAATAAATATTATAACTTTAACTTATCTATCATTTATTACTTTCTTACCAATAATAGGACACAATATTTCATCTTCTACAACATATAAAATTACTATAAATTTAAAAAAATTTTCATACATGTGTGCTCTACCCTAATGTACACCTCCTCCTCTAAGGCCCCATTGAGGAATGCGGTATCAACATCCATGTGTTGTATTTTCAAATCCATTTCTGCCGCCAACGCTATAAGGGTACGCAGAGATGAATTTCTAACCACAGAGGCAAATGTTTCATTATAGTCAGTCCCCCAAACTTGACTAAAACCTGTCGCAACTAGTCGCGCCTTATATTTGACTATCGCACCGTGCGCGTCTCTCTTTATCTTGAACACCCATTTACATGGAAAAACCCTTTTATTTGGTTTATCCACTAATGTCCAAGTCTGCTTATTCAACAAGGCATTGTACTCATCTTTCATTGCAGAGATCCAGTTGTCTTTATCAACGCTGTTAATAGCTTCACGACAACTTTTCGGATCCTCACATGACAAGTCATCACAGAGAGTGCCGTATGAATAATAATCTGGAGGCTTACGTACTCGTATAGGATATCTTCTTTCAGGACAAACATCACTGGATTCATTTGAACGAACCAGAGACAGATCAGTTTGTTCACCTGAATGTGAACACATCACGTCACCTACATCACCTGTTTCATCAGTCGCGTCCACAAAATCCTCGGCTTGCTCTACCGGGGCCATCTCCACGTCTTCCGAAGTGAAGAAGAAGAAGAAGCAGATGAGATAGAAGTTGCCAGTGGAGATGTGGTATCTGAAGACGTTTCGTTCATCGACCAGGTCAAGTGCTTTGTAGTTATTGCCGTTAAGTAAGCCTCTACGTCAGAAAAGTCAGATAAGGAGTACCTGTATAACTTGCGTTCCAGTGACAATTTACGACCCAAACTGCGATCCTCGTAAGATTTTTGAAGAGCATCCCGCGCTTCTTTTGCGGTCTTAGCTGGTCGAACAATAGAAATAGCAGCACCATCTACAGTAAGGCATATCTTAGAAAGAGCCTTTTCATACTTACGTACATCGTCGGGCGTCTTATTCTTCAACTGTTCCGCTTACTATTTCCAATAATCCTTCATGCATTAACAACATTCGCATTTTAAATTTCCACACTGTGTATCCTTTTCTATTACAAAACATCGGAATACCATTTACGGACATACCAGAAACTGCAGCAGACATGGTAATAGGTATATTTTTCACCACCAATCGCCTTTTAAATTTGATTGTAAAATATACAGAGCTTCGTGCTGATAACGTATGTTGGAATCTGTGTAATTTCTGGTATTGTGGAATAATGATGAAAAGAATAAAAAGCAGTAAAACCAGTATACGATGGTTGCTATATTCAAAGTTAGTAATTTTGATTCTATATTCATTTACTATATTGAAAGCATGTTTTTTTTTTAGTTTTTTAAACTATATTTATTGTTTAGCCACTTAATCAGATTTGTGGAGCAAGCACCCACGATTGGTCTTGGTTTTTAATTTTAATTCCAAAATAATGGAAGTAAACAGTTTCTAAACGTTGTGTTATTGAGCATCTTTAGTAAGTAAGGGGTCACCTTACCACAAATTTATCAAAAATTTTCTGCACTATTAACACATTTACGCGACACAACGAAAACTGTAGATTTTTCACTAAAAAATGTCAAAAAAAAAAAAATCATGGGAGGGACGCTGGTGCTTTAAGCTGGTGACTTTAGGCAGACCCTTCCGGTGATTACTAGGGGTATGCCGCCGGCAGATGAAATAAATACCTCTTTGAAAGCATCTGCATCATGGGTTCGCGTGAAAAAGTATTGTCTCACCACGAATATGCGCGGGCAACTTCATCACGATTCTCAAACCGGGTATATGCAGCTACTCTTTTTAAAATCTGCGTAGATCGCATGCCACCTGACAGTAACGGCATGATAAGAGTGAGTCGTGAGTTCTGTCAAGTTGTGGATAGCTCAGATGACCTATTAAATAATTCTATCCGGATCTTCAAACAAATATGGCCAACTGAGAATGGCTATGCGAAAGGGCAATTTTGGCGCCGACTAATGAAATCCATACTAATATTATAAATGCGAAAGTAACTCTGTCGTCTGTCTGTCTGTCTGTCTGTTACGCTTTCCCGCCTAAACCTCTCAACCGATTTTGATGAAATTTGGCACAGACAATCTTTGGACCCTGAGAAAAAACATAGGCTACCTGTTATCCCGGAAAAATTTGATATTCCCGAGGGAAATCTAAAAAGCGCGATATAACCGAAATTTACGCGGGCGAAGACGCGGGCGGAAAGCACACAATCTTTAGACCCTGAGAAAGGACATAGGCTACCTTTTATCCCGGAAAAATTTGATGTTCCCGAGGGAAATCTAAAAAGCGCGATATAACCGAAATTTACGCGGGCGAAGCCGCGGGCGGAAAGCTAGTAGTAAAATAAATGAACAAATCACGTTAAACGTTCAGGGAAATGTTATCAAATACTTCTCAGTGGACAATATTACGGACACTGAACCCTATAGAATTTTTCAACTTTTTAGAATTATCAGGAGTGCCACCCCATAAGTTGATATCTACTAAAATTTGGTGTTCCAGTCCTATTAATGAGGAATCTTGACGCTCCAAAGCTGTGTAATGGTACTCGGTTACAAATAACACATGTGAGTCACAACATTGTAAAGGCTACAGTCTTGGCTAGAATGGCAAAAGGACAAAATGTCTTGATTCCCCATATTCCCATCATCCCTATTGATTTGCCTTTTCAATTTAAAAGAGTACAGCTTCTTCTGAAAGCAGCATTTGCTATAACAAGTGGTTACCAATTCGCCTTCGTCGGAATGCTCATATTCTTTCCCTTCTATATAATGTGCTTTTTTCTCCTTTCACCCCTCTTTATCTCAAGAATCGCTTTCAATTTCTATGCAACTCACATACTAAATCTTTAAGGTCGTCAGAAAACTTAAAGCTCAAAATGCCTACGCATTCCACAACGTTCCTTGATAAATCTTTCACTGTACAGGCCCCTCGTTTATGGAATGCATTGCCAATTGAAATAAAACCTGCGCAGTCGTTGCAGGAATTCAAGAGACTTGTGAAGGAACACTACTTGTCGTTATGATCTTCGTCCAACAAACACTTTTTCGCTAATTTATTTGTTAACTTGTTCTGTTCAGTATATATGTATTTATTTATGCATATGTATGTATTTGTGTATCTATCGGAAGAATCTGTCCATTCTTTGGTTGCCTGGAAGAGATCGCATTAGCGATAAGGCCGCCCATTGTATGTTTTTTGTGTTGATTGTTTTTGTTCGGTATTTGTTTGGTGTACAATACAGAATATATAAATAAATAAATAAATAAATCCGAAGACGCTTAAAGTTGCCGGAGTACATTAAGAAACAACAAGTTTTTCTCATGGGCAACTCTATGTGGCATGCTCACGTGTATCAAATCCAGAAAACCTTTATGTTTTGGCAAAAGACAGAAAAACAAAAGTTTAACAAGGTGTTTATAAAACCGTACTTACTTAAATGTGCTCATATTTTATTTAGCGTAGTAATTTTAACCCTTATTTCATAATATCCTAAGCATACCTGTTGGCGCCATCTATTGGCGTTTATGAATGGAGCTGTCGCGCAGTATCTCTTAGCTAATCCTTGTACCCGTAACCTACATCACGTCATGCACCCGCTGCCCGTGAGATGGCGCTGTTTCGTTACTGATCGAAACAGCGCCTAGATCATACTAGAAGAACACAGTTTAGTATCCATTGGAGCTCCGCGCGTGCGCACCACGCACCGCGCGCACCGCGTTTCGCATCGCTCTGCGGTGTGATCCTACCCGCTTTCCGCTGTCGCCGCATAAAAGTAGCCGTTTGGTACTCGACCGCTATCCGCGTTTCGCACCGCTCTTCGGTGTGATCCTATCCGCAAATCCGCTAACGCGAGTCCTCCCGTGGAGGCTCGTAAATGTCGCTCGCCCGCTGTTTTCAACGCCCGCAATCACATAGTTTTGCTGTGTGAATTTATCGCTGAACGATAAAATAATTCGATTATAAGTTGTACCCAACCGCTCAATTGGAGACGTGTCTTTGTGGCTTCAAGAAAAGAAATCGAAGCTGTTAGCGGGAACTCGATAACCACGTGTGTTTTTGTTGAGCTTGTGCCGAACTGCGAGGGTGAAGAACCGTCGAAGACAGAGTGGACTGATCGAACTCCTACGAGACGACGAAACAGCCCGTGAAGAGAGGTAAGGTGCATGATATTCCATAACCCATTCCTAGGTTAAGAGTTTACAGCGCGACAGTGACGCCATTTTTTTCTTTTCAACTATCTTACAAATTACAGTCCAGATCGAAGGAAGGTATATTAAACCCCGCGAAGCCACTTGGCCCCTACATTGTGGTCCTTCGAACCTCGGATTATCCGCCTCCCCTTTTTTAGGGCACCTATTAGATTAGTAGTAAAACCCGCCGTTTGTATGTTTGTTAGCCTATTTTCGCACCTACAGCATTACGCTTGTATGCGCTGACGTATAGGTAATTAATTCATTCGATACCGCTTTACACTAAATAGGTACTATATACAGTATGTTAAATAACAGAGGGCGTTCCCTTAAACTCGTTAATATATATCATTAATAGATTAAAATAAAAATATCAGCATAGAAAAATAAGCATAAAAAAATCCGAATAAAAAAAAGGAAATAAATTTGAAACCTCCTGTTTTAAATCAAAATAGTAGTCGTCATGTATAAATAAATTGCGACGTTGCCGTCTTTCATGTTCGCGTGTACAGTGTGTTTCTTTTACATGTCAATTTAAAATTTTTATTGAATATTTTCATATTGGAAAAAATTTTAAAACATTTTGTTTTCGAATGGAAATGTTTTTTTTAGCATGTATGTATGCTATACTATTTCGGGTTAACGGGAACGCCCTCTGTTAGTTAACATACTGTATATATTTACCCGCTGATATACTAATATTTATCTTAATATTCGTTGTAAGTAATAAGTATTCATACTCCCAGTAAAAAAAATCTAAAAGATACCTACCCGCTAGTATTTATTTTCATATTACTCACAAATTAATCAACTATTACTATATTTAAAATTCTCATTTCATAATGAAGAAAGCTATTAAGTCTGGTAGTACAGAATTCACGCTGTCGGCGTTGGAAGCAAAGCGGCATGCATTGTTTGAGTGCTTACAGTCAGCCCACGACTTATCAAAAAAACATCAAAGACGATGTGGATAAAAGGGAGGCATTTTTAGACGCTAGCTCGATCATTGACGCTATTCGCTCCGAATTTCATCAGGTTATGGATCAATACAATTGCTGTTTATTGACGGCAGATCCAACAGCCCGCGCGGACTATAAGGCTTTGGTCTCTTTCGAGCAACTGTATGGCAGACTGAAACGCTTAGTAGCTTCCAACACCGCAGCTGATATACCACCCGTCGTGGAGAGGGGACCGTCTATGATCAAGTTACCACCGATTGAATTAATGAGTTTTAACGGTGACATTCGCTCATGGCCATTGTTCTACTCAAATTATAAGTCAGCCGTTCATGATAATCCATCTCTCTCGGATCATCAGAAATTACATTATTTACAAGGAAAGCTAACTGGTAAAGCGCTAGCGGTCTGCACCGGTATTGTACCCACCGCAGAAAATTATGAACTCATTTTGAAATCGCTAGTGAGTAGGTATGAGGATAAACGCATGCTAGCGTCCACATATTTAAAGCAGATCTTGGAATTTAAACCGCTAACTTCCGCTACTTCAAATAATTTTGACATATTTAATGATAAGTTTGTCAGCGCTGTCCGCGCATTAAAACATTTAAAAATTCCAGATTTATTGAATCTAATCTTCGTACAATTAGCTATTATGAAGCTAGACAGTGAAACTGTACGTAACTTTGAAAACAGTCAGGATCAATCTGATGTCCTTGCATTTGATGATTTAGTAGACTTCATCAATAAACAAGGTAAAATATTGTATCGTGCTCACGCCGTCAGCGTAACACCGGCTGATCATTCTCGCATTTCTAATAACAAAACTTCGCAGTCCTCCGCACGCTACAATGCCTATGTCAGCACAGTCGAATCTACTGACAAATGCTTGTGTAGTAATGTCGCACATCAACATTTGTTTAAATGTCCCGATTTTTATAAACTGTCTCCGTATGAACGCCTACAGATTGTTAAGAAAATTAACGGTTGCGTCAATTGCTTAAGCATTAAACACAAGATGTCGAGTTGTCAATCCGCAACTGGATGTAGGACGTGTAAGCAACGTCATCATTCTTACCCGGGAATCGAACCCGCGCACCGGAGCAAATAATTGCACTCAGCTGTCTACGGGCGAACCGCCCGACACAGTGGCGCCGACGCGGGCAAACGCAGCGGTCTCTTTCGATCCCACGCGCACGACAGAGACAGAGCAACCTGCCGCGCGGTCTGACGTAGCATTGTGCTCAATGTCCATAGACGCTCCGCGTTATGTATCCCCAGATGCGGCTTGCAGCGGGCCGTCGCAATGTGATGCGTACACCACTGTCCTACTCGCCACCGCGCAAGTCATAGCATACGACGGTAATGGTCGTGAGCATTTGCTGAGAGTTCTGTTGGACTCGGCGTCTCAAAGCTATTTCATGATTCATCACGAAAGAATGTTGTGAGCGATTGCTCTTACATCAAAACGATACTCGGTCCACCACAGTGAGAGGTTTTGGAGGCGCAGAGAAGGCGTCGTTCGGAACAGTAAATTTAACCATATTTTCACGCTTTAATAAAAATATCCGATTTGATATCGACTCGTTAGTAGTCGATCAAATTACGGATAAAGTACCTACTGCTTTTGTCGATATTAAGGCCTTGCCTTATTCGAATAAACTTCAGTTCGCTGATGATAGTTTCGCTACTCCAAGTAAAATTGACATTTTAATTGGAGCATCGCTGTTCCCGCATTTACTTTTGCCTGGCGGGATTCCTAGAGGCCCGTCAGTGCTCGCCGCTGTCAATACGGTGTTAGGCTATGTACTAATGGGAACTGTGCCTACACTTAGTAAACGCCCAGCCTGTATTACATCATGCTGTGTCATAGTCCATTCGCCTATGGATAACAATAATAATAATTCTATTTCTCGCTTCTGGGAACTTGAAGAAGTTCCCGGCCCGCCCATTCAACATCCCGCTGATGTTGAATGTGAATATTTTTATCGTTCAACTACGCAATGGGACCCAGTTACTGGTCGCTATACCGTGGGTACCGTTGATAAAGATGTGTTCACACTAGGTGACTCTTTCAATGTCGCTCGTAAGCGATTTTTATGCTTGGAAAGGAAGCTTGAAGCTTCACCGGGGCTGCGCGCCGCTTACGACGAGGTCGTAAATGATTACCTTTCTAAGGGTTATCTCTCGCCCGTCTCAGTTCTCCCGCATGAGACCGTAGACGTGTATCCTACTTACCGTTGGCAAACGTTTATTCCCAATCGCGTTAATAAAATCACTAATAATATTTCTATTATTATTATTATTATTATTTTTTATTTTTATAACTTCTATCACGTAGCAGGGATTAACAACCCGGCAGACTGCCTGTCACGTGGTGTCTCTCCTGCTAAATTGTTAAACCACCCTCTGTGGTCTCAGGGGCCCCCCTGGCTAACTTTACATCCGTCACAGTGGCCTACCACTGAATGTACGGAGCCGCTCCCGCTGGACGAAGTACCTGAGCAAAGAAAGCTCATTCACGCTGTTTTAACTCCCGCAGACACCTCCCATGTTTATGATGCTCTCTGTCGTCTTTCGTCGTGGAGTAAAATACTCCGTGCGATGGTCTACATTCTCAAGTTTGCTAGATTGTTGCCACATCGTGATTCCGCACAAACAACCGCAGATGATTTGAGTTTGGCAGAACAAAAATTGCTGAAGCTCATACAACACAAACATTTTGATAAAGAAATCTTAAATCTAAAGATGAACACGCAAGTTTCATCAGCTCTTATTAAACTAAGACCGTTCTTACGTAACGACTTGGTCAGAGTTGGTGGACGACTCACCCATTCTGATCTAAGTTATTTACAGCGGCATTCTTACAAAGAGCTAGTTACAGTACTCACTCAGAGCGAGTATTTGTTAAATTCTAGGCCTCTCACAGTTTTGAGTGCTGATTCCGCAGAGCTTACCGCATTGACTCCGAGCCATTTTTTGCATACCGCACCTCTGCTTTCATTGCCCGCACCTGAAGTAGAATCAGATAATCTCAATCTGCTTCAGAGACATTCTCTACTTGATAAGTTAGTTCAGTCCTTTTGGAGAAGGTGGAGAATGGAGTATTTACACGGTTTGCAAACTCGAAAAAAATGGAATACTCCGACTGTGCCAATCAAGGCTGGCATGGTCGTAATCATCATAACTGATAATGCACCCCCTTTATCGTGGCCGTTAGCGATTGTAGAAAGGACGCTTCCTTCCGACGATGGGGTAACGCGTGTAGCTTCTGTAAGAACCGCTAAAGGTATATACGTACGTCCGGTCATGCGTTTGTGCCCACTACCTACACAGTAGGATTATTAATTTGATAAACACAAGTAGTTTAAGGGTTAGCAGTTAGTTTAGTATTATCGCAGTTGTTTATATAAAAATCGCAGTTATTTCTTCTAAGTCGCAGTTTCAATGTTATATTTTCGCAGTTCTCGCTGTATTTCATGATTGGGTTTTTGAAGGTGACCCTTCAAAAGGGGGGAGGATGTTGGCGCCATCTATTGGCGTTTATGAATGGAGCTGTCGCGCAGTATCTCTTAGCTAATCCTTGTACACGTAACCTACATCACGTCATGCACCCGCTGCCCGTGAGATGGCGCTGTTTCGTTATTGATCGAAACAGCGCCTAGATCATACTAGAAGAACACAGTTTAATATCCATTGGAGCTCCACGCGTGCGCACCACGCACCGCGCGCACCGCGTTTCGCATCGCTCTGCGGTGTGATCCTATCCGCTTTCCGCTGTCGCCGCATAAAAGTAGCCGTTTGGTACTCGACCGCTATCCGCGTTTCGCTCCGCTCTTCGGTGTGATCCTATCCGCAAATCCGCTAACGCGAGTCCTCCCGTGGAGGCTCGTAAATGTCGCTCGCCCGCTGTTTTCAACGCCCGCAATCACATAGTTTTGCTGTGTGAATTTATCGCTGAACGATATAATCATTTGATTATAAGTTGTACCCAACCGCTCAATTGGAGACGTGTCTTTGTGGCTTCAAGAAAAGAAACCGAAGCTGTTAGCGGGAACTCGATAACCACGTGTGTTTTTGTTGATCTTGTGCCGAACTGCGAGGGTGAAGAACCGTCGAAGACAGAGTGGACTGATCGAACTCCTACGAGACGACGGAACAGCCCGTGAAGAGAGGTAAGGTGCATGATATTCCATAACCCATTCCTAGGTTAAGAGTTTACAGCGCGACAGTGACGCCATTTTTTTCTTTTCAACTATCTTACAAATTACAGTCCAGATCGAAGGAAGTATATTAAACCCCGCGAAGCCACTTGGCCCCTCCAATACCCAAACACCAACCAACGCAAAATAATTAGAAGTATGATATTTGATCTTTATTTCCTTTGCTAAACCTTTAAACCCGGTAAAATTAACGTTTCTATAGACCTTATGTATCTTTATAATCCTACTAATAATAGAAACGCGAAAATGTGTGAGGATGTTTGAAACCTTGCAGTAATGTAGGCATTTATCTTGTCATTCCCCCGGAAACGGGAACCACCGCGCGTTGTAAACTGAAGTCTATGCGGACGAAGTCGCGGGCAACAGCTAGTCTGTAATAAAAAGGATCATAACATTGTCAACTACTGGCATAAGCAATATAATAACACAAAAAAAAGTACAAATTCAAAAGCTGATCTCTGTAAAAACATTATTAAATACTGGTGCAAAAATGGATTCGAGTATCCGTTGAAAACAGTGTTCGTCAACGATAATGATTTTCAATTACTGTTGTATTATTGGAAGAAATGCAGTACAATTCCCTGGTATAAAGATAATTACAGAATTAACTGGTAGTAAACTACTCGCAAAGCTCTCAAAAATATTTGTGCCATTAAGAAGTAAGAAATCTACTGGAATGCTCGATTACTTCACCATATGGTAGGTTAAGCCATATAGACCATGACCTAAAAGCTAAAAGTAACAAGCGACTAGATTATAAATTATCGAATTATATTAATTATTACAATAAAAGTCTTGCTTCGATAGAGAGAAAAGGGCAAAGAAAGGCTTATTAAAGAACTCTTGGTTCTAGAATTGAAAATATAAGTAAGACTCTTGCCATATACAATGCTTTAAATCATTTTCGTGTTTATCTCCTAAGAATAAAGTTCAAAATAATAACTGATTTTAAAGCAACCAAGTCCACCGCTACGAAGTGACCTAACACGTAGGGTCGCTTAGTTGTGTAATTAATTGTGTAAGATTTCAGCTTTGATAAAAAAGGGAAAATATATTAGTCATGCAGATTATGAAAACGCTTCTCCTCTTTCAGTAAATATTATAAACTTAGCTTTCTCAAAACTCTTGTTTTGAACCGGCTCAACATAAAGATTCTGAAACTATAAATATTACTATACTACTAACTCGATAACAATATTCAATAGAAAAAGTTCAATCTGCTGATATATCAGAATACTCTTTAAAAAAATGTACTTTATTATAAAACTGAACTTTTCTGCGAACCCAATCCTTTACGTTCCTAAAGGCAGTACTTAGATTATGTATTTTACGGCTTTATCATGATTAAAACTGACATGTAGGATATAACATAGCATTTAAAAATATTAAAGGAGTCCGTTTTGGTTTCCAGAAATGGGTAAATTCATAAAAATATATGTAAATTATTGCTTAGTATGCACAAAAAGTAAATCTAATTCAGGTCCAAAACAAGGGAAATGGTAGATATAGTACGTGAAACATTTAGCATGTTTGGAACTCCATCCCTAATTACATATCGCGCTCCGTAGCTGTTAAGTACTGTCATAAATTTTTATATCTTCAAAATTAGATATCAGTGGATTATCCCCTTGTTTTTTGTTTTTTTTTTTTTTTTTAATCCTTAGGGCGGGTTGTTTCACGTTCACTTAACGCATGCGTAAAAGTTAAAAATGGTGCTAACCATCGTCAAGTCAAAAAATGAGTTGTTTCACAATACGTAAACGTTAACGCACGCAAAAAAAGATACGATTACGATAACTGACGGGTTGTTTCACGTTCACTTAACGCATGCGTAAAAGTTAAAAATGGTGCTAACCATCGTCAAGTAAAAAATGAGTTGTTTCACAATACGTAAACGTCAACGCACGCAAAAAAATACGATTACTTTAACCGATGCTCTGAGCACTGGTTAACGTAACTTATGTCAAGTTGTGTTTAGTCCGCCGTGGTGTCAATTAGTGAAAACAACATAAACTCCCTTTTGTATTCGCGAGTTTGGTCTCTAATTGACGATAGTAGGTAGTTCATCTGATGATGATACAAGTAACGTAAAAAGAAAAAGAAAGGTGTTTAGCAGCCCAAGTTCTGTTTTTTTTTTTTTATATTACTGTTGTCTGTTTCTTTACAGAACAACACATCTTTGTATTTTTCAAGCGAAGATTGAAAGCGATCTTTCTCATTTTTTGTGAAGTTAGTGAAATGAAATGAAATCGTTTATTAAGCAAGTAGGATCACTGATCACTTTTACACGTCATGTTTTATTTTTTTTCCGTTCTCTAAAAAAAATATGTTTACATTATAGAATATACGTGTTTTGTTAGATTGCAATGTTTAACATATACCTACTTATTAAGGCCTTAAACATAGTAACTATGTTTAAGTGTATGTAGTAGTACGAGTGAGTGTAGTAATTTACTTACTTTGGTGTGTATGGTGGGGGTTATATAAATAATAAATAAATATATACGGACAAATCACACAGATTGAGCTAGTCCCAAAGTAAGATTGAGACTTGTGTTATGGGATACTAACTCAACGATACTATATTTATAATAGATACATATATAGATAAACATCCAAGGCCCAGGCCAATCAGGAAATGATCGTTTTCCATCATGACCTGGCCGGGGTTCGAACCCGGGGCCTCCACGTCGCAAGCAGGCGTGTTGACCGCTGCGCCACGGAGGACGACAATGCTTATGTTTGGTTACTATGTATTATACCTTAGCCGGCTATTAATATTGTAACATATAATTATTTTTTGTCCCAAATATATAAAATAAAATGTATCCATTTTTCGTCAAAGTATAGCTTTTCTATAGGTACACAGTTTTCTAGTATAAACGGACTTAATTTATGAAATGGCACGAAGTTATTTCCCACAACAATAAACAATAATACCAAGAAAGTTAGATAAACTACAGCACATGACAGTCGCCTAGATAAAATTTGCTGGGGCGATGTATGTGGCCGGGTACATCGTTGCAACGCAATATATTCCTGCGCAGACGATGTAGCATCGGGGCGCTGTCGGTAAAGTGGCGCGCTTCAAAGGACTTGTCGCGACAATATTCGCTGGAGTAGTCACACCACTCACACCTACCTACGTCACTTCAGTGTCGTCCAGACTTTGAAGTAGGACTGACGTTCTTTTTGCATATTTTTTAAATTGTTTTTGTTTTATTTGTTGTGTAAACATGTAATAAATAATAATTTATTGACATATAATGCAAAGCCACTGCTTCCTCCATCGTCTCGGCCGCACAACTAAACAACGAATATTCGCCGTAGGCCGATTTCTGAATCTTCGCCCGCCAATGAGAAGAACATCGTGTATGTCTGACAAGGACAACAGATATTTTGCGCGCCAACGCGACACGAATCTTCGCCTGCTAATGTAGCCCCGGCATTTAACGAACGTTAAACACCATCAAAGTTACGTTAACGGACGTAACTTTTTGACGTACGTATGTTACGATAACCAACCGTTTGAAACAACCCGCCCTTAGTCTTATAAGCGACAATCATTTGGTGCAGTGCGCGAAGAGTTTACCAGTGTTTTAAAGACGAATTACCAACAATAGTAATATTGTTCAAAAGTGCCGTATCACAGTGACTGTTTAACAAGTGCACGGAATTCTCGCAATTAATTGTACAGCATAAACAGCAAAGCCCCATGCGCGCATTCCTCGCTGGACTGTCAGTGCTACCAACATACTGATAACGCACTTGGCACAAACGTTCCGTTCCAAGTAACAAAACCAGTGCGTTCTAGCTACATAAATAATTGTCTAGATTGTGACTAGTGGCGCACCCCGACCAGAGTATTCTCTCTATAATCTTCAATTGTTAATTATGTCGGTTACACGCTCGCCACCGAAGCCTATTTCTGATATCTATCCGTTCCTGCAGTCTGAATCTTCTCCAGACCTCTCTACCTTGGGACAAGATTATAATGTAACAAACCGTAAGTTACATTTTACCCGGGAATCGAACCCGCGCACCGGAGCAAACAATTGCACTCAACCGTCTACGAGCGAGCCGCCCGACACAGCGGCGCCTACGCGAGCAAACGCAGCGGTCTCTTTCGATCACACGCGCACGACAGAAACAGAGCAACCTGCCGCGCGGTCTGACGTAGCATTGTGCTCGGTGTCTAAAGACGCGCCGCGTTATTTAACCCCAGATGCCGCTTGTAGCGGGCCGTCGCAATGTGATGCATACACCACCATCCTACTCGCCACCGCGCAACTCAAAGCAATTTCGTCACAAATGAATGTTCTGACCGATTATGTTTACGTCAAAACAATACATAGTCCACGACTGTATGTGGTTTCGGACGCACAGAGAAAACGTCGTTCGGAACAGTAAATTTAACCATATTTTCCCGCTTTAATAAAAATATCCGATTTGATATCGACTCGTTAGTAGTCGATCAAATTACGGATAAGTTACCTTCTGCTTTTGTCGATATTAAGGCCTTGCCTTATTCGAATAAACTTCAGTTCGCTGATGATAGTTTCGCTATTCCTAGTAAAATTGATATTTTAATTGGAGCTTCGCTGTTCCCGCATTTAATTATGCCTGGCGGGATTCCTGGAGGCCCGTCAGTGCCCGCCGCTGTCAATACGGTGTTAGGCTATGTACTAATGGGAACTGTGCCTACACTTAGTAAACGCCCAGCCTGTATTACATCATGCTGAGTCATAGTCCATTCGCCTATGAATAATAATAATAATAATTCTATTTCCCGCCCATTCAACATCCCGCTGATGTTGAATGTGACTTACACCATTACGCTTGTTTGCGCTGACGTGTAGGTAATTAATTATTTCCCGCTTAGAAAGGGAGTTTGAAGTTAGACAGGGAGTTTGAAGTTAGACAGGGAGTTTGAAGTTAGACAGGGAGTTTGAAGTTAGACAGGGAGTTTGAAGTTAGACAGGGAGTTTGAAGTTAGACAGGGAGTTTGAAGTTAGACAGGGAGTTTGAAGTTAGACAGGGAGTTTGAAGTTAGACAGGGAGTTTGAAGTTAGACAGGGAGTTTGAAGTTAGACAGGGAGTTTGAAGTTAGACAGGGAGTTTGAAGTTAGACAGGGAGTTTGAAGTTAGACGGGGAGAAGTTCCCGGCCCGCCCATTCAACATCCCGTTGATGTTGAATGTGAATATTTTTATTTCCCGCTTCTGGGAACTTAAAGAAGTTCCCGGCCCGCCCATTCAACATCCCGTTGATGTTGAATGTGAATACTTTTATTTCCCGCTTCTGGGAACTTAAAGAAGTTCCCGGCCCGCCCATTCAACATACCGCTGATGTTGAATGTGAATATTTTTATCGTTCAACTACGCAACGGGACCCAGTTACTGGTCGCTATACCGTAGGTCTACCATTTGATAAAGATGTGTTCACATTAGGTGACTCTTTCAATGTCGCTCGTAAGCGATTTTTATGCTCGGAAAGGAAGCTTGAAGCTTCACCGGGGCTGCGCGCCGCTTACGACGAGGTCGTAAATGATTACCTTTCTAAGGGTTATCTCTCGCCCGTCTCAGTTCTCCCGCATGAGACCGTAGAAGTGTATCCTACTCACCGTTGGCAAACGTTCGTTGCCAATCGCGTTATTAAAATCACTAATAATATTTCCGCAGATAACTTCTATCACGTAGCAGGGATTGACAACCCGGCTGACTGCCTGTCACGTGGTGTCTCTCCTGCTAAATTGTTAAACCACCCTCTGTGGTCTCAGGGGCCCCCCTGGCTAATTTTACATCCGTCACAGTGGCCTACCACGGAATGTACGGAGCCACTCTCGCTGAACAAGGTACCTGAGCAAAGAAAGCTCATTCACGCTGTTTTAATTCCCGCGGACACCTCTTGTGTTCATTATACTCTTTGTCGCCTTTCGTCATGGAGTAAAATACCTACTCCGTACGACTGTTTGCATTTATATATTCATTAAATTGTTATCACGTCGCGATTTCGTACATATAATCGCAGCTGATTTGAGTTTTGCAGAACACAAACTGCTGAAACTCATCCAGCATAAATAAATAAATAAAAAAACCGCCATATTTTAAGCGCATTTAAACGATTTTTGTTCCGCAGTGGCCCTGTCTAAGTAATGCACTCGGACAGAGGCAACAATTTTGTAGTCGCTAATTTTTAATTATGTAACGACTTGGTCAGAGTTGGTGGACGACTCACCCATTCTGATCTAAGTTATTCACAGGCATTCTTACAAAGAGCTAATCACAGTGCTCACTCAGATCGAGTGCCTGTTAAATTCTAGGCCTCTCACAGTTTTGAGTGCTGATCCCGCAGAGCTTACCGCATTGACTCCGAGCCATTTTCTGCATACCGCACCTCAGCTTTCACTGCCCGCACCTGAAGTAGAATCAGATAATCTCAATCTGCTTCAGAGACATTCTCTACTTGATAAGTTAGTTCAGTCCTTTTGGAGAAGGTGGAGAATGGAGTATTTACACGGTTTGCAAACTCGAGAGAAATGGAATACTCCGACTGTGCCAATCAAGGCTGGCATGGTCGTAATCATCATAACTGATAATGCGCCCCCTTTATCGTGGCCGTTAGCGATTGTGGAAAGGACGCTTCCTTCCGACGATGGGGTAACGCGTGTAGCTTCTGTAAGAACCGCTAAAGGTACATACGTACGTCCAGTCGTGCGTTTGTGCCCACTACCTACACAGTAGGATTATTAATTTAATAAATACAAGTAGTTTAAGTGTTAGCAGTTAGTTAGCTTAGTATTATCGCAGTTATTTATATAAAGTCGCAGTTTCAATATTATATTTTCGTAGTTTTCGCTGTATTTATGATTGGGTTTTTGAAGGTGACCCTTCAAAAGGGGGGAGGATGTTGACGCCATCTATTGGCGTTTATAAGTGGAACTGTTGCGCTGTAAATCTCGAGCTGAATCCTTGTCCCCGTAACCCTCTATCACGTCATGCACCCGCCGCCCGTGAGATGGCGCTGATCGAAAACAGCGCCTTGACCATACGAGAGAAGAGAGATTAGTGTGTCCCATGGAACCTCCGCGCGTGCGCATCCCGTACCGCGCGCTAACCGCTGTTTAAAAACCCGCATTCGCATAGTTCTGCTGTGTGAATTTATCGCTGAACGATATAATCATTTCATTATAAGTTGTAACCATCCGCTCAAATTGGAGACGTGTCTTTGTGGCTTCAAGAAAAGAAACCGCGGGGAACTTGATAACCACGTGTGTTTTTTTGTTGAACTTGTGCCGAACCGCGAGGGTGAAGAAAGTCGAAGACGGAGTGGACTGATCGAACTCCTACGAGACGACGGAACAGCCCGTCAAGAGAGGTAAGGTGCATGATATTTCCATAACCCATTCCTAGGTTAAGAGTTTACAGCGCGACAGTGACGCCATTTTTTCTTTTCCATAAAAATAACAGTCCAGATCGAAGGAAGGTATATTAAACCCCGCGAAGCCACTTTGGCCCCTCCACCTTTTGACCATCGCTGCGGGTCTGAACAGTGCGGTACCTATAAATTAAAACTCGAACAACTTATCCTACATACTAATTACTAATTAAGATAGATAGTCTAAGCATAGGGCAATTAAACCTTCACAACGATAAGGTGGCGACATCAGAGTTAGATAAATTAATTATTGACTACAACTTAGACCTTGTACTCATTCAAGAACAATATCAAAACTCAAGTTTACGTCACAGGGTAGTGCAGCTGGATTGCAGGGCGCGAGCCGGAATTTATGTTGCGCGGTCTTCTAACTTTACGGTAACGTCTATACGTGACCTCATGACGCCACACTGTGCGGTTGCTGAAGTCTCATCAGCTTCTTTTAAAGTATTCGTTGTAAGCTGTTACTTTCAATATTCAGATCCTGTTACTCCTCATATACATAATCTCCGTCATGTCTTGCGGTCACTCGCGGGCTGCAAAGTGATCGTTGGCGCGGATGTCAACGCGTCATCGTCTCTGTGGTATGGCAAGGTTCGGGCAACCGATACCGAACGACGCTGCGCTGTTGAGGATTTCATTGCTGAGATGAACCTATCGATTCATAATACCCCCGATGCACCACCTACTTTTTGCAGCCAAATAGGCGACTCTTGTATTGACGTCACACTTTCTAGTGCCGACGTACGTTTGGATAGGTGATGTGTCCTACCGGACGCGTCTTGTAGTGATCATCGCCTGATCGTGTACGAATTTGTTCCTGGTTATATTCAGGGTCCGTCTCATATTCCTGGTAATTTCAGATATAGATGTAAAAGCGTGAACTGGGAATTTTTTGGCTCGCTTTTTGCGTGTCACGCCAAGGAGTTCACTCGGGACGGGCTGTCAGCCGAAGAAAGTGCTGACATTATGTCAGAAACCTTTACCTACTGTGCTGACATCGCCATTGGTCGCGGATCTATGACCAATATTCGTAGATGTGACTGGTGGAGTGATTATTTAGTTGAACAGCGCAAAAGATATCGCAGAGCGCGTAGACAGTTAAATAAACTCAAGAGCCGAAAGATTACTGGAGATCTTCTTACGTCCGCTTTAAATGCTTTCAGAGTTGCCAAGTCACGCTACAAAGCATCGGTGGAAAAATCTAAGGGTAACTTGTTGCGGAAAATCGTTGACAAACTTGACAGGGATCATCAAACAGATCGGTCGACCTTGCATACGTTCAAAACATTAAGGTCAATGATAAGCATACCACGGGCATAGAGGAAACAACAAAAGTACTAATTAATACACTTATCCCTGATGATTCACCGGCTAACGATAGCGACTACCACCAACAGATTCGAGCGTGGGCTCCTGTACCACCTGAATCACCAATGTCAGACGTACCATCTGTTACGTATATGTCTCAACACTATTGTCGATGCGCAACACTACCTATATATTGTCACTTCCGTTCTAGTCTGTCAATCGTATAGTCTCGAATACACACGTCGTAACACAGAGCTCCTAGTTTTATTATAAGACTATCCTGATGTCACCTGTCCTGCAGCAACTAGCAACAACAACCTTTACATGGTGTCAGAAGCATCAGAAGCCGGAGGAAGCTCGCTAAGTCAAAGGTACATAAATAATTAATCAAGAATCGGACACACCGGTCTCATGTCAAAATGGCCGCCGAGAATAACTCGCCGCCACTCACCCAGCCATCGTCGCAATCGCAGCAAAATAACATGTTGCCTTTACATAATTTCCAATTGGATACTAATTCGTCCAATATGGGCTTGGCATGGAAAAATTTCAAGACATCGCTCAATATTTATCTCATTGCCACTAACCTACAATTTGAGTCGGATCAAAGGAAAGTCGCCATACTTTTACATACGATCGGGCCAAACGCACTGGATATTTTTCACTCACTGAATACGGATATCACGAAAATAACCTATAGAGATCTACTACAACGTTTTGAGGAATACTTTACCCCTAGAGTCAATATTTCAATGCAAAGACACAAATTATTCAATAGGAAGCAAGAGTCTAGTGAATCCATAGAAACATACGCCACTGCGCTGAAGAATATTTCCATCCAATGCGAGTTCGGAGCCTTACAAGACGACTTACTAAAAGACATATTCTCGTGAAATCTCAATCAGACATCATCGCACATTCGAGAAAGAATCCTCATCGAAAAACCAAAAACATTCGATGCCGCAGTCAGTCTAGCCATAACAATGAGGAATACGAGAAATGAAGCAGATATCTTCTCATCGAAAAGTGAAAATATATGTGTTGTCGATCGTCAGAGCCAAAACCGTCAAAACACCAGTCAACGTCAAAATAACGCCAATCAAGGGCATAGTCGTCAAGTCAGCTATAACCGTCAAGGAAGTCGGAGTCGTCACGTCAATCAGGATAGCAAACAAAGTCGCCAGAGAAGTCACAGTCGTCAAGAAGTCGTTAACCACGCAGGAAAGTGTCAAAGATGTGGTCAAGTTCATCGGAACAGGTGTCCAGCAATGGGTGTCAAATGCAACGTCTGCCACAAGCTGAATCACTTTGCTAGATACTGCTTTAATAATATAATAATCATTTAATTCGAGTAACACTGACTCATATACAATTAATACACACATAGTCAAATTACACATACAATTAAATCAAGAATATCAATACATTAAAAGTATTACAACATAAAATAAAAAAAAAATTAAATAAAAAAGACATAATTATAATAACAATTGAGTCAACATCAGCCAAACACATGCCGCTTACAGCAGTGGGAGATGATGGAACAATCTAACCTTACCGCAAGCGCGGCCAACAAGCTGTTTGCGCTCCCCCGCACTCGCCGCACTCCTCTTGCGCATAGTGGCGTGGAAGCAATCCACCCGCGCTTCCGCAAACATAGCCGACGCACTGCAGATTTATGTTTATTGGAGGTTATGTTTATTAAATAGGAAAAAAATTGTTTTATGTGGCGATTTAAATATTGATGTATTAAAAAGGAACAGGACTTCTTTAGAATTAGAGAATTTTCTACTGAGCTATAACTTGACGTTAGAAATAAATCAACCAACTAGGCTTAGTAGTAACTCATGTATCGATAATTTCGCGCATAACATGCAAACAGGATGCAAGGCTGAAATTATAGATCTCATCCTTTCTGATCACACATCGCAACTACTTAGAGTTCCCATAAATAAGACATGTCGCTTAAAATTTTGGAAAATGGTTAAAAAGGACTACTCCACAGAGAATCTTTATAAGTTCCGAGAATGCATTCGTAGCTTATCTTTTAAAGAAATTTATGAAACCAATGATGCTAATTTAGCCTACAAATTATTTTTTGAATCATTTGACTTGTTTTATAAACTCTGCTTCCCAGATAAAATAATAACCATTCACACCACTAAAAACGTAAAATGGATTTCACGAGGTATAAAAATCTGTAGTAAAAGACAAAGAAAATTACTATGGACATACAGACTTAATCCTATATTAAAGAATAAAACTGACTTTCAAAAATACTCTTTACAATATAAGAAAATTATAAGACTAACACAACAAGCTCAAAATAATTACTTTATAAAAATCTCGCGTAATAAATCGAAAGCTACATGGCAAATAATTAATAGACAAAAAAATAACATTCCTCGAGAACAAATAATGACAATTAATAAATATGACTTGACCTTTACAAAACCTATTGACATTGCAAATGCATTTAATGAGTATTTTATAGATGACATTGAGAATAATAGTGAAACTGACATGGAATTTGACAATAAATTAGGCAATTTAACAAGACAATCAATGTATATGCAGCCGGTTCTATCGACAGACATTGTGTCGGCCATAAAATCACTTAAAAATACAAGTACTGTAGGATTTGACGGTGTGTCAACAAAGGTTATAAAATCGGTGAAAGAAATTATAGCACCTGTATTAGCGCATATTATGAATCTTTGCATTATTGGCGGAGTTTATCCGGAAGACTTGAAGAAAGTCATTATTAAACCACTGCATAAAAAAGATAAAAAAACCGATATGAAGAATTATAGGCCAATAGCAAAAATTTCAGTTTTTTCCAAAATATTCGAAAAAATTATTTATAAGTCTCTGTACTGTTATCTCCATAAATTTAATTTATTATGCAAGGAACAAAATGGCTTTAGGAAGAATACCACTATCAACATGGCTATTTTTGATTTTTTGCGTAGCATTATGTTAGCAGTGGATCAAAGAGCTCCTATCTGTGCTATTTTTACAGATATGACCAAAGCCTTTGATTACGTAAAGCACGACGTATTATTAGCGAAACTGCAGAGCTACGGCATCAGAGGTAATATTTTAAAACTACTCACGTCATATCTCTCTAATAGAATGCAATGTACAGAGATTGCAAGAGTATCTAAAAAAACGAAAATTGAAAAGAGTTTCTTTTCTCATCCTAGACTGGTAAAGTTTGGTGTCCCACAGGGTAGCGTCCTTGGGCCACTGCTTTTCTTAGTCTACATAAATGATCTCCCAAATGTGACTCGACATCAAATGGTGATGTTTGCGGATGACTCTACTGCCATAGTCAAATGTATTAATCGCAATATGTATCAAGATGACATAAATAGTACCTTATCAGACATAATTACATGGCTTAATGAAAATAATTTAGTTATAAACTTACAAAAAACGAAAATAATGCACTATCATCAAAGAACCGTAGCACCAAAAGTAAATATCAGATATAGTAACTGCGAAATTGAAGAAGTTAAAGTAGCAAAATTCTTAGGTTTATTACTAGATAACCAACTGAACTGGAAGGCACATATGTAGATGACCTAAGTAAAAAAGTAAATAGATCATCGTACGCACTTTTCCAAATTGCTAGAAAAATAAATATGGATGCGCTACTAGTTGCATATCATGGCTTAGTAGCCTCCATTTTGCGATATGGCATTATTTTTTGGGGAAACTCTACTGATAAAGATGTCATATTTAAGGCACAAAAAAGGTGCATAAGATCGATGTGTGGTCTGAAAATTGACGATAGCTGTGTACCATTTTTTAAGTCGCTGAAAATTTTAACCTTACCATCATTGTACATTTATGAAGTTAGTGTTTTTGTCAAGACAAACATAAGCTTGTTTGAAACGGTGTCAACGTTACGAGATGTTACGATTCGTAGCCAATATGCAAATACTTTGAAAAATGAGCGTTGTAATACAGCTTTAGTAAAAAAGAGTGTTTTAGGAATGGCACCGCGCATCTACAACAAATTACCAGTTGGCATAAAAAATTTGAATGTTATGCAATTCAAAACCAAATTAAAACACTTATTAATTGAGAAATGTTATTATACAACTGATGAATTCCTAAATGACAAATTAATGTAGACTTATTTATTTTGACTAGCGAAATTACTCCCTATTGTGACACTTGGGACTTTGTTTTTATTCATTTATTATTATTTAGTTTCATTTCGACATAATATAATTAATAATTTGTTTTTTGCCTCTAGCATGATTGACTAAAATTTTTTAAATGTTTTGCATGCATTTATTTATATTTGTACGCTTCTTAGCATAACATAGCGACCTATAAACATAAATTTAAGAACTGTATTCACTACCTATGTTATACAAATAAAATTGATTTTGATTTTGATTTTGCAATAGCGGGGGAGCGCCAACAACATCCTGAAGGCGTTGTTAAACTGAACACGAAGGGCGCTGTAAGACCGTTGCGTATAGTCAGTCCACAAGCTGCACGTGTATAGTGTAGTGCAGTAGGCTCTAAAAAGCGTTATTTTTACATCTTTAGAGCACCGAGCAAACCTGCGGATAACCATGTTCGCTCTGACCGACAGCGCCCTCCGTTCCCGCTCAATATCTGCATCATCCCTCAAGGTAGAAGTCACGAAATGCCCCAAGTATTTAAAACTCTCCACCCTTTCCAAGGGAGAGCCAATCAACTTTATTTGTGGCATCTCTAAAACTTTCCTCGGCCCACCCTGAAACACCATGCACTTACTTTTCCCCACATTATACAGCAGTCCGTTATCGACTGCATATTCCTCACACACACTCAACAGCTTTCTGAGTCCACAGACAGAGGCGCTCAGCAGCACCATATCGTCCGCGTAGCTGATGTTATTAAAACAGACGCCGTCAATGTGACAACCGACATGTCGCTCACTGAGCGCCTCAATCAATCGATTCATATACAGGTTAAAAATGGAAGGAGAGCTCAACCCCCCCTGCCTTACCCCACATTCCAACCTATAAGGGTCCGACAACGTGCCCGCCCACTTCACATTGTTTACCTGGTTACCGTACCAATATTTAAAAATGTTAATTAACTCCCACGGTAACTGAGATGACCTCATCTTCTCCCACAAGATATCATATGAGACCAGGTCAAAAGCTTTGGACAGGTCAAGGAAGCACGCGTACACAGATGTTTTTCTTTGGGTATAGTATCTGACAGCACTCTTAAAACACAATATTGCGGTTTCTGTAGATAGTCCCGGACGAAACCCGAATTGGTTGTCGTGTAACTTAATGTATTTATTTAATTGTGTATTAAGGATGCTGTCAAACACTTTTGCAACTATAGTAGCTAGAGAGATCGGTCTGTAGTTAGATACATCTGACAAGTCCCCTGCTTTGTTTTTTACCACAGGCAGTACAATAGTTTTCAACATGTCAGCAGGCAAGTATGAGTGCGAAATACAAAAGTTGTAGAACATAGCCAACACCCTGAATATATGAGGTCCAGCATGCTGTATATGCTCCACGCCTAATCCGTCATGACCAGGAGACTTCCCATTGGAAATCAATTTTACCGCCATTGACACATCCCTAGCTGAGATTTTAGTATCAACATACTTCCCACTCACACCCCCCACCCCCTCCGGTGACGAGGATGATCCTAAAGGTGACCTTACAATAAAACTATTTTTAAATGTGTTGGCTATACCCTTCAAATCACTCGTCCCGTCAACAGTCACAGGAAGACCAGGGCGTATTCTGGACCGGTTAGTACTTTTCCAGAACCCTTTGAAATCCTTCGAGCTATGCTTGGCTGCCAGATCATCCATTTTTAACTGAACTTCGTTATTCTGACACCGTTTTAAACGCGATTTAAATATTTTTCTGGTCAAACACATTTGAGCAAACACAGCACCAAAGGTAGGGCTACCACATAATCGCCATTCCCGAAAACTCGCCCTGGCCGCCCCATGACTGTCGCTCACAGACTTATTCCAAACAACAATGATTTTAGGTGGACGTTTACTCTGCATACGCTTGCCTCCCCGCCCCACCAACGATGCTTGCGATAATGCACGCACGATGTCGAAGTACATTTTATCAATAACTGAGCTGTGTGTTGGGTCAGCACAAAACAGATCACTACACAATTGAAGTTCAGTAGGGAAATCAATAAGTCTGAGACGTTTATGACATGCAGTACGATATTTTGAGATATCATCTGCGTTTTTTTCGCCCCAATTGACCCCATTATAGGTTACATTTGACCCAATTCTAAGAGGTGTCAAACAACCCAGTTTAAATTCACATATCACTGGAAAATGATCCGACCATAGCACGTCATAATTAACGTACACATTGCACACAGCAATCGCAGCCGATTGCGACATAACACAATGATCAAGCCAGCGCTTTGACCCGCAGGCCTGATCCACATATGTAAACGTGTCCGAAAGCAATCCTAGCCTAACTACATCCATAATTACCCATTTAAATTCATCACATAAAATATTCAATTCATTAAAAAATAATTCTCCAGGATGAGCATTAAAATCCCCCAAAACAACAATAGGTTCGTTTACATAATCGTTACTAATAGCACTTACAGTTCCCATACAGTCAGTAAACATGGGCAGATTGTCTAATTTATTTGTCGGCATATAGACACACACTACTATCAATGGACCATCGGCAGCATTAATACGAACAGCACATACACGCGGATTATCACAGTCTAACACTGTAACACTAGGAAATACACTCAAATTCCACAGCAGCGCTGTTCCGCCGTGCGGCCTACCGCGCAGCAGGCCCGCCGTAGTGTCCACAGCAGTAGTCCCGATGGAACCAAATCTGCTATCTATGCAATTTATATACGCCAACTCATCTGGAAGCAGCCAAGTTTCCTGCAGTGCTATCAATACACACTCGTCACACAAACGTCGAACATCGTCGACGGAACTCTTTATGTTCTTACAATTATAACTAGCAAACTTGTAAGAGGTACTATCCATTGTTCGTGGACACTGAGCCGATTGCAGCGGACCCTCCGTCCGCTTTTCGATATTTATAATGAACGAAGCGCCTAAAGATAATGCCCTCCGGCCAAGTTGTTCCGTCCAAAAACATATCCAATTTAGACTCAGACACATAGAACTTGTATGCTTTGTGGTCCAATTTCTTTTTTGTGTTGATTTTTTCCAAGAATACCCTCTCTTGTGTTTGCTTTTTTATATGATCAACGATATCGGATTCCAATGTATCAATATGCACATTTGTTATAAAAATAGGTATTTTCGTATTTGCAGCTATAAAGGTCGATATTGGTGCCTCAGCTTTTCCTCTTTCGCCCAAATACCTGTACTTTTGTTTCTTTTTCTTAGTTACAGTTTGCCAAGTAGAATCTTTCTTATCATAATTTATTTTCGCACTCAACTCCGGTAATTGATTCGTAACAAGATCAACCATATTCTCCTTGGGATTCTGTACTCCTAGTTTTGCGTGTTTGGATGTACTTGGGCCAGCAATATTAGACACCGACGTTTTCTGCCCCACCACGCCACCAACACAACTGACCGCCTGCGTCTGTGACTCGGCCTGCGACTCAGCCGCAGCGACCGGCACACTTGACGACTCAACCATCTGCATGTCTCGAGGCACCGGCGTACACAAAATGCCAACTTGAAAACTATTAGCAGGGGACGACATCGATACGGGGGAGTTTTTCTGTAAACTGCTATGCAACTGTTGTATATCGTGTTCGTTCGATGTATGATTGCAGCTCATCCCTATAGGCCCACTCTCTAGATTCCAAGCAGCCCGTCTCATATTCACATACCCAGTAGGATAACTTAGTGGGGGTAACGACGCGTGCTTTAAATCACGTATCTCTGCTTGCAAATCTTCAAGCTGTTTGACAGTAGCATACGTATTAGAGATATTTTGAATTTCTGAATTTAACTTCGTTATATCTTTTAGAAGTTTTGTACAATCCAGATGATCGAACAATATTGGGGGTAATTTTTCAAGTACCCTCGCCACGAAAACGGGAATCACGTCCGGATCTGTTCTTTTGAAAACACTAACAATGTCTTCTAGGTCTCTTCCTTCCTTCCCTTTCCCTTTTCTTGTGATTTCACGTTGATCCGTTGGTAGCGATTCAAATAACAACGATTTTGATTTGCTGATTTCACTGCTTGTGAAAGCCGAAATACAGATTCGTTTTAACGTTTCTTCATCAATTACTGATATTTTATTTTGCACATAAGCTAATAATTCGTCGATGATGATATTACAAACATTACATTTTAGCATTTGAGACATGCTTATTAAGTACTACGACGCACTAAGCGCGTCACACGAACAAATACACAACCGACCTAGACAGCGGCGCGCACGTGACTCTAAGAAGTTCTTTAAGAAGAACGTCAACCTAGTACAAGAAGAAAACATTGGTAACTCATCTGAAGTTAGTTATATTTACTTAAATAGTCTGTTTCTAAATGAGATAAAAGATAAGAAGTCATATCATACTAATTTGTCTATAAACAATAAGTTGATTGAATTTCTACTTGATACTGGTGCCGATACTAACATATTGTCATTTAATACTTTTAATAGTCTAAACTTACCTTTGAATATCATAGTAAAGAGTCATAATAAGCTTTCAACTTTTAGTGGAGAAGTTTTACCAACAGTGGGTCAAACTACTTTGTCAGTCAGTCATAATAATAAGCAATTTAAAATTAATTTTCATATAGTAGACTTGCCCTGTAGAAACATTATTGGTCGTAATAGTTGTGAGGTATTAAATTTAATTAAATGAAATGATACTAAAGAGCCGCTTCAACCCCATGAGATAAAATTAATTCCATGGTATAAAGTAGGAGTCGACCTATTTGATCTAAATTCTGATAGATATGTCATAGTAGTTGATTATTTTTCCAAATATGTCGAAATTGCTAAACTAATAGGTGGTTCCAACAGTAAAATTGTCATTAGTCACTTGAAATCATTCTTTGCTCGTCATGGTATCCCTAATACACTAGTTTCAGACAATGGTCCCCCATTTAATTCAAAAGAGTTTCTTAATTTTGTCTCAGAATGGCAAATTGAACATGTCACGTCTAGTCCTTACTGTCCTAGGCCTAATGGGTTCGTTGAAAGAACCATAGGCACTATAAAAAATATGATGACCAAATGTTTTGCGGACAACACAGATCCCCATTTGGCATTACTTCAATATAGGAACACTCCTAAAGAGAGTATGTATTCCCCTGCACAATTACTTATGTCAAGAATACTTAGAACTAAACTTCCAGTCTTAGATAGAAATTTAAAACCTAGAATTCCACAATATAAGTCATTGTCAAACAGAATTAAAACACAAAATCACAAATCACAGATTTATTATAATCAACACTCAAAACCTTTGTCTTCACTTAATGTAGGTGATCAAATTTACTTTAAAAAACAGCCAGATAGTATTTGGATTCCCGGTACTATTTCAAGTCTTGACAATAACCCCAGGTCTTATATAATTTCGTCTCCAGAAGGAACATTCCGTCGTAACCGTCAACACATCTTGAAACCAAACTTAAACACAACTCCTCAATCATCCAATGTCTCTTCTCAGTGTTCACGTAGATCAGAATACAGTAGTTATAGTAGTCCTGTTGTCCCCCAAGAATCGCCTCAGCGTAGTACAATTGATACTGCTAGTCCAGTCCAACGGTCTTCGTCATCTCCTCAGTCGAAAGTTCAGTCTCCTCATTCGCCTTATCCGGTCATGAAACCTGAAACAGAAACAAAAACATTAGATACACCAACACGTTCAGATATTAAATACTCGTCATTTGGTAGACCTATTAAGAAGCCAAGAAGGTTTGTTAATGTCTAGATATAAGTTTAGACCTAAGAATTGCACAAATTGATATAATTTGCATCTACCTGTAAATTAATAATTAATTAATAATTTTGATAATTTGTATTGAAATGTGTTTACAACTTACAAATGTCAAACTGATATGACATTAGTTGTCATTCAAATGTCACTGTCACATGTCATGTTCGTTTCGTTCGGAAAAGAAAAAGCATTGTACTTACCTCTGGGCCTGTAGCCAATGTAACATCGCTTCGTAGCGAAGCGAAATCGAATACCAAACCAACCAATGGCGGGAACGATAGACCACGCGACGCGATAAATCACGTGGTCAATTGTTCCCGCCATTGGTTGGTTTGGTATTCGATTTCGCTTCGCTATGAAGCGATGTTACATTGGCTACAGGGGCTGTTCTGTTTGTCGTTAAATTAACGTTCCTTTTCATGTAATAAGAAACATAAAATATTTTTAAGAAATTGTACTTACGTTCCGTTTCATAAGTTGATAACTCAAGTTTAGAGTTTTATGTCTTGTAATTAAAATAAGTATTTTCAAAAGGGAAGATGTTACGTATATGTCTCGACACTATTGTCGATGCGCAACACTACCTATATATTGTCACTTCCGTTCTAGTCTGTCAATCGTATAGTCTCGAATACACACGTCGTAACACAGAGCTCCTAGTTTTATTATAAGACTATCCTGATGTCACCTGTCCTGCAGCATCTAGCAACAACAACCTTTACACCATCTAATGACGAATTTATAAATATTGTTAGAAAACTACCGGTCAACAAATTATCAGGGGAAGATAAAATATCTAATAGGATGATTAAAGAAGCGTGTAAAACAGCGGGTGATGCCATCTTAACTGTATATAACCGATGCATTGCTGAAGGCGTTTTTCCTCGTAAATGGCGACGCGGTTTCATACGAATAATACCAAAGTGTGGTGATAAACCACCGGATGATCCGAAGTCATATCGGCCTATCACGCTTCTACCATCTTTGGGGAAACTTCTTGAGCGCCTCATCGTTCCACGTTTACTACCGAACGGTCCAAAATTTCATAGTAATCAATATGGCTTCACCATCGGTAAATCAACAGTCGACGCGGCGCTTTCTGTCAGAAGAACCGTTAACCAGTCGGAACACAAGTACGTGATTGGTATCTTTTTGGATATTTCTGGGGCTTTTGATAACGCTTGGTGGCCTATGCTGTTGTTAAAATTAAAAAACCGCGGTTGCTATAGAAACATATATAATCTCGTTTACTCGTACTTTATAAACGGTTCCGCGGTACTTAAGCTCGGTCATTTTTCTAGTACTAAAGCACTAACCATGGGATGTCCTCAGGGTTCAGTTGTCGGTCCTTATTTATGGAATTTGGGTTTTGATGATTTTCTCGCGATCCCGCTTCCTTGCGGCTGTTCACTTACTGGTTACGCGGACGATGGCCTACTGCTCATTCAGTCGAGTACCCGAGCCGGACTTGAGAACTTGGCCCATACTTGCCTAAATCTAATATCTCAGTGGGGTGATCGTAACCGCCTAGCGTTCGCGCCGCATAAAACCTATCAACTTCTACTAAAAGGTAATCTTAAATCATTGCCTACTATTAAATTTAATAACGTTCCCGTTAAAAAACAGCAATCCGTATGCTACCTTGGTATGGTCTTAGAAAGGAATTTTTCATTTATCGAACATATAAAAATAGTTGGCGAAAAAGCTAAAAGGAACTTTTATGCCCTAACTAGAATATCCAAAGCAACTTGGGGTCTATCATTCCTAACTTTAAAAACTATATATGGAGCTACCTACTTAGGATGTATGTGCTACGGTGCACCTGTTTGGGCCGATAGGGCCAGCATAGGGGCGGCGCGACGTAAACTGCTTCAAAGCCAACGTTTGGCATTGATATTTTTATGCAAGGCGTATAGAACAGTCAGTACTGAAGCCTTACCCGTTCTGGCAGGTGTACTTCCAGTCGATCTTGAAGTACAGCGACGTGCTTCAATGTACTACTCCGCGAGGGGGGAGGCCATGGACACTAACTTTGTTACACAACGCGACCTCAATAGAATTTCTAGATTATTTAAACCTCAGACTTACGTCTGGGAGGACCTCTTATCCGAATGGCAAAGTAGGTGGGATAATTCCATCAAGGGCCGGCACCTCCATCTGTTCTTTCCATCCATTGGCGATCGGCTGGCTAAAACATGGCTGGAGGTTGACCACTGCGTTGCCCAATTTCTCACAGGTCATGGCAACTTTAAAAGTAAACTGTATTCTTTTAAACTTGTTCCTTCGCCTTTGTGTCAGTGTTCTACATCGAACTGTGAATTTGAACAGTCCGCACATCACATCTTGTGGGAGTGTATTCTTTGGCAGAATGAACGCAATATTATGTTGGATAGTGTACAAGTTACATCCGGAGTTGTTTATTATACGGACCTTGTTGAAACTAGAACTAATTTCCGTGCGTTCAGGCGCTTTTGCCATACCTATTATTGGAATCAATTGTAACAGCAAATACCTACTTAGGAACCATTAACTTGATCAAATGTTATTCAGTGGTGCTTGGCAATCTGGGCTTCTCCCAGTTGCAATCATGTCCCTTTGTGCCGATTGGCCTAGTTCTGTTCTGTCTCCTGCTTATTATGGAGGGAAGTGGAAAAAATATCTTTTTTCTTACTCCTCCGCTATTCTTTTCTGATTAATTTCGTTGCGGGACCCAAGACAGTTGAAACATTTCTCCGGGACTCGTCGAGCTTCATTGCTCGGCGTTTTTCTGGCGGTCTCCACTGTTGATTCTGGCTTTCAGGAGTTGCAGTGGGTTGGGAACAGTGTGGCGGGTAAATCAATAGACTTAGACATTTCTTCTTCTTCAGCCTATAGATGTCCACTGCTGAACAAAGGCCTCCCCCAAGGCTTTCCACGATGACCGGTCTTGTGCTGCCCGCATCCATCGGCTTCCCGCGACCTTCACTAGGTCATCGGTCCACCTTATTGTTAGACATTTCATCATCAACCTTTTATCGTCCCACTGCTGGGCACAGGTCTCCTCTCATACAGAGAAGGATTGGGCATAATCACCACGCTTGCTCAATGCGGGTTGGCGATTTCAGACTTAAAGTCCAGGTTTCCTCAAGATGTTTTCCTTCACCTTCAGTCATTGGTGTCCAATATATACTTAGAAAGTACATATAACTTTAGAAAAGTTACATTGGTACTTGCCTGACCTGGAATCGAACCCGCCCACTCATACTTGAGAGGCTGGTGTTTTAACCACTAGGCCACCACGACATTTTTACATTTAGTCATGCATTATTTCATTAGGTATCAAAGCGGTTTTTTATTGTAAATATGTAATACATACCGTATTTAACAATATGATTTTAGAAATATGGGCCTTACCAGCATATTAAACTCACTACAACATTATCACAAGAGCTGGGGAAAAAATGTTTAAAGAGATTCAGAGCAATTAAGAAATAATACAAATCATTTTATACGTTTTTATTCCTTACTTTTTTATTGATTACCACTCGAATCGGAATCAGTTACATTTATAAATTATGAATCCGTACATTCATCTATGATGTGGTCGAGTTGACACATTTCATCTTCAACTTTTATGGCATGATTGATGCACTTCTCCAATTTTCCGGTGTCAAGTTTTGTTTTTCCTGGCGACGTACTCCTTTGCTTGAGCCCAAACTAAGGTCCGTATTACAGAACGTTACTCAAAACTCAAGCTTTACTTAAGTCACGATTCAAGCCACTTGATTGGTTAAAACTAGTTTTAAGTAATGTTTAAGCAGAGATCAATGCTTGAGTTTCCTTCTGGAATACGCACCTAACTCTTATTAGGTTGAGCTCACAGTGATAGGGGGGCAGACGCAGGATTGTGGCACCGCGATTCAGCGGCCAATTCTTCCACAACATAGCGTTCTAAACTATTTTATTTTGAAAAAAGTATTTTGAAAATACCTATTTTGCATTTAGCATTTCAAATACAAAACGCAAAACTATTTGGTATTTTGCATTTGAAATAGTAAATCTGAAAAGTATTTTGCATTTTGTATTTAAATCCTTTTTTAAAACCATTTTGTACATCTCTGAACGCTTCGCAGTTCAATTTGGTGACTATCAAACTGCCTTTGCTGCATCGTCAAATTTTTGGGACCTAATAATACCCTCCAGTTGAACGAACCACAGGCGAGGCATGTGCGTCCAAAATTCAGGTATCCTCGATGATACGGTGATAGCCGACATATCCTGTCTTTCCTTGGTCGATGCTTCGGTTTCACTACTATTTGTTTCCGACTCTAACACTGGTCCGGCGCCCTGCTTCCCTGAAGGTAATGTTGAGAACATTTTGAAGTACCCTTGTGCGCCTGTCGTCCTTCCGAGACCTTCCCCGTCGGAAGGGAGTTGCGTCCTTATACCACTTCGTAAGATTGCTGTTTTATCGGGGTCACCACTTTCACGTAACTTGTCTCGTGAATATATCTACTTGGGTAAAAGGTCACTAATCACTGAAGTGTCAGAAGGTTCATTTACTTATCGGAATGAAAGTCAGTATCCCAAAAAATACGAGTCTATAATTTCAGTAACATGTGTGCGCGATACAACTAACCAGCGCGCGGATGGGACGCAAATGGCTCAAGCGGCGGGGTTAGCTTACGCTGCAAATACATAGCCGCTACAGATACATGTATATTATTTTATTCACAAAGATTTTTCAAAAGAGGCATTTTGCTCAATCCATTCACCAGGCCTAAACCGCAGTTTTTCTTTAGAGATAGTTATATTACTCAGATTACCCTGACTTCTTAAAAAAAATCTGTCATTTCTACCAAATGACAGATTTTTTTTTAAGAAGTCATTATAATAAATACTACAGATATTTCGTAAGGACCCTTGAATTTAGGACTATCATGACGTCTATGGTCCTGGTTAACAAAACACCGGTGTCCCTAATATTATAGATTATGTTTTTGCGTCTAGTGGAATCAAAGCGTTTCTTAAATATTTCAGCACCTTGATTTAGTTTTTGCATAGCCAAGTTACTTTCTGCCTGAACATCAACAATATGTTCAATATTTTATTATCAGTAATATCATTTAATAGAGCCTATATGCAAGGTATATTTGTATCACATCTTGTTAACAACCGCAACGGGGTAAAAACAGTTTTTTTTTTTTTTTTAATAGTAGAGTCGATAGGTTGCTGGACCTTCCATAGACCTTTCGGCCAGTCTGACTTATTATGACATTATGCAGTCATCACATTGATTATGGTTATAACCCATCATCTCTACATGTAAATTAGCTCTATGGGTAACTATAGCTATCATATGATGATTAACTCGCCATTAATCGAATAAGAATCGAATTTGGTTTGTGTTGAAATTAGTTCCTCTATCAATAATATAATAATAATTTATAAGTGTAAATAAAGGATAATAATAATAACTCAGAATTATATGGCCCGTGTCAGGGAGCGCATCAACTTCCTGAAGCAGAAAGTGTATGCATGGGCGAACCGTATTAGAAGATATAAACGACGAGTGGAACGGTACACCCAGAATCGCACCTTCCAAAGTAATGAAATGTGGGATTATAGGGACTGGGAACGACCAGAACAAGGTGTGACTGACACGTGCCTACCAGATGACGATGTCATGTGTTCATTTTGGCGCAATATCTGGTCGGTACCTGTCAGTCACACTGAAGGTGACTGGGCCCGGGATGTCGAGAGAGCCTGCGATCCAATACCTGAAATGGGGGCTATCACCATCTGCCCCCAAGATGTAGCTCATGCAGTCCGTCCGTTACCTAATTGGAAGTCTCCAGGACCGGACGGGCTGCATAACTTTTGGATAAAATGGTTTCCAAGGTCGCACGCTCGCTTGGCATCTCAATTCCAGACTGCTTTAGTGTCTGGTTCGTTACCTCAGTTCCTAACTACTGGAATAACCCACCTGCTCCATAAATCAGGTAGCACCGCGGAACCCAAAAATTATAGGCCGATCACGTGTTTACCGACGGTCTATAAAGTCCTTACATCCATTTTGAAAACTAAAATTAACAAACATATTGACAGCAACTCCATCATGTCTGCCTCTCAAAATGGATGTAGGAGCGGGTCCCGCGGTACTAAGCAGCTACTCCTTATTGATATGGCCATGAGCCAACAGGTTCGTCGTTCCCGAAAGGATCTGTCGACATGTTGGATAGATTATAAGGCCTATGACTCAGTGCCACATACATGGCTCATGCGAGTGCTGGAGTTGTATAAAGTGGATGCAACTCTGCGCACCTTCCTGGTGACATGTATGAGGACATGGAGGACAGTCCTTCGCTATCCAGGATGTCGAAATATTCAGAGGAATAGCGAACCGATAAGGATCGAGCGAGGAATATTTCAGGGCGATAGTTTGAGCACTTTGGTTTTGCTTAGCATTAAATCCTCTAAGCACACTATTGGAAGATTTAAGTCTAGGCTATCGGTTAAGGAGAGGTGGTCAGGTTATATCGCACCTCCTCTACATGGATGACCTGAAACTTTTTGCTCCCAACAATTCACAACTGAACGAGCTACTGAAAATTACTGAAATTTTCAGTAGCTCCATCAGGATGGAATTTGGTGTGGACAAATGTGCGGTCATGCATGTAAAGCGAGGAGAGATTATGGAATCCGTGGGAACCCAACTCACGAGTTCCATAAACCTTAGAGCCCTCTCCGCATCCGAAACCTATAAGTATTTGGGTATGTCGGAAGCGTTGGGTATCAATGTTACTGACATGAAGCAATCGTTGAAAGAACGCTTCTTTGGCCGCCTGAAAAAAGTACTTAATAGTCTTCTATCAGGCGGAAACAAGGTGCGCGCTTTCAACGGTTGGGTCATGCCGGTATTGATGTACCTACTCTTTCGGCATACTCAAATGGACTCAAACCGAACTTGACGCCCTGGATCAGAGTTCGGTTATGAGGCTGTATATTCCGCGAAAATGTGGAGGTCGTGGCTTTTTAAATGCCAAGACTCTCCACAATCGCGAGATATGTGGAGCCCTGACCGCCGGTAGCTTGGAGCCTGTTCCCGATACCGGTGGGCTACTATTTTTTATATTTTTAAATGTTTTTTATGTATTTATTATGTAGAAATATTTGAAAATATAATTTACATGTACACACATCAAAAGTGTCTAGGGATCAACATATATTTTTGCAATAACTTTTCTCCTGATTGATATTAATTAAAATTTTCTTTAAGGATTCATCAAATAAAGTGTTTTCGTTTGTCACAGTAACGATAAACCAAGTCACCTTTGCATTAATAAAGAAATTTGCCATTTTCCTAATAAAGGGATATTTGACATTTGAACCACTAACACAAAAGTTCGAAAAAAAGACTGAAATAACAGTTTTCTCTAAAATTTTATTGGGTAACTTAAACAATTAATAATCCGTGTTTCTACCGCGAACACTAACAACACAAGAACATCGGTTTGGCATACTCAAAATGAGTTCATCCAAATCACGCTGTGGAATGGCCGCCCATGTTCGTTGCAACAACAAAAAAAGGTCTTCTTGCGACTGGATACCCTCCATATTCGGCAGAGCTCTTCTCTGTAGCATATCCCATGCATGCTCAATCGGGTTCAAGTCTGGCGACTGAGCAGGCCAGGGCAGGACATTGATGTTAGCTGCGGCGAGAGTCTGTCTTACAACTCTTGCGGTGTGCGGTCGTGCATTATCATGCATTAACTGAAATAAGGGACCGATTTGCACTTGTAGAGGAACGATGACGTCTGATACAATCGTTTCAGCATAAATTTGAGCGTTGAGGTTGCCTCTGATCCCAATCAACTCAGTTCTTCCGCCGATCCAAATACCCGCCCATACCATGATGGTTCCACCACTATAAGGATGGACTTCCTGGCAGGATTTTAATCGCTGTTGGCGTCCAGGGGTTCTCCAGTGTCGTATACGTCTTGTATCCGGTCTCATACCAAAACGAGACTCATCAGAAAAGCACACGAAACGCCATTGTTCTTCTGCCCAATTTCTGTGTTCAAGAGCCCATTGATATCGAATCCTACGATTGTGCATTGCTATAGGTGGTACCCGTAGCGGTCTTCGGGAATGAAGGTTCACTTCATGCAAGCGGTTTCTGACTGTTTGGTCGCTAATTAAGTTCCCTGAAGAGTGATGAAGCCTCACGGCTAACATCATGGCGGTTATTGTTGGAGCTCTTCGAGTTAAGATTTGAATGTATCGGTCTTGTCTCCGTGTGGTGCAGCGATACCGTCCTCCATGGCGCTCAGCCACGGTACCAGTGCTTCGGTAACGTGTCCAAAGTCGACTGATAACACTCTGACTTGTATTCAGAGCTAAAGCCACAGTACGTTGCCGGGAACCAGCTTCTATCATTCCCACGGCTCTGAGCATTTCTTCCCTGCTTAAATGACGTCGCCGCTCCATAATAACGTTGGTTTTAATCAGTAGTAGGGAAACAGTAGCACTAATAATGTCTTCAATGCGTTGTATGTTTTTATAGGGAAAATATTGACAGCTGATTTTCATCTTTTACTCGAATTTGATTCACAGTTCCTGATTCAAATTATGAAATGCACCAAAAAGGATCCATATAAATTTATAAAATCATAAATTTATTACAAAGCCACATCTCAATCTCAAGAAATCCGCATAAAAATGCTTGATCCCTAGACACTTTTGATGTGTGTATATACAGTGGAATAAAGGATAATAATAATAATAATCTTTATTACACAAAAATTGGTACAAATAAGTGTGAAGTACCTGACTCCTGTGCTAGGTGATATACCTGTGTTACAGGAGCCAGTGCCCTTGCCTTGGAGCAGTTGTGGACAGCTTTCAAGGAGGGACACAAAGCCATAACAGGCAAAGCGACTCAGAAAGAAAGGCAGAATACCTACTTTACGGAGGATATTTACGAGGAGTTCGAAGAAGCCTATGTGTCATACAAGACTTTATTGAAGGAAGCTCTGCAGCCCTATCTTGCGTCACCGAGTGGTTTCACGTCATGACCCTGAAGTATTTATCCAAGTAAATGCATATGTATTGGAATCTGTTACATCATTACTTCCTTCAACCGAGTTACACGCACCAGATTGGTTACATTTAGAAAAAATACCACTAGCTGATCCAGGGTATGCCAAACCAAGTAAAATTGATATTCTTCTTGGAGCAGAAGTTTACAGTGAGATTTTATTGGACGGCATTGTACGTCATAATAATATATTGGCACAAAACACTACCTTAGGTTGGGTATTAATTATCAGGGAGGGTGTCACAAAACTCAACTTCTACTGTCAATAGAATAATCACCATGCATTTACACTTAAGTGGAGAACAGCTACTTAAGAAGTTTTGGGAAATAGAAAATGAGCCCAACTTGATACAACAAAGAATGACAGAATCAGAACAACGATGTGAAGAATTTTATAACAGTACAACTACCCGAGATGAAGAAGGGAGATATATTGTCAAACTACCTTTCAACAAAGAGGAACCAGAGTGTCAATATGGAAACTCAATACTTATAGCTACAAAAAGATACGAGCCATATGCCACGCCATCCATATGTTCACGGCAACAAGGTCTATATCTCTTTGTTTGGTGATTTAGTTGAAATAAAACTCTCGCTACGTCTGTTCTCGAATGCTATTTATTATGCACTAAACTTACAATTGTAATAGTGGACTGTATGCTCGTGGTTTGCATGTATGTGTGCACTATGTTGTTTCTTTAATCTTTTTAGACATACCGCCCACCAAAGCACGCAGTGCTTTAATAAACCATACAAAGTATAAGTAAACAATTAATTTACTTAGGTAAAATACATAATTTACTGATAGGACGTTTAAATTCGCAATTCTTACATTTAACAGATACAACCCGTGCAATAATGTCAGGTCCTAAGTATTTTTTTGTTATTTTTCCTAAAATCCATTTAGCAGGTGGGATATTATCATCTCTCAAAATTACGATATCACCAATGTCAGGCTCAGATTTCTGGGTGTTCCATTTATATCGTTTTTTAAGGTTTACCAAATACTCCCTATACCATCGCTTCCAAAAATTATTAACCATATTTTGTGTTAATCTCCATCTATCAAGACCTACAATATTTTGATTTGAATTATCTTCATCGGGAATATTTATTAATGGTTCACCTATAAGAAAATGACCTGGTGTTAAAGCTTGAGGTTCGCTAGGGTCATCACTCACTACTATCATTGGCCGGGAGTTGAGGCAAGCCTCGATCTGTGCTAGAACAGTAGACAACTCTTCATAGGTAAGTGTGCTATTCCCAATTACCTTATATAAATGTGTTTTAACACTACGTACACCGGCCTCCCAGAGACCTCCGAAATTAGGTGCGTGTTTGGGTATAAAATGCCATGTGGTGTTCTCCAAACTTAACAATTCTTCAATTTCCCGCGGCACAGTGGATCTAGCTCGATCAAACATTTGACGAAGTTGCTTGTTAGCCCCAACGAAGTTAGTGCCATTGTCACAAAATAAGTCTTGACAGTGACCTCGTCGTGCTGTGAAACGCTTAAATGCTGCAATGAACGCTTTTGATGTTAAATCAGTTACCACTTCCAAATGGATGGCTCGAGTAAACAGACAGATAAATAAACATATATATCCCTTGTAGGATTTCGCTCCTCTTCCAGGAGAAAATCTCACACTAATAGGGCCTAAGTAATCACAACCAGATGATTTAAAAGGTCGAGTCGGTTTCAACCTATGTTCTGGAATTTGACCCATGAGTTGATTAGGTTTAGACTTGGAATACCTCAAGCACTTAACACACGCTCTGTAATGACCCTTAACCATCTCCTTTGCTCGTAATATCCAATATTTAGTGGTTAAATAGCACGACATAGCTTGTGGTCCGCCGTGACAGGTTTTGATATGAGCATCACCAATTATGAGCTTGGTAAGATGACTCTTAGCTGGCATAAGTATCGGATGCTTTGTATCATATGTGATGCTTTATATCATAGACGATATAGCGTGTTATCTAGAAAGATTGGAACAATACTTTTCCGCTAATGGCGTGGAAAAAGGGAAGCAAGTTGCAGTATTATTATGTTCTATTGGGGAGAAAGTTTATAAAGTTTTGAAGAATATGTGTCATCCCAAACTTCCGAAGGAAAAACAATATGAAGAATTGGAAGAATTATTATGGTTATGTATTTAAAGAGAATTTCCGATTTTAGAAAAAGGATTCAGTTTGATAACATGGAACAACAAGAATTGGAAAATGTTGCAAAATGGTATGCTAGAGTCAGAGAAAAGGCGGCGAAGTGTGAGTTTGGATCTTCGTTGGAGGAACGCGTGAAAGATAAAGGGGAATGCCAAGTCGCCATAGTAATTTAGGCCCACTGTGCACACAAATTTAAAATAATGATAATAATAGGGGGCAATTGTAATAATTAATTAGTAAAAGAAATGCTTTACAAAAACCTTAGCATTTCAAAGTTATTTAAGATTCTTATATTCCATCAATACTGTTTATATCAATACACTTGGAGTCAAATAATACAAAATTCATTGTAGTTTCACATCATTATTCATTTTGTTCATCATCATTATATCACTAAAAATTGTGCCGGTGGAAAAATATTATTCTGATGCCGTGCCCATCCTAAGTACCATACTGTTATAACATGGGCACGTCATCCTACAGTGCGGCGGCCGACAATACAGTTACAGCAGAACTGCTGTATTGATGCGTGGCCTGTGTTAGCAGTGCTGACTAAAACATAGGTACATGTACTATACCGCAAAGTAAACTAACATAATAGCTAGCGATTCTGAACCTCGCCAGTGAACAGTTATGTCCAAATATATTGCCATTCAAGGTTCTATTTCTAGCATTAGTGCACACTTCAATAATAATATATTTAAATAGTATAATATAATTAAATAGGCTGCAAGTGCAAATGTTCCTCTATGCTATCTCGGTACTTCTGTAGGAATTTTCTCAAATTGCTGTTTGGAAAATCCTAAATAATATTGAACAATATGATTTGCCATAGTCTGAATGTTGTCAAAATCTAAATTCATCATCATATTATCTTTCAGTAAAGAGAGTAGTTCTTCCATTTGTTCAGAGCTAAATGTTCTAATAGGATTCAATATTGATTACAACAATAGGCATGATGACAAATTTTGAAAAACTGTTCTATAATATTCGGGAATATATATTAATCACAAAAAACATAATATTTCTGCTGAAAATTAAGGTTTAGTATTTAAAAATTACATTTTAATTCATAAATTTAAAATTTGCACCAAAACGCTTCAAAGTGTTATGGCGTCACTTGCTACGTCACTTTAGAGTACAAGGATCATACGACATTGCTCTGTAACATTACGACAGTTGTAAATGTTGATGCACTCTTGATCATTTCTAAATTTTACATTAAAAACATGAATTCGAAAGCATATAGGTGGTGTTCCGTCCCTCTGTGTACTAACACGTCCATGAAAACTCCTGAGAAGTTATTTATTTTTGTTCCTTTCAACAAGACAATACGAAATAAGTGGCTTAAACTTGCAAGACGTGATTTGAAAGGAATATTACCTACTACTCAACTTTATTTTTGTGAAGATCAGTTTGACGTAAGTATTTACTTTTTAGTTTGTAGATTTAATGTTGATATTAGATAAATGTGACCATTATTAGATAAAGTAAACATGATAAACAAACTTTTTGGAGGTTAGGAATCTCTTAGTCACATGCCTAATGAGCTATTATATAGGTATTTTATTTCATTTTCAGTTACCAAATGATATGGAAAATTACATGGAATATCATGTGATGGGGTCAGTGTCGCAGATTCGCATGAAACGAGGGTGCATTCCCTTAAAATTTGAATGTCAACCCGATAGAAGAAAACGTACTTCCGACTCAAACGAAAGACAATACATCGCGAAAAAGCAAAGAAGAGAAGTAATTGAAGAATTTGAAGAAGAAATACAAAAAGGAATAACTACAAGTACCACTACAGAACGGTTAGAACTCGAAGAGCCTTCACCCGGATCATCAGCCATGCAGGAAACTATTACACAAGATGCACCTAAGATGGCAAATAAATCCATTCAAGTGTACATGACAACTAAGTTCAGAAGTAAAGCTGTTCAAACAGAAATAAATTCAGTAGATAAGATGACATCACCGTTGAGGCCCTATTGCCGGTCTGCTTTTACTTCACCATTTAAAATCATAAGTGACAAAACTGCCATACCACTAACATCCTTACAGAAATGCACCATGAAAGTAATAGGTTTTCAGGCAGATTCTGATAGTGATACTTCATACACACAGTCTGTGGTGCAAAGTGAATCACCGTCAGTGTCATCTAAAATGAATTTGTCTTCAGATTGCAGCGAATTAATTGAAGAAGATAAGAAACAAGAGGCATCAAGAATTTTAGCATATACATTGCAGAAAATAATGAATAACCCTCGGTCTTACATTGGAGTTCCTAAAAGTTGTTACTACTTAATACATTTAATTGAAAAGAAGTTAAATATTCCCACACACCATATAGTTATGTGCTTAAAAAAAATTAAATTAAATAATAGTTTTAGAGAGCTTGCTGATGATTTTGCCATTTCTCCGACATATGCCAGCAAGATTTTTCTGAAAAATATACCACTGATAGCTAGTTTGATGCGACCATTTCTTGTTGCATTAGACAAAGATTCCATAAGAAGAAATTTGCCTATGGCCTTTAGGCATAATTATTATTATGTAAGTAGCATTATAGACTGCTTAGAAATTGAGATACAGAAGCCGTCAAAAGCATTGCACCAGTCTCTCTCATGGTCAGAATACAAAAAAAGTAACACCATCAAGTATCTTGTGTCTTGTACTCCTAATGGATTAGTAAATTATATTTCTCCAGGATATGGAGGAAGGATTACTGACACATGTTTGGTTGAATCTTGTGATTTTATAAAGTGTTTGCAACCAGGTATGTGTGTGATGGCTGACAGGGGGTTCAAACATGTAGAACAACATTTGCGAAAACAGGGAGTACACTTAGTACGACCTCCAAGTGTTGCAACTGGTACGAAGCTATCAAAACATGAGGCAAGGGCAACAAAACAAGTCGCAAGCTTAAGAATTCACGTGGAGAGAGTGATTAGACGCTTGCGTGAATTTGGTATGTTAAATAGTAGATGTCTAAATCTTAATCTTGTCAAAGTTCTAGATGATGTTATTACTATTGCCTGCGGATTAATTAATTTGCAAGATTCTTTGATTAAATAAATATTTTGTAAATACATACTTACCTATATTATGTTTCAACTAATTTGAGTGGCATACATACAATGTTAAATCTGTTATTACTTTTATTAATATAACTGCAGCTATAGAACTAACAATAACTTAACCTGTACACTGCTCGAAGTAAATATATGTGAATATTTGTGTATTGTAGGTAAGGTTTATTATTAATATTTGTTTTAATCGCTTGAATTACTTATCAAACTTAGGCTAATTACATGTTTAAATGCTGTGCACATCTATAGTTGATAAGTTCATTGGAGTAGTTTATATTTAAGACTATTTCTATTTATGTTTATATGAATTAATCCTTGGAGTGCCATAATAAATAAATAAATATGTATATAATATGTAATGAACAGCTGAGGTAAAAATAAAGCAAACATTTATCTTTACATAATAAACTGGCTTTTTATTCATTTGTACTTTTATACAATACTGGATATACATTATCCTTCCACAAGGGTACTATAACCTTAAGAAAATCTGAAACATATTTTTCAACAACAGTTGGCTTTTGATGCTTTTTTCGACAAAAAAGACGACAACGACCCAACAGTAGTGTTATGTAATTAACCCACATAATACTTACTTCTTCATACTTATATATCATTCATTTCTGCAGGTCATAATACGCATTCCAGTATTATGAGGCGTACATATTTTACTACACCAAAACCTTTTATTCAGCTTACAGACATGGTCCTCAACTTCAAGCCTAAGTTTCGGCGACTTGGGGATAACTTGGCGTAAGAAGTTGTACCTGTGCTGTGCCATATTAATTTTTCCTACTCAACACAACGCTATAATTTAATATTACCCTATATTTGCATATTCACAATAATATTTTCTTTGTTATGACAGTTTTTGACAACGCTGTTGATTATGTCTCTATGACAACCTTTTTTCTTCTAAATTCTTAACTGCCCGCTATTTTCGTAGCGGATTTGTTATCTGAACTCCTTTCGAGTTTTTCATATTACTTATAATTATTTAAATATTCAAATTTTGTGGAAAGCTGTTCTGCGAGGTTTCTTCGGAAGCCCTCGCAGAACGTTGACAGTTCAGCTTTAGTTTCGGTCTGGTGCTTACAATAGTGAAGTTTATTTATTGTGTGTTCGATTCCTCCAGAGCCCTCCTAGGGTTCACCTCTCCCTCGCGGAGAGGGGAACCTCCTCCGACAAGATTATGTCGGAGCCGCTCCACCGCTTTGCTGCTGCCGGCTCTCCGTCGCAGGGGCCGGTCCTGCTACAATTTCTGCTGCCTGGTACTGCCTCTGTTGGCGGTGCCACCGCCTCTGATGGCGGCGCCGCTGCTGTAGCCGGACCTCTGCCGCGGGAGCCGCTCTTTGCCGCTGTTGCTGGATCTCCGCCGCTGTTGTCGGCCCTCTCCTCTACTGCCGTCGCCGGCCCTCAGCCGCCGGCCTACAGCCCGGGCCTACAGCCGCCGGCCCTCTTCGCCGACCCTCAGCCCTCCGCTCTACGCCGCCGGGGCGGTTCCTGAAGCAGTTCTTTTTTATATTTTACCGTATATCTTTTTTTAACCGACTTCAAAAAGGAGGAGGTTACTCAATTCGACCGTATATATGCTTTATGTTTGTTCGCGCATAACTTCGTCGTTTATGAACCGATTTTGATAATTCTTTTTCTGTTGGAAAGAAGACGTTCCCAAGGTGGTCCCATTATAAGGATATCAGGGTTTGATGGTGGAAGACCAGAGAAAACAAGGGGAACTTTCAAAAGTTGCAGGGGCGACTAGTGCATTTCTTAGCATTTTCATTAAGTATTATAAAGCACTACAATTTAATAAAGGTCTGGAGTAGATCTGATGATGGAGCCGGGAGACAGTCGAAGGAACTCCTCAACAATTCACAGCAGCTGCCTTGTGTTTGGGCTCGATTAATTTGTATTGATAAGAACTTTGCACCTAGATGGGTTGTGACTGTCATAAGAGCTCTGATGATGAAGGCAAAGGCCAGTTCCGGGAACTCCTCAACGGTTTACAGTAGCTACTTTGTGGTTGGACTTCATTCATTTATATTGATGAGACCTTTGCACCCATTGGGTTAAAATAATGGTCTGCAGTAAATTTGATGATGAAGATCATAGGCAGTTGAGGGAATACCTACTTACGGGTTAAAATTATAGTAAACAAAATTACGTCGTTTCCCAACTATATTTGCGTCAGCTTCCAGTCTGACCGGACGCAACTGAATACATAGTACTTTTAACAACTAAAAAGTGTAAAATAAAAACTTTTTTACAAAAAAATAACCGACTTCCAAAAACCACTACAAAGTGAAAAATAACTAATTTCGGAAGTCGGTGTCAAAAAAGAATATACAAAACCAAAGACACCGACTTCCGAAATTAGTTATTTTTCACTTTGTAGTGGTTTTTGGAAGTCGGTTATTTTTTTGTAAAAAAGTTTTTTTTATATACCTGTATCTTGACCTCATGCACTTCATTCTTTAATTCATCATTTTTATACTTTTATCTTTACTTTCTTTATTTTATTTGCTTTTATGTTATTAAATTCTTTGTCCCCCCTCTTCCCTCTTTCTTTAACTGCGTAATACGACAAATTTTGTTAATTGCAGATTCTTACACCAAGTGGCCAGAAGCATTTATTTAACCGACTTCAAAAAGGAGGAGGTTACTCAATTCGACCGTATATATGCTTTTTTTTATGTTTGTTCGCGCATAAATTCTTTTTCTGTTGGAAAGAAGACGTTCCCAAGGTGGTCCCATGATAAGGATATCAGGGTTTGATGGTGGAAGACCAGAAAAAACAAGGGGAACATTCAAAAGTTGCAGGGGCGACTAGTGCATTTCTTAGCATTTTCATTAAGTATTATAAAGCACTACAATTTAATAAAGGTCTGGAGTAGATCTAATGATGGAGCCGGGAGACAGTTGAAGGAACTCCTCAACAATTCACAGCAGCTACCTTGTGTTTGGGCTCGATTAATTTGTATTGATAAGAACTTTACACCTAGATGAGTTGTGACTGTCATAAAAGCTATGATGATGAAGACAAAGGCCAGTTCCGGGAACTCCTCAACGGTTTACAGTAGCTACTTTGTGGTTGGACTTCATTCATTTATATTGATGAGACCTTTGCACCCATTGGGTTAAAATAATGGTCTGCAGTAAATTTGATGATGAAGACCATAGGCAGTTGAGGAAATACTTACGGGTAAAAATTAAAGTAAACAAAATTACGTCGTTTCCCAACTATATTTGCGTCAGCTTCCAGTCTGAACGGATGCAACTGAATACATAGTACTTTTAACAAGTAAAAAGTGTAAAATAAAAACTTTTTTACAAAAAAACAACCGACTTCCAAAAACCACTACAAAGTGAAAAATAACTAATTTCGGAAGTCGGTGTCAAAAAACGAATATACAAAACTAAAGACACCGACTTCCGAAATTAGTTATTTTTCACTTTGTAGTGGTTTTTGGAAGTCGGTTGTTTGTAAAAAAGTTTTTATTTTAATGAAAAAATTTAAATCTAAGCATGCAATAGAAAAATTTAGAGAATGTTTTAGTAGATTTGGCTTGCCAAAAATTTTAGTTACAGATAATGCATCAACATTTATGTCTAGTGATTTCCCAGAATTTTTGCACAAAATGGTATTAACCACGAGACCTCGCCTCCATTTCACCCAGCCAGTAATGGTTTTGCTGAAAATGCAGTTAAAAGTTTTAAATCAGGGATGAATAAAGCTTTAAAGGATGGAAGAAATAAAGGCATTTCATTTGAAACATTAGTGAACAGATACTTATTTAATATATAGAAATTCAGTACATATAACAACTGGAGTAGCTCCATCTGAGTTAATGTTTCAAAGAAAATTAAAAACATGATTTGATTTGTTAACTAATAAGAGTAAGGAAAGGAAATTGAATGGAGGTAGAGATGAAAGGTTCCAAGAGGGTAACATAGTGTTTTGTAGGGATTTTAGAAATCCTAGTAAGAAAAAAATTGTTAAATGTGTAATAGATGAAGTTCTAGGATGTAGAACTTATTTATGTAAGGTAATAGGTGAAAATTTAATTTGGAAACGACATTTGAACTAGGGTTGTAACGGAGGCTTGTTAGCGGAGGCGGAGGCGGATGCGGAGGCGACGAGTCTCATCTCCGCGGAAGCGGAGGTTAACGGAGGCGGAGGCGGAGGTGAAAGTACATATAGAAAAAATTGAAATTTATGGTTAATTAAAACAAAATTTTTATTTTAAATACGTACATTAATATAGAATACTTGGTAAAAAAACATTACCTTCTTGTAATGAAAATTAAGGAGAAATTTGATTGCCGCATTCCCGCCTCGCACTAGTTGATTCTTGACCATTTCGCGCTCAAACGCGGCCGGACTGTTGTCGAACGTCGCAGCTTGCGCGTTATTTATTTTATAAATACGTAAATAAACCTCCGTTATAACTCCGCAAAAATTGTGCGGAGGCGGAGGCGGAAACGAAGATACGGAGGCGAAGCTCCGTTACAACCCTAATTTGAACCAGATTATTTCTGCTGATCCCCAGAGCAATATCCATGATAAATACATGGAAAACACAAATTATAGTTATGAAAATAGTGATTCAAATAAAACAGTTGTAAACGATGGTTATTTAAAAGATTGTGAATCCGATAATACTCCCAAAACTCAGGAGATACAGAACAGGGTCAAAGTGTAAGCTTGGATTTTCACAAAGAGTCATTTGCAAAGGAATCTGGCAATAGCGAAGCACAGAATGAAAATGTAGTTAAAGCAGATGAGGTTTTGGAAAGTCCAGGATTAAGACGTTCAAGTCGAATAATAAGGAAACCCACTCGTCTGAACTTGTGAGGGGGAGTATTTGTAGTGTATTAAGTGTTGGCAACATTATAATTGCCATAGGGCAACCCTTTTCCATAGATTGTAGTTAGTTTTTTGAGTATTGTAAAATGGTGGTTAAATAAAAGGCATGGCGTCTTTCTTAATAATTGAAGTTTTATTATTTAAATTGCAATAATATCACGGCGATATTACAAGCCTTCAAAAAAAAAAAAACAGTGCAGTTAATTCATCAGATGACTGAAACACTACAGTACTTACTTTGTTTTCGAATGGATTTTCGAAGTATGTAGTGCATTTCATTGTTAATGAGGTGAGCAGTGGGTACATCATAGACCCTGGCGTAACAGTTGGTTTACCTATGCCATTCAGGCTCATTTTCACCAATAAAATAAACGTCCGGTAAGGCAAAACGGCTGTTTATTATGAACTAAAACCGCCAATACTCAAAAGTAAGCATTATATTTGGGAATTTGGGATTGGGAATCAGTCGTTTTAGGAACAGAAATTCCAAATAAAATGTTAAGCGTCGAAAATTTTATGTTTTAGTTTATGATAAACAGCTATTTTGCTTATCTTGTTGGTGAAAATGGACCTTAGTTTGTTTCTTTAATATCGCGCACATTCGAGCTTCAACTCAATATATTGAAAACTGCTAACAGGATTGATTCGAGGTCAATGTCGTCATTACAGTTTACAGTTGACCTCATTGTTGTGTTTAGGTATTTATATTTATTAGTTAGTTAAGTTGACAAATAAATTGTATTATATTGTCTGCAGGTCAAAGAAGTCGTTTACTGTAAAAAAAATATATATAAGAGGCCCAGTACTTGGAAAATATCAAGAAATTTAATATTTGGTTCAGGTATAAACAGTTACTGTTGCGGTTCATAGATTGTATCAAAATATAACTTAGCGACATCTAGTCTTTAGCATGAAAACTAAACGCTCTAATGTCAATGTGTCAAAGTAATAAAAGTTAGTCTGCACTGAATAACCAAAAGTGTTTTACTTTAGAGGTTATGGGCCTCCACATTTTGTGAAAATATAGTATTTTATCATATATTTTTGGACACGGTTGTGTTGTGCAAGATGTCAACAAACTATTTAAGTAGTGTGCCTAAACTTAAAGGCAGAGAGAACTACGATGAGTGGACATTCGCAGTTGAAACTGTGCTCGTATTGGAAGGCATGTTACATTGTATTCGGCCGGTGGTTGGAAAAGAAATAAAACCCCGAAGACGATGCGATATGGCGGGCCAAATTATGCCTATCTATCGACCCGACCTTGTACGTGCATATCAAGAGAACGACGACTTCGAAAGAGTTGTGGGATAAACTCAAATCTCTGTTTGCCGACTCAGGTTTTTCGAGGAAGATATCGTTATTGCGCTACTTGATATCAATACGGCGAGAAAATTGCGAAGATATTGTACTATCTTTCAATATTGTCGGCTCTTAGCCGCGCGCGCCCTCTCACTCACACCGCTCACAGCTGACTAAACTGTGTACGATCGCACGCGCGCCAGAGATGACATAATGCTTCCCTCTCTTTCACTCAAATACACTACATCCCTCCCTTGTTTTATTTTCAAAACAAGAAAGAAACAATTAAAACAATTAATCAAAGAAATGATTCATCGTTTTATTATACTCATAACTATTGATTACATTTTTAGCGCGTAGGGCGTGTTGTTGTGTAATTAAAACGCGAATAGATTGAACGTTGTATATTGCACGTAAGTCTAGAGTACAATGTATGCTATGAACTACCTAATTACAAGAGGAGAGACGCGACTATGTTACAATGTAAAATGTCTGATAATAATGTGTGATAGTGTGATAATATATAATAATATGATGTCTTACGAGCTATGCACAAGCTTAAATACTAAACATTAATACAGCTATCTCTAAACCGGAGTGGGGCTGACTGATCGGGCGTTCTTGATGCTGATTTGTTGATCATGGGAGAACGTGCCGTCTGATTGGCCCGTGGACAGGGCCCGCGCCTTCGGTCCACGTGCAAGGCGGTTCGATATGGTCAGCGCTCTTTCTCCGGCGGCGCACAATGGGTTAACAGAATCGCGTCCTCCGCGGAACTTTCTCCAACGAACAATGGGTTAACTAACAGATGTTCGACACCCTCGCTGAGGCGGTCAGGACCCACGCTCTTTGTCTTACATACGCGCATTGTCTTCCAAGATCCTTGTTTGACACTGGTGTGATTTATATGCACCCTTTCGCGGAAGGTCGTCAATCGTTGGGACGTCAATAGTTGGGCAATCCTTTGTGTTATTGTTGTATTGTAGCGACTGCGCTACACATTATTGAAAATCAATCTCCGTCATCACATATTACTTTTAATTTTTGTATTTGTAACGGTAGTCCTAATCGTCACCAATATTCTGGTCTGAAATCTCTTCTTCTACAATTTCTGAATGTGGTTCTTCAGTTTCTTTATTCATAGATGTCCATTCTCCTTCCACTTTCTTTAAATGGAGTATGTTTCTTCTTAATTGTTGTCCAGTTTCATCGTTCTGTACTTCCACATCTCCTCCTGTTTTAGATTTTACAGTATGAGTAGCTGTATCAAAATTGAGACTCAATTTATTCGATTTATTGGTATTCTTCACATACACCTTATCTCCCACTTGTATATCAGTTTCGCGTGCTCTTCGTCTTTTATCTGTATATTCTCTCCCTTTTTCTTTTTGTTCTTTATCTTTGTCTCTTACATCCAAATCCTCAAAATGTTGTTCCGCATAATCTATCATGGGAATCTTGTCTCTAAATTTCCTTTGAAAAAATAATTCTGCCGGAGTTTTTCCAGTCACACTATGGGGTGTGCTATTGTACATAGTCAGATATTCTATCAATGCTTCTTTCCAGCTTTTTCTCTCTGCTTGGCATATTTTGAGTCGTTTAAGAATGTCTCGGTTCTGTCACTCCACTTCGCCGTCCTGCTGTGGCCAGTAGGGTATTGAATTAAACAGTTTTATATCATTTTCACGACAATAGGTTTTGAACTCTGCGCTTATGAATTGTTTTCAATATCGGAAGTTATGGAAACCGGATTTGTCCTAGACGGCTAAAAATCTCTTTTAGTAAGCGAATCATTTCCTTGCTGCTTATGTCTCGACAAGATTTGATTTCCTTGTATCTTGAATAGTAATCGATCACTACTAAAAGGTGATCGCCACTTGGTAATGGGCCTAAGAGATCTATTGCAATATCGACCCATGATTGAGTAGGTAATTCTCTTCTTTTGAGTGGGTGTGGTGGGTTTGGTGCTGATACCAAGGTACATCCCTTACAGGACCGTACTAAGCTTTCCACGTCCTTATCATACTTAGGCCACCAAACTTTCGCTCTAAGTCTTAACTTCATTGCGACCATTCCAGGGTGGCCCTCGTTGGCAGCATCCAAAACAAAACGTCTCAGTTGTTTTGGTATAACTATTCTTGTGCCTCTTAGTAATATGTCCCCAAAGAAACACAACTCGTTCTCAAATAGTTTGTAACCTTTTACTGAATCATCCCACTTTCTGCTAAATATGCCATGTTTTACTTTTTGTATGTCAGTGTCGGTCTTTGAATGTTCTTCGATGTCTTTTATTGATACGGCTATTGGTCTAGCGTGATCAATGATATCCTGAACGTAATCTTTTTGCTGAGTCTCATCATGTTTAAATGTATATAATCTAGACAAGGGGTCAGCTATGTTATTTTTTCCTGGACGGTATATGGACATTATGTTTATAAGATTGAAGTCTTAATATCCAACGCTCTATACGAGCACAGGGTTTGGATTTCGGTCCAAATATGACCTCAAGAGGTTTATGGTCAGTTATCAAGTCAAATTCCTTGCCGTACAAGAACATGTGGAAGTGTTCCACAGCCCACACCAAAGCCAAAGCCTCTTTCTCAGTTTGGCGGTATCTACGTTCGCAATCACTGAGGGTCTTATTCCCTAACGCAATTATGCGTGGGCCTCTTTCATTTGTCTGCACTAAAATTGCTCCGAGTCCGACCGGACTAGCATCTGCAAATACCATGGTTTTATCGTCTACGTTGTAGTACCCCAAATTTAGTATATCACTCAAAGCAGCCTTTAAAGTACAAAAGGCTGTTTTTTGATTTTTCCCCCAAGAATCCCTAATATCAGCATTTCTGGCTGATCCTTGGCGAAGCAATTGCTTCAATGGTTCTGTGAGGGTGGCCATATTGGGAATCCACTTACCAATATAGTTTATAAGCCCTAAAAAGCTTTGTAGCTCCGAAATATTGATTGGGGTTCTGAAATCTTTTATGGCCGATAAATATTTGTTTAATGGTCGAATCCCTTCGTCAGATAACTCGTGTCCTAGAAATTGAATTTAGTTGTACCGTAAATACATTTATCTTCTTTTAACATGATGTCATTCGCCTTTAATGTCTCTATCACTTTTTGTCATGTTCTTGCTTGTCCTTTCCGTAAACTAAAATATCATCAATAAAATTAACTACTCCTTCGCATTCTATTATTACTCTTTCGAGTGTTTTTTGAAACATTTCTGGCCCACAGGTTATTCCAAACATTAACCTTTTAAAACGATATAATCCTTTACCAGAAATGAAAGTAGTAATGTGTCTTGATTCGGGCAGAACATTTTAGCATTTTGGATCTTCGGTAGTAGCTGTTCCATCGTGGGCAGTGGTCATCGTGGCGATGGTTCTCTCGCTTAATTGCCAAATTTGCGCGTCTCATATGGATACAGAGACGGACATCACCATCTGCTTTCAAAATCGGTACTACCGGAGATATCCATTCAGACGGTCCTTCTACCTTTTCTATTATGTCCTTTTGCAGTAGTTCGTCTATTTTGGAATTATTTTTTTCTTCTAAGGGAATCGGTATTCGTCTGTAAGGTTGTGCGACTGGTTTTACGTCCTTATTTATTGGTACTTGTATTTGAATTTGGGAAAGGGTGTTATCTCGACTTGATGTCTAATCCCAGTTTAAGTACGCCTAATGCAATTGCAGATACATTACCTAGTAAATTACGTGTCCCTTTGTCTATAACGTAAAAGTTGGCGTTTTGTGTTTTTGTTCCAACACGAATATCCGTTTTAAAGGACATCAATAATTTGAGAAGGACTTCACTTCCATATGCTACAAATGTTTTTCCTGGATTCTTTAGTTCTTTTCCTGTCTTTAAAACTTTTTCTCTTATTTCTTCCCACGTTTTATCCGTTATTAAGTTATGTTGACATCCGGAATCAATGAGCATCTCTACTTGGGCTCCTCCTACTAAACAATTGAGTGTGTCGTTAGGCAGGATATGAAAAACATAATCAATCATAACTTCGATCGCATTGGCCTGCTTCACCGTCGCACTCAAATTTTTCTAATGTAAGACTTGACATTATTTAATCTGTGAACAAGTAAACAAATAAGGAATGTCTCATTTAGGTTATCAAATGGGCATTATCCTTTCAACAACCCGATACATTCATTATTTATTCCTAACAACCTGTCCTTCTAAAACCATACAAATTGTTGATAATATTCAGTAATCGGGCGTTACCCGTATCAAATTCGTATTACGGGCATCACCCGCATCAACTTCGCATTACGGGCATCACCCGCATCAACTTCGCATTACGGGCATCACCCGTATCAACTTTTCATTACGGGCATCACCCGTACCAAGATTACGTTACAGGTAACCCGTAAAGGCATCACCCGTGTAACTTCCATAGGTATCTAACACTCTAACATACCTCCATTACATCATACCACACCTACAGGCATCACCCATAGGTATTTAATTACGTTACGAAGTCCTCACAGGCATCACCTGTTTATGGACTACCAGGCATCATCTGGTAACATCACAGCGTAGATATTAAATTATAGATAACCAACGACACTCTTTATTATAATATGGTATTAATTTATCAAAAGCTAAAATTTGCGTGTGCGTGTGCAGGTGTGTATGTTTGGGGAATGTACTATTTAAAACACACATAAAACTTTTTCCATGATAGAAAAGCAAATGTACATAATTCGTACCGGTGGTTTCTAAAACCAGCCTAATCAAATGAATATATGCGCCAAGGCACAAAAGCGTTTGTAATCTAATAATAATAGACCATGCATATAAACGATCTCTTAAGTATGTCAGTACAAAAGTAACAAATGTAAACAAACGTTGAACGTCGCTTTTGACTCACTATCTAAGGTAGTAACTGATACCTTCCGAAAGCGCTGACGAAAAAATAAGGAGCGGTTGCCTCGTCCCGCATGGTAACTGTAGGTTAGATGTAATGAAAATAAAATAAATACTTGCTTCTATCTGCAGTAATTCGTGCTGGTAACTTTGTCTATCGCATTTTATTACTTATAATAACACCACACTGCCACACACACACAGTTTTTTTTTTAAATATTTATTTAAAATAACATATTTTATTATAATTATTACTCACAATAATTGATCCTCGTCGCCAAAATGTACTATCTTTCAATATTGTCGGCTATTAGCCGCGCGCGCCCTCTCACTCACACCGCTCACAGCTGACTAAACTGTGTACGATCGCACGCGGGCCAGAGATGACATAATGCTTCCCTCTCTTTCACTCACATACACTACAGATATAACCAGCTACGTGACTCAGATCGTGGAAACATCGCAACGGCTGTGTGGAACCGGTTTTGAAATAACCGATTAGTGGATTGGATCACTGATGCTTGCAGGTTTACCTGAAAAAATTTCACCAATGATCACGGCAATCGAACACTCAGGTATAGCAATCACAGCAGACGTCATCAAGACAAAGCTGTTAGATTCTGAGCCGTTAGAATTGATGGGAGTGACATCGAAAGAAACGCAGAATACTGAAGCGGCGTTTGCATCGAAATGGGCGAAACCAAAACCCAGACATGGCAACACCAATCAGAGCGGAAATGGCGGGAAGTCAGTGCTGTTTTCTTAAGTGCTAAATATAGTAAAGATGAGTGGTACGTAGATTCCGGTGCCAGCGCTCACATGACGGCTGTCTCCAGTTGGTTGCAAGACGTTTCGAGTCCACGGACATGTCCTGAGATTATATGATAGCAAATCATGCGACACTCCAAGTTTCGTGCAAAGGAAATGTTCAGATATCAACGCAACAAGGTTATGATATAACGATCACGAATGTTCTATGTGTTCCAAGCCTGACTACAAACTTACTGTCGGTAAGTTAGTTGATTAAAAACAACAACAGTGTTTCTTTCTCAGACAATCAGTGTTTGATATATAATGCGAAAAAGGAATTGGTGGCTGTTGCTAACTTGATGGTGTGTACAAGTTGAGTTTACAGAATACACCAGTGACAAAATGTTTACTTGCTAGAGAAAGTGCTTTGTTATGGCACAGACAGGATGGGACACATAAACACTAAAGATATGAATATAATGATAAATGGAGCGGTGGAAGGTGTCAGCTACACGGATACTAATGAAGTGAGAAAATCTAATTGTGTGGTTTGTTGTGAGGGGAAACAAACCCGACTGCCATTCCCCACAGGCACAAGAGCTACAAAAGTTCTGGAAATTATACACTCTGATGTATGTGCGCCAATGGAAAATAAATCTATTGGAATGTCAAGATACTTCCTTCTTTTTGTGGATGACTATACTCGCATATTATTTGACTATTTTATGAAAGAAAAAAATGAGGTATTTAAATACTTCAGAATTCAAGGCCATGGTGGAGAAACAGAAAAATGAAAATATCAAAATCTTAAGAACGAGATAACGGTGGCGAGTTTTGCTCGAAAGCAATGGAAGATTTTTTGAAATCATCTGGTATTGTACACCAGAAAACGAACCCCTACTCACCGGAACAGAATGGCATGTCAGAATGTAACAACAGAAGTATTGTTGAGAAGGCAAGATGCTTGTTGTTTGATGCTAAGTTAGACAAAAGGTTTTGGGCAGAGGCTGTATCTACAGCTGTGTAATTGAAAAATCGATCTATAGCATCAGGTCTCAATGGAAAAACACCATACGAGGTGTGGTATGGAAAGAAACCCATCCTGAGCCATATACGAGTCTTCGGCAGTCCAGTCATGGTGCATGTTCCAAAAGAGAGAAGGACTAAGTGGGATAAGAAAGCTCGGCAGGATATTCTTGTTGGCTATTCAGAACATGTAAAGGGCTACAGAATATATGATCCTGTCAAAAACCAGGTTACTACGAGCCGAGATGTAGTGGTGATGAAAACAGCAGAGTCAGGTGTGTCCACAACTGATGAAACAATATGGTGTGTGGAAGAACTGTACGTTCCTGTACGAAATGATCGTTCAGTGGGGGAATCTGAATCTCAGGAACGATCAGAATCAGACACTGAGAAGATCTGTGACAGTGAATCATTTTATGAAGCTGATGCTGACGAGACCTATGTTCCTGAGTCTCTGTCAGAAAGTAGCACTCTAGTCGAGTCACCAGAACGGGTTTCGGATAGACCCAAAAGAGAGAGACGGAAGCCTCAAAGACATGGAATGAGCTGGTTGGCTGCTGTAAATGCTGAACTGACAGTTTCTGAAGCTTTAAGAAGTCCTGATGGTGCACAGTGGAGGAAGGCAATGGATGAGGAATTGGAATCATTCCGGAGGAATGATGTTTTTGAGCTTGTTGATGCTCCTAAAGGTGCTACTATTGTGCAGTGTCGGTGGGTGCTAAAGAAAAAGGTCAAAAGTGATAGTGAAGTGCAATATCGTGCGAGATTAGTTGCTAAGGGTTTTACCCAAAAATATGGACTGGACTATGATGAAACATTCTCACCTGTTGTACGGCACTCAACATTAAGATTGTTGTTTGCGCTAAGTGTGAAACTAAGACTAGACATTACTCAGATGTTAAAACTGCTTATCTTAATGGTCATTTGAAAGAGGAAATCTATATGTGTGCTCCTGAAGGTTTTGTATCTAAAATGTCAGGGAAAGTTCTCAAACTGAAAAAGGCAGTATGTGGATTAAAACAATCCGCCCTAGTTTGGTATGAGAGAGTTAGGGATGTATTATGTAAAAATAATTTTAATAACTGTACACAAGAGCCCTGTTTATTTACAAGTGTTCACACACACTTCGAAGACGCGGACAGCGCGGCGGCGTCGACTACGGGACCGGCCACACAAGCTTCATTGCATCGTCCGACACGATCGCGCGCAGTCATCCCTTTAGACTTTGGGTTATACTTGTAAACGATTATTTAAATATATATTATACAGTCCGCTTGCCTTTAATTTAATAACATCTGAGCCTTAACATGGTCCATCGATCCGTCGAATTAATCTAAAAGTTTAAAAGTCGCGAGCCGCGGTCGAAAGAAAAAACGCCACGCCATTACACATCGCCCGGAAATCAGCTTGAGGTCATACAGCGGTTAAACGCAGCCTACTAGCATCTGGGAGCAGCATCGACTGTCCAGCAGCATCGGCAGTCAAGCAGCGTCGGCAGCATCTATCACAATAACGGACGAAAAAAGGGTTTGGTAGCAGCAGTTCGTGAGTTCGACCAAATCATTTCATTAATATTCTCATTCAGTATTCAGTGAACTTGCATAATTCCCTGCCATTCCCATTTGCAGTCATAAATATAAACATTCCAGTTCAATCATTTCATTGCTTTCACTATAATAAGCAAAAAAAAATTTTTTTCTCTCACCCACATCATATAATTCTAAAATATCTTCCAATTAGGATTATTTTTTTGAAACATTCCAATTACAAACCACCTTGTTAAAACATATTCACATTATTCGAATGCTTATTTTATCCTTTGTTTGCAGCATACGTCGCCTTGCTCTGAGCGCACTGGATCTCACATCGAGGGTAATTTGGTAAAGTTACGTGATCGCCGCACAGTGCCAGCCACATTTTCAAATTAATTTACACATCATTTTAATTGCATTACTTAGTTATGGAAACCAAAAAAAACAATACATCAAATGATAACGAAACACAGCTCAATATATATAAAAAAAGACGAGCTAGTCATAAAGCCAAAGTCACAATCTTCAAAAATTATATTGAGTCTTTGCAATCAAAGAAAACCTTAACTGAAATAGATATAATTCAAATAAAAAACCGTATGGACAGTTACAGAAACCTTACAAAAGAATATGATGATAACCAAACATTTATTGAGGAAATTATTGGGGTTACAGCCGAACAGCTGCGGGAGCGGGAGCAATTCGAGTTGGATTATCAGAACCAACTCGCACTCTGCACCCAGCTGATACGGGACAACGAAACCAGTTGCGTCAACGGGTTTGTACTAACTCCAAATGCAGGTGAACCGGCAACTAAAGCTTTTATAAAATTACCCACCATTGACCTTCCACACTTCTCAGGCGAATGTCAGAATTGGCTTGAATACAGAGACACATACGAATCGCTCATTCATAAAAACAAATCATTAGACAACATTCAAAAGTTCCACTATTTGCGTGCATCTTTGCAAGGGGAAGCTTCACAAGTCATAAAATCGTTAGAAATGTCATCAGACAATTAGCGGGTAGCCTGGGAACTAATATGTGATAGGTACAATAACACGCGACAGCTACTAAACAACCACGTCCACGCTTTGTTCAACATTAACGCCATGAACAATGAATCCGCAACATCACTCAGACAACTATTGGATACCGTCAGCAAAAATCTCAGAGCACTTGAAAACCTAGGTGAACCCATACAGTTCTGGGATACATTAATAATTTATCTTGTTGCCTCTAAATTAGATTTCAAAACACATAGGTATTGGGAGGAACACAAAAGTACATTCGAGAAAAAGCCCACACTACAGGACTTAAAAACATGTCTCAATGATCGCGCTATCCTTTTACAAAATCTTGAAGACACCAAGCAGAACATAAAAACAGATTCAAAATCACACTTACACAAATCAAATACACAAACTCGCACAAATCAAACTCGAATTCCTAACTGTCCCTTGTGTAAAGCTCAACATTATTTGTTCTTGTGTCCAGTTTTTAAAGAAATGCCAGTTGAAAAAAGAATAGAAAAAGTATCGAAATTACAAAACTACTGTTCTAACTGTTTGCATACAGGGCACGAGACCAAAACCTGTCGCGGTGGTACATGTAAGTACTGCCAACAAAAACATAATACAATGTTACATAAGGAACAACCAAAACCTGGATCACAACAAACTACCCTCACAAGTAACACTAATACACAACACACATCAGTTTTACTTCCCACTGTTCTAGTACATGTTGTTGCAAGTAATGGAACACCACACTTGGCGAGGGCATTGCTGGACAGTGGAAGTACACACGGCAGCACATCAAGGTAAACCCTATACATATCTATAACTACGATGCAACATATAGTGTTAGAAAGAAAGTATCCTTGGCAAGATTGGTGGAATTTTCAACGTTTTTAAAATGATCCAATGGTTGCACATATCGTTATTTGGGAGCCAATTATGGAATAAGCCACACCCACTCGCTCCTGCGCGTCCGCCATTGCTCCCGAATCGTTCATTCGTTACGTCAGTCAGTTTGACTTGGAAATTGTGAAACTACAGTGTGCTGTTCGGTTAAAAACAATTTTTTTAAAATAAATATGGCGCCGCAGTTAACTCAAATTCAGAGGAACCGGATCATAGCGCTTCGATTGAGTGGATGCCGAGTGATAGACATTTGTCAGCAGACGGGCATTACGGTGAGTTATATTTTTTTATGTAATTATAATTTTTTAAATACACGTATAGGATATATAAGACTTTGTTTATTTTAATAAACAAAGTCCTAATGTCTTATACGTCATTAAAATGTAGAGAGAACAGTGAAAGCTTAAATCCAGAGTTATACCCACTTATGTAAACAGAATTATAGGAAATTTTGTTTTTTATAGCATTTACGGCTGATTTTTCCAACGCCAGATAATTTTATTCAAAATCAAAATCAAATCTTGAATGATTTTAAACCTACTTAATCAATCACGCACTTTATTTTTGTTCGTTGAAACATTGCTGGGTCAAGCGTGGTCTCGTATCTACTTCTTAGGACCCGCGGTCCCAGGTTACTTAGAATCTAATTGGGTGTAACCCTGTAATGGTAGCGATGTTGACGTGTAAATAATAATAATAATAAAACTTTATTGCTGAAAAGCATTGGCCCCAAACAATGCAAAATATCTGTAATCTTTTCAATAAATAATCTAATAACTATAATTATGTAGTTGTAGGGAATTATATAAATAAGTACTAACTGCGCCCCGAGGGCTCACCCGCATAGTTTTCGATTCCGTGGGAATTTCGAGATAAAATGTATCCTATATGTTAATCCATAGTTATGGTTATAAACCATCTGTGTCCCAATGGGGAATGCCAAGTCGCCATAGTAATTTAGGCCCACTGTGCACACATATAAAATTCAAGATAATAAATAATAAGATGATAGGGGGCAATTCCAGGAATTAATTAGTAAAAGAAGTGGTTTACAAAAAACTTAGCATTTCAAAGTTATTTAAGATATTCTATCAATACTGGTTATGTTAAATATCACTTATTTATTCTATACTTTATTCTACATTTTTTTATATATAATGGTATACATAAAAATAGAAAATTAGATAAAGAAAAATACATTGTAGTTTTACATCTTTATTCATATAGTTCATCATCATACATCACTAATACATCATCCAAAAATTGTGCCGGTGGAAAAATATTATTCCGAACATAACAAGATATTATTTCTAGACATATTCTGGTTCTCTAAATATATAATAATGAACAATATGATCTGGCCTAGTCTGAATGTTGTTGAAATCTAAATGTATTACCATATTATCTTTCAGTAAAGAAACTAGTTCTTCCATTTGTTCTAAGCTAAATGTTCCAAGAGGATTAAATACTGATTGATTAATAAATCCCATGAATTACGGGTCAAGTGATATGAGCAGATTCTACAATCTGAAGGCACATAGTAATTATAATCACAAAGTAAACTTATGAGTAGTAATGCTGGGACTAGAAGTCTTCCTATACCGTTACAATCAAGGAAAAAACATTGCCATTGTGTACTTGGTGCCCATATATAGTTTGGCAGTAGTATCTGGTTATTACCAGGTATTATATCAGCATTCCCTTCTTCTGCTTGTGTTGAAGCCACAGGGTCTGCCTCAGATTCAAGGGATGGACTAAGTCTTGTTGCTCTGGGTTCCCGTTCTAAAGCAGAACATGATGTTGCTCTGTCAGGCCATCATCAACACGTATGACAGAGAAGTGTTGTTCTTGTCAACTGCAATAGAAAGCAAACAACTGGTGTAAAGCAATATTATAGTAAATTATTTTATGTTGTATGTTAGCTGTAAATATAAACATTCAATTCTTTAAGATCTAATTAAATGAATTCCATTCGGATTATAACCAAAAGATATTACACAAAACAAAAATTATATTACCTGACAAGGTGCTATCTGTTGGGCAACCTTGTTTCCAATAGCAGCTTCACATTTAGTGTTTGTATTCAGTATATGTGATTGTTTCCTTAAGAGCGACGTGCCACAGCTGATACATTTACATGATCAAACACAGAATCAGATCTTGTTGGATGTCGTATCTCATTCCAAGCATTGGACCAATATGCATGGCACACTTGACTATCACTGGAAACTTGTGCCTAAAAGAAAAGATAAGAGAAGTTTTAAAGACTTCGCAGCACTTAAAATACGCCTAGAATAGTGTTGTTAGATAAATATTTCTAATAAATATATTTATTATTATTTACCTGGTCAATCCATCGTTGTATAAGACATTGAACTTCAGCTATTTCCAAAGTATGTCTTCGCATTCTGGATACATGCAAACCGCAGTTTACACAACGTAGATCACTTACAGCAATAGATGATGATTGTTGTGAACTATTAAGTCCAGAGTGAATGCCGGGTTCATCAGTCGGACCGTCTAATATCAAATTCAAGTGGTCGCCAATTAGTGTTCAAATAAACTATAGCTATTTTTTCGTTTCAGAAAAAAACTGTATACTTCTGGCTTCGGCGGTGGGAAGAAAGCGGAACCTTGGAAACCCACCGCCGCCAACTTTATGCGAGAGCCACGACGGCGGCAGAAGATGCTGCTATCGTCGCTGCACACTCTGCCGACCCTTTTTTATCAACACGAATAACCTCAACTTCGTACAGTGTGAGTACCTACAATACATGTGTAGCTTGTAATACACCTATTGGCAAACCAGTTTGTACCGGTAGGGCGCTCGGCGCTTCCGCAAACAGTTTCACACGCGCCGCGCGGCCAGTGATTGTTACTAAGTGCTACTTGGTTTTACTACTAGATAAATCTTCAGTTCTTTACAACCCACCCTAACATAGGTGAAAGTTCTCAAATTTGCTCAGTTCGACAAATTGTTTATTTGTGTATGTTTGAAGAATAATATTTTTTAACCGTCCCATACTCATTTAAAGTCTATTCAAACTAAAAGTTCAAATGTATATTATTCCAAGTTAAACAAACAGCAACTTTATATTAATTGGAATTAGGTTGATTTCGGAATGACTAGCACTGCTAGACTAATAGTTATAAAAATGTTTAAAGCTCTACACCTTTAAACATTTTTATAACTACTATTAAAATAATTTTATTAATAAGGTAATTTTATTCCACCACAAATTCAGCACTACTACTGAACTTGTGAAGTAATATAATTAGTTTTTCATAAACTCATATTTGTTTACATTTTTGGCAAATAGGTTAATCGCGAATGCAGATTATTTAAGTTGACCCGTACTATTTGTCATAATAACGAATTTTTCTTTGTTTTAGATTTCATTAGACACGGTCAGGAGGCGAATCAAGGACGCCGGAAAGAAATGCTGCCGCCCTGCCAAGAAAATATTGATGACTCAGGCCCATAAGGAGGCAAGAGTAAGTTTTTGCCTAGAGTATTATAATTTTGACTGGGAAAACAATATCGTCATCTTCGTAGATGAAAAAAGCTTCCGGTCGGATATGGACGGAAGAAAAATATTATGGCGCAATAGAAATGAGCGTTATGTGGAGGTGAATACTTTGCCAAATCGGGCAAGTGGAAGAATATCTCTAAATTTTTGGGGATGGATGAGTTCCATGGGACCGGGTGAACTGGTGGAGGTTAGCGGGCGCATGACTGGGGAACAGTACGTCGAAATTTTACGCGACGTGATGATCCCCACCGTGCGACTTCACTACCCAGAGGGCATTATTTACTTGTGCCAAGACAACTGCCGCGTGCACACCTGCAGAGTAGTGCAGGAGTGGTTCGCGGCACAGGATGACGTCATCTGCCTGCCATGGCCTGCAAAGAGCCCCGACTTAAACCCAATCGAGAATCTATGGGGTCTCATGGTTCTCGATTAGGATGCTTCAGAAATCCGCAACAACGAAAACTTGCGGCGAGAAGCTCATACTACATGGGAGCATTTCAGAGGCAAGGACACCTGCTGGAACATGGTGGTTGGGATGAAGGACAGACTGGACGCTGTCTTAGACGCGCAAGGTGGTCCAACCAAATATTAATATATATTTATATATTATATTATTAAGTATATACTTTTTTTATTTCAATAACCTTTTTATAATAAAATAAATAAATACCTATATTTGCTTATATTTGTATTGTTATGTTATTACAATTTTACAGTATCTATAGTTATTAGAGTTTAATTTATGTAAGTAACTTTTTATTTATCATTAAATAATAATATTTTGTTTTGGCAAAGCGTTACGCTCCCATGTAGTTTTCATAACAACTGAAAGGCCAATCTTGTTGCGTATTTCTGAGGTCAAGTTTGAGCTCTTTTATGTCATGGCATATTTTTTGTCGCTAATAAGAACCGATCGAACGTAGTTTAGTCTACAACAATGTAGCCAGTACACTCAATGTCTAACACCGTGTCTGAACACTTGAGACACTCGGTGTCGCTAGGTGTGGTTACACATACAGACACTGTGGCGGACATTGAGCACACGGCGGCAGCGTTGTAGCCTAAACATAGTTTTAGATGACGAACTCCGATTCTTCGGCACTAGTAAATAATGCACTTCATTCACCCGAGTTTCCGTAGTAACCTATCCAAGGTGTTAATCCAGGTCATGATCTATTTAAGTGCAAAGTTTCACTGAAATCCTTTCAACCGTTAAGGCGTGATAAGTAACAAACATCCATCCATTCATTAATTCTCACAAACTATCACGTTAAATAGTAGCACAGTTTTACAATCCATAAGTTGTATTATAATATTGTAATTATTTAATTTATCAAAATAAAGGTATTTAGGTAGGTATTTCCAACCACTGTTTCTCAAACGCTTATTCTTCCATTGCTCGATTTGGGAAAGACGCCACACATGTTGTTTGTTGATGTTGTGTCATAATGAAGTAACTTCCTCCATTGCCTTCCTCAGGCTTCAATCTATCTCCATATTTTTCATCACAATTGTCCAGCGGTTTGGCCGTGAAGGTGTAACAGTCAGACAAACTTACTTTCTCATGTATAATATTAGTTATGGATAATTCTTCTAATACATAATGTAATAAAGATAATATAATAATTAATACTGTAAAAAAAATGTATACTTCTTTTATTGTAATATTCTTGAGAATGTTTCCCATACTATCTACGTGTTGGTGATAATTTAAGTTAGGGCCGTCACCCACTGGCGGCATTGCACGATAAAGAATTTTATGCGCAAATGATTTGAGATCTTATTTTATCATGGTTAGCATTCTCATTTCGGGATGCAGACCGAAAGATTTCAAAGCAGGCTATGACGTATCAATGAAATGTGAGTGTTAGCAGTTTTAAATTAGATTCGAAATCATCTGTACGTATTATGCTGCCTGTGTGTGCGGCGGCCTTATACAACCCAGTCAAATTATACTAATCTAGGTAAAAGTTTACTTTTGTTTGGCGACAGCATTTGATTTTGCTTGGCAACCATTGTTGATAGATGTAACTGTATGATTAATCTGATACAAATATCAATAACACTAATACTTATTTTTTTTTTTGTGTTTGTGTTCCTGTTTCGTCATGTTTACCGCAAACGAACATATTTCCTTTCTTTCTAAAATAACAAGTTTGTAAAAAATAAATATTATCTATGTAGGCAATATAATTGTATTTAGTAATTTATTTATACATATTTATAAATTGAAAACCCAACATAAATACAAACTTATGAAGTTATATATTACTTATTTATGTATTGATTAACACACAGACATACATCATTCATACAAATCACACTAACATTTATCCACAACAGAAAATTATATACATATGTAAAAACTTTAATTCGCAAGCATCGACGGATCACACTCGATAGTATGCGGCGGGTCGGCTAGATTCGCACATGTATACGCATAGCTATGCACCGCCGCGCGCGCATATTGACCAGCGTCTGTTGATGCGTGCTCGGAGACCTACCACCAGTCGTAATTATTACACCTCCGCAAAGTCCGCGTTGATTTGCAACTACTGTGATTTCTTCTAGCTAACTACAACTTAAACTACATATATTTGTAACTATTAAGTGTATTGTATAGTTTGGTTTTATAAAATTTGTTGTAAGTAAATACAGTGTAAACTCTTTATAACGAAACTCAAGGGACTGAGCATTTATTCGTTAAACAACCAAATTAACAAAAATTTTTAATATGTATGTCTTAGATAATAAATGCTTATAACTTATTGTTTACACATATAGTCTGATAACTGTGTCTGACGTTTTTTGCTATGCCAGTACTTGTTTTGTATTATTTTATGTATTCTATTCATATCTAGATATGTGGTGGAATCGTCTTAATTAAAAAAAAAAAAAATTTCAAACATTTTCAACAGTTTCAAATTAGGTTTACGACTGATAATACGATAGGTACCCAGTATGCTTGGTCGAAGACCATCACTTCCGAGAAAACAATGCGTCATACTGCACGTGTTCAAGGCTAATTGCCTTGGGATATAGGATAACAAAAGCTAGACCGACCTCGGATGTTTCGGAGCTTCAAAGTCTTTTGTTACCTGATAACATAACATAAACAATTCTTTATATATACATATAAGATATAAAGATATTATTAATACTGTAAATTGAAATTTTATACTTCTTTTGCACCATTGTAATATTCTTGAGAAATTTTCCTTTACTATTATACTTGTTGGTGATAATTTAAGTGAGGGCCGTCACCCACTGGCGGCTTTATACGACAAGGAATTTTATGCGCAAATGATTTGAGATCAGAATTTATCATGGTTAGTATTCACATTTCTGGAACATTCAGAAAGTGTGAACTTATTTTTTGTGTTTGTTTTCCTGTTTGCGTCATGTTTACCGCAAACTACGTATGCTCTTTCTTTTTTTCTAAAAATAAATATTATAATATCCGAAACCAAACTACACAATAGATTAAAAACTACTAGTTTTTAATCTATTGTATAGTTTGATTTTATAAATTTTGTTGTAAGTAAAAATATTTTAATTTAGAGTAGGTATACGTATGTAAGTTTTCAACTATATTATATTAAATAAAACTATTAAGATTGTTATTCCGCATTTTATTTTGATGTTTATTCAGCGGTTTCTCAGGCGCTCCCGCAGTAACCTATCCAAATATCCTTTTTTGATAGGTAGGTATGCAAAATTCCATGATGATCAGTTCTGTAATAAAGGCGCCTAAATCAGGGGGGTAGCTACCTCCGTGTCTATTATACGGGGCATCGACAGCATATTTATTAACTTAAAAAAACGTCACTGTCCTTTTTGCAAAAGGGGCCCAAGATATTTTGATATGGAACCCATTACGGTTAGCTACGCCGCTGTATGAAAACTGAAAGCCTAACAAATAAACAAACTCACTTTCGAATTTTATGTGTGAAGCCACATAAAATTCGAAAATGAGTTTGTCCTTTGAAATCGTATCTTATTACTGGCACAAATAAGGTTGAACTTGCATGTAAAAGTAAACTTCAGTAGGTATGGATAATTCTGTTACTACGTTCAAACTTATTATTATAGTAATATAATCGTGTCGCGGACAACGTTAATCTCAAACACGGCAGACTGAAGAGACTTTTTGTAGGTATACTTAATTAATTGGCTAAACTTCACACAGGTTCGTGATGGGATGATATCCCTTAACATGGATAATGACCCCCAACCCGCCAGTAAGTAGGTGACAAAACCCGGAACCGGAAAGTTATTAATCCTGCATGAAATTAAAAAATTTTTTTTTTTTACATCAGATTATACCTACCTGTCTCCTTAACAATATTCTTCGAGACCGTGAAATTTCGCTAATGTTAATTGTGTAACGCGGATGTATACCGTACCTACCTCCTGTTTAAATGTAACATGAGTAGGTAATACCTACTTAATACTTATAGGTAAGTATTAGAAACCTACACCTATTCCGGACTCCTAAATCGAGCCATCGTGCATTTTCATGTAAACTTTAAAGACTTAAAACATCTATACTCTATTCGCGTTAAGATAAGACATCTAAAGAAACCTTTTTACTGTCTGTTCAACCGATTTTAACCTCTATTCCGTAGGCATAAGGATGAAATTAAAAGCAAAAATCGTAAAAAAACAACTATTTACTGCAGCCGCCATTTTCCATTCTACCGACGTAATAAAACTCAAAATCGGTTGAACGGACTGTAAAAAGTTATCTTAAATGTCTAATGTTATTTTGAGCGGAGTATAAATAACGATGAGTTAAAGAAAAAGTTTTTATGCTGTTTTGAAGTCGATATTGCTGTCGGCACCCATTGTTCCGTTATTTGAATTCACGACCATTAAAAATGCACAGCCATTTATAAAAAAAAAGTAGTTTGGCTCGAATTTAGAGTCCGGGAGTAAAGAAACAAATTTGCAAAAAAAATCAGCTCAATCTGTTAAAGATATCTGCTTCAAAATTAAGTTGCAAGATATAACCCGGGCATACTTATATACATTGCAAGATAAATAAAAGCTTGAAAAATGAAGGATTAAGTAAAAGATCATCAAACAAATTGATATACTTTCAGAAGTACTTTAGGCATTGCGCGAGTCGCCTGTTTTTATCCCCGATTCAACTACTACTTCGTACTACAAATTTGTTATCGCATAGTATAGATTTACGACGCCACGACGCGCATACGCACACATCCTCACGTACGCACTGCAGCACGAAACATTATGAGTAAGAACTAACAAAAAGCTATATATCTCTTTCACACGATTCTCGCTGTTGTTGCTCATAACGCGTTCAAGGTCAAAGTGGGGTAACTTGATGTGCTGCCCACTGTACCTCCAGTTACATCACAAAAAATCTATGTACAAAGCTCAATCTCACATTCGAATCCATTCAAGGCACAGTTTCAAGCATCAATCAACAACACACAAATATATTTCACAGCACAACCGTACAAATAAAATCATTACACAAATCATTCACAGTCAAAATGCCATGTTTGGTACTTGACACGATAGCACACTCAGTACCCAACGTACGCATCAACAGAGAAGCTATTAACCTACTAAAACACCTGAAACTAGCTGATCCTCTGTTCTATGAACCTGCTGCAATCGACCTATTACTAGGTGCAGACATATTCTGGCAGATAATTGGCAACAGTCGAATCCAGTTAGGTAAACAACAGCCTACATTACAACAAACTGAATTCGGCTGGCTAGTTTCGGGGTGCACAACAGACACCAACAAACATACAGACAAATGTTTCTTCAGTAACACTAGCTCAGACCAGCTATCACGATTCTGGGAGTTAGATAGTATGTATAATTCTCAGAATAATGATCCGTGCGACTCAGATGCGTGCGAGATCATTTTTAAACAAACAACCACAAGACAAACTGACGGCAGATTTGTGGTCACTATTCCATTCAAAAAATCTCCTGAATGTTTAGGTGATTCTTATTATCAAGCAAAAAAACGGTTTTTATCAATAGAAAACCGCATGAATTCAGATCAAACATACAAAGAACAATATTCAAAATTCATATCAGAATACATACAACTTGGTCACATGACTTTAAACAAACATTCACACTATTCATACAAAAAAACACAATCATCACCTTCACACAAAAATACAGAAAATAACAACGAAAACTCAATTTCAAAACCAATTCATAATTCACTTGTGTACTACCTACCACACCACGGTATAATACATGAGTCAAGCCCTACCACTAAATTCAGATTGGTAGGTATTCGATGGTTCCGCTAAATCGTCCAGTAAATTATCGCTTAACGATATACAGTTTGTGGGCCCAGTTGTTCAAGACCATCTCATCTCCATACTAATACGCTTTCGACAGCACAAATACGTAATATCAGCTGACATAGAAAAAATGTTACGCCAAATTGCAGTAGTCCAAAACCAGCGTCCCTTACAACAAATCGTATGGCGAGATAATCCAACTGAACCCTTACGAACATACACTCTCAACACGGTCACATACGGCACTGCGTCAGCGCCCTTCTTAGCAACACGCTGCATAAAACAAATAGGCCTAGATTGTCAAGATAAACAAAACCATACAGACAACTATGATCACAAAAAAGTAGCGGAGGTAATTTTGCATGATTTTTACTGCGATGACCTCTTAACGGGGACAGATGACGAGTCCAGTTTGTTGGAAATAGCCAGAGGAGTTTTTTCCGAGCTTAAAAAATATCAGTTTCCACTAAGAAAATGGTTATCTAATTGTCCTCCCGTTCTGAAAAAGCTAGGTTGTGCTGATTCAGATAAAACAACTGTCAATCTAAGCTCAAACGATCCGTCAAAAACCTTGGGCATTTATTGGAACATTCACAATGACACAATTTCATACACAGTACACTCAGATTTCTTATCACAAAAACATATTACAAAACGCACAATTTTATCCACTATAGGTCATATTTTCGACCCATTGGGTCTAATTAGTCCATGTGTACTCAAGGCTAAACTACTAATGCAACAGATGTGGATGAATAACATTGGTTGGGATAGTGAGATACCGGTGTCGATTAAAACACAATGGGTGAAATTTGTTAAATCGTTATCTTTTCTGAATCAGTTAACTATTCCACGTTATGCATTCAATGACTCATCAAGTAATAATATTGAACTTCATATTTTTTGCGACGCCTCACAACATGCTTATGGTGCTTGTGTATACGTACGTACCTATACAAAGGATGGCAATACGATGTACATTTGCTAATAGCAAAGGGACGGGTGGCTCCTTTAAAAACACTTACAATTCCGCGCCTTGAATTATGCGCTGCGTTAACCAGTGTTAATTTAGGCAATAAAGTTAAAAATTCACTACGTAACAAAGATAACTGCAGGTGTTATTATTGGAGTGACTCGATAATCGTTTTATCCTGGATAAATACACCAACACATAAATTACAAACATTCGTCAAACACAAAGTGACAGAAATTCAAAAACATACTGATTCACATTCATGGTACTATGTACCGACCAAACAGAATCCAGCAGACATTATAACAAAGTGTACTAATGCAAAACAATTACTACAAACAAACTTATGGTTCTCAGGGCCTGACTTTCTAAGGAATGATGATAATCACAGCTGGCCCGAACAACCTGGGCACCTCAGCGTATCTGACCTTCCAGAAGTCCGGTCCCAGACACATTTTACACACATAGACACACACACAAATAATAATAATTCCTTTATTTACAAATATTCCAATTTCAACAAACTTACACGCATAGTAGCTTACATACTTAGATTCATTCATCAGTGCAGAAACAAATATTCAAACACTTTAAATAAACAAGTTTGCGTAAGTAAGGTCAACCCTTTATCGACCACAGAACTTAACTTAGCTAGATATCAATTAGCAAAGGTAGTACAAATAGAATCATTCCCTGAGGACTACGAATTATTATTAAACAATAAAAAGCTGCCTGCTAAACATAAGTTAAATTCACTAAATCCTTTTCTTGGGGATAATCAACTCATTCGTGTGGGTGGAAGGTTAGCACAATCACCATACAATTACGATAGGAAATTTCCTATCCTTTTGCACTCAGCGCATCATATTACTAAAATCATATTTTCAACATATCACATAACACTTTTACATGCTGGCCCACAGCTGTTACTGTCACACATACGTCAACTATTTTGGCCCATTGCTGGTCGTAATTTAGCTAGAAAAACAACACAATCATGTGTGACATGCAAACGGTTTCAGGGGAAAACCATAACTCCTATAATGGGGCCGTTACCTGAGCAGAGATTGCATGCAAATTTTGTATTTAGCGACGTAGGTGTAAACTATGCAGGGCCAATTATGATTAATAACCGTAAGGGGCGTGGAAGTGTACTAATTAAATCATACATTTGTATTTTCGTTTGTTTAGTAGTCAAAGCTGTGCATTTGGAGTTGGTCACAGATCTCACAACAGAGTCTTACATAGCAGCAATTAAGAGGTTCATCTCTCGTAGGGGTAAACCCAATAATATTTATTCAGATAATGGGAAAAATCTGGTAGGTGCTGCTCGTGTGGTCACCGACTTTATCGAGAATCACAGTGAGTCAATTTACAGTTGCGCTGCAGAGCAAGGCATAAATTTCCACTTCATTCCCCCATACTCACCCCACTTTGGAGGCCTGTGGGAAAGTACTGTTAAATCAGTAAAATACCACCTCAAACGTGTTCTATGCTTGGCACACCTCACATACGAGGAAATGTACACACTACTTGTCCAAATAGAAGGCATCCTTAATTCAAGGCCGCTCACACCTCTTTCATCAGATCCATCAGATCTATCAGCTCTCACCCCCTTCCATTTTCTGATTGGTCGTACTCTAACTGTAATGCCTCACCCACAGATGTCCGACTGTGATGCTACACGTCTGCCACGGCACCAACGAGTCGAGCTACTGCGCCAACATTTCTGGAGACGCTTTAATAAAGAATACATTTCTCAGTTACATCAGAGGACGAGATGGCAACGCTCGCACGGCGCGCTCACGGAGGGCTCGCTAGTCATAGTGAAGGACGAGGCGCTACCTGCAGCACAATGGCCTCTGGGACGGATCCTGAAGCTGTACCCGGGACCTGACGGAGAATCTCGCGTGGCGGATATAAAAATACAGTCGGGGACAATCAGAAGGGCATTCCACAGAATCTGCCCGTTACTGGATGGAGAACCACCAAACTAATACAATTTCAACAATCAACATACCACATACACCCATAACCACATTATATACTTTCATCATTCACTGCTGGCCCCGGGAATATGTTCACACACACTTCGAAGACGCGGACAGCGCGGCGGCGTCGACTACGGGACCGGCCACACAAGCTTCATTGCATCGTCCGACACGATCGCGCGCAGTCATCCCTTTAGACTTTGGGTTATACTTGTAAACGATTATTTAAATATATATTATACAGTCCGCTTGCCTTTAATTTAATAACATCTGAGCCTTAACAACAAGGATGTGTTAAGATGTAAAAATTATTATAGCATTATATGTAGATGATTTCCTGGTTTTTTCAAATAGTAAGGGCGAGAGTGAAAAGTTAAAATCTATTTTAAATTCTGAATTTGAAATCAAAGACTTAGGTCAGGTTAAGCAATATCTAGGTATGAATATCAATGTTCACAAAACTTGTAATAACTGTGAGATCACTGTAGATCAGCAACAGTACATAGAAGAATTATTACACAAATTCAATATGACTAACTGTAAAACAGCTTATACACCTATAGAGAATAAATTAAATGTAACAAAAGCAGAAAAATGTACAGAAGGAATTAGCTATCAAAAACTCTTGGGTTGTCTTATGTATTTAGCGGTCATGACAAGACCTGATGTAACCTACTCTGTTAGTTATTTAAGTCAATTTATAGTTGCTACAGTGTTGAACATTGGAACTATGCTAAGAGGATCAGGTACTTTAAGAAAACTAAAATGTATTTTTTGAAATTTAGTAGTCAAGTAGAAAAGCTTACATGGTTATGTTGATGCTGATTGGGCGAGTGACAGCCTAGATAGAAAGTCTTACTATGGATTTTGTTTTGTTATGTCAGGAACAGCTGTTTCATGGCAAAGTAGGGAACAGAAAGTAACAGCCTTATCCAGCACAGTGGCTGAATATGTTGCACTTTCTAAAGCCTGTAGGGAGGCAATATATCTTAGAGAACTATTGTATGAATTAACTGGGTCTTTGTTAACAATTAAGTTAAATTGTGGCAATCAAAGTGCATTGAGGATGGCTACAAACCATCAATGGCATAGTAGGTCAAAACATATTGACGTTAAACATCATTTTATTAGAGAAACTATCACAAGTGGCAAAGTAGTGGTAAATTATTTATCTACAAATGAAATGCTAGCGCAGATTTATTTGTTGACTAAAGGGCTGGGTACAATTAAACATTATAAGTTCATGGAAAAATTAGGCATCTTAAATTATTGTGATGCAAATCAGGTTTATACTTATTTTGCTTTTATAAGTTCTCTACTTATTCTGTGTTTTATGTTTAGTTTATTTTGATAAGTGGGGGTGTTGCGGTTCATAGATTGTATCAAAATATAGCTACCTAGCGACATCTAGTCTTTAACATGAAAACTAAACGCTCTAATGTCAATGTGTCAAAGTAATAAAAGTAGTAAAGTAAAAAAGTAGTGTAATAAAGTCTGCACTGAATAACCAAACGTGTTTTACTTTAACCCTTAATTTAGCAAGGTCTGTGGTGACGGATATAAAATAAAAAAAAATCCTTCAAAGTTTTTATTTGATTTTCATCGAATTAAAATCTACTAAGAATTTCTTTATTTCATACACTCATCATCGACCTTTTAGTACACTAATATTAGAAAATATATTTGAACGCTTACAATACTGCCCAAATCAGTTGTCAGACAAAATGTCGGCGCAGAGGCGGTCATCTGTTTTTCTCAAGGTATTTTATTTATTTTGTTTATTTGTAAGATGTAATTACATTGAAAACTTGACTAATTTATTAGAAAATAATGCACTTAATAAATATAGTCTAAAAATAAATACGCTTCTTTTCATTTTCGTGGTGTTTTTTGGTGCCAAAGTGCTTTGTCCGTCACAGCGAACATTGCTAATTTTATAGAGTTATAGTGACTTATTAATATGTCCGCTGTGGCGGCCAATGCCAAATGAGGGGTACTTTTTTGTTTATGGTACTTTTGTGTTTGATGCTGAGTTTGGTTTTTTTTTTTCTTTGTTAAATCATAGCTTTAGTCCCAAATGAACATGCACCCTCTGATGCTAGCGAAATATCAGATTCTGAAACAGAAATGCATGAACATACTAACACTTCCTCTCCGTTCTCTTCTCCTGTACCATTACCATCTGCTTCTCTTGCTGATTTAACCTTAAGTACCTCTGAAGACGATGAACCAAACCTTATACTGGATTCTATCGACCGCGAAATTGGAGAATCTAATTATGAAAATGTTCCATCACTTTCTGCTATTCCCTCACTGTCATCAACCCCGATAAGACAAATAGCTTCTTTCTCATTAACATTAAGAAAGACAAGGTCTAGGAAGTCGTCTGCCGTAACTACAAAAAATGCCAAAAAATTTCAATTAAGTTACAAATGGAAAGCAGCAAAGTTCCGCCACAGAGTGACGATAGAATATGAAGAAGGGGAGGTTGTGGATTTGCCAGAAGATATTGACTCGCCTCTAAATTTCTTTTACCTCTTTTTTTCTGGTACTGTCATTTCTAGAATCGTAGAAAAGACAAATTTATACTTAGTTCAGCAAACTAGCAAGTCAATCCAGCTATCTGAATATGAATTCAGGGACTTTTTGACCATTCATTGCATAAAATGCAAAACACGATTGTTTTATGACGGGAAAAACCCAAGGAACTGTTTTTTAAATTTCCACACTAAATAAACGTATATTTTGAATTTGATTTGTCATTTATTACTTTCTCTGTACTTTTTTTAAATATAATTATTATGTAAGTGCTATTTTTTATTCTATCCTACAATTTGGCAATGGCCGCTGTGGCGGACATACAAGTTCACTAGTTTTTTATTAAGTTATTGGCATTGTCCGCTGTAGCGGACACGAGTTATCCCAGCAGTGGGTAACTCTGGATTTTTTTTTACATTTTTATAAGGTCTTTCATAATAGTCTTAAAGTACTACAATAATAAAATTTATATTTTTTTAACTATTTTTGGGTTTGCGAAATTAAGGGTTAAGAGTTACATTGTTAATTTATCCTCGCAACAAAATAATTTTATTAACAAAAATGCCGCTAACCGCGGCTGAGAAAATGAAACGATATAGGGAGCGCTTAAAATTAAACCCAGCAAAACTTGAAGAGCAAAGAAAGAAAACATAGAACGAATAAAATCTAAATATAAATACAAGAAAGTATTACAAATGATTGAGGCAGAAAAAAATATGAAAAGAAAAGAATGGAGAGAAGAAAAACGAAGGCAAAAACCTTCTTGTTCCTTTTCTCGGTGGTAGGCCATAACATAGCTTTTTATTATTATCTCCTTTATTTCAATAAATACACTTATAAATTATATTTTTAAATATTTCTACATAACAAAAATATATATAAAAAACATTTAAAAATATAAAAAATAGTAGCCCACCGGTATCGGGAACAGGGTCCAAGCTACCGGCGGTCAGGGCTCCAGAGAGAGGAACTTCCTGACGATGCGAGCCGTGTCCAGCAGTACCGCTTTCTGAATCAAGCCCTTGATCCAGCTGCCTAACAAGAACCTCCTGAGGTGTTGGTCGAGGCTCTTGGCTATTAAGCCATTGGCTGTCACGACTATCGGTACAATGATTGCTGAATCCACTTCCCACATGTCGACAACCTCGTGAGCCAAGTCAAGATACTTGATTTGTTTATCCTTCTCAGCTTTCACGAGGTTCTCATCATGTGGGATGGTTATGTCAACAATCATTGCACGCCGCTCTGATCGATCCACCAGCACTATATCAGGCTTATTGGCAACAATAGTCCTGTCAGTGATGATGGATCGATCCCAGTACAATGTGATATGGTCATTTTCGCTACAAGGTTGTGTCTATGCAAGTACTCTCCGTTAGCTAGACGAGAACACCCGGAGATAATATGCCTTATTGATTCCCCAGGCCGGTGACATGCCCGACAGATGTCAACTGTGCCGTCTTTCACAATAAATCTCCGGTAATTGTTCGTCATCATAACTTCGTCCGTAATTGCACATACAAAACCTTCGGTTTCCCCAAAAAGGTCACCGAATCGTAGCCAGGCCACGGACGCTTGTAAGTCTACATCAGGCCCGTGTAGGGCTTTGAAAAAGCGTCCGTGAAGCTCCTTGCTCTTCCATACCTCCATGCGATCATTGGTGTCAAGCACTACTGGTTTGCGCCAGTTCTCTTTCGCCAAGGAGAGCGGAGTGAGGCCCTTGTCAACTGCGACCACATCTCGATGCATTCCCACGTCGGTTGTTAGGAAATATTCTCTGAGACTGCATATCTCACGATTGTGGAGTGTCTTAGCGTTTAAAAAGCCTCGACCTCCACATTTTCGCGGGATATACAGCCTCATAACCGATGACCGTGGGTGATGCAATCGATTTGCAGTCAGCAGTGTACGGACTCTCCTATCCAGGGCGTCGAGTTCGGTTTGAGTCCATTTGAGTATGCCGAAAGAGTACATCAATACCGGCATGACCCAACCGTTGAAAGCGCGCACCTTGTTTCCGCCTGATAGAAGACTATTAAGTACTTTTTTCAGGCGGCCAAAGAAGCGTTCCTTCAACGATTGCTTCATGTCAGTAACATTGATACCCAACAGTTCCGACATACCCAAATACTTATAGGTTTCGGATGCGGAGAGGGCTCTAAGGTTTATGGAACTCGTGAGTTGGGTTCCCACGGATTCCATAATCTCTCCTCGCTTTACATGCATGACTGCACATTTGTCCACACCAAATTCCATCCTGATGGAGCTACTGAAAGTTTCAGTAATTTTCAGTAGCTCCTTCAGTTGTGAATCGGTGTGAGCAAAAAGTTTCAGGTCATCCATGTAGAGGAGGTGCGATATAACCTGACCACCTCTCCTCAACCGATAACCTAGACCTGAATCCTCTAATAGTGTGCTTAGAGGATTCAGTGCTAAGCAAAACCAAAGTGGACTCAAACTATCGCTCTGAAATATACCTCGCTCGATCCTTATGGGTTCGCTATTCCTCTGAATATTTCGACATCCTGGATAGCGAAGGACTGTCCTCCATGTCCTCATACACGTCATCAGGAAGGTGCGTAGAGTTGCATCCACTTTATACAACTCCAGCACCCGCATGAGCCATGTATGTGGCACTGAGTCATAGGCCTTCTTATAATCTATCCAACATGTCGACAGATCCTTTCGGGAACGACGAACCTGTTGGCTAATGGCCATATCAATGAGGAGTAGCTCCTTAGTACCGCGGGACCCGCTCCTACATCCATTTTGAGAGGCAGACATGATGGAGTTGCTGTCAATATGCGTGTTAATTTTAGATTTCAAAATGGATGTAAGAACTTTATAGACCGTCGGTAAACACGTGATCGGCCTATAATTTTTGGGTTCCGCGGTGCTACCTGATTTATGGAGCAGGTGGGTTACTCCAGTTGTTAGAAACTGGGGTAGCGAACCAGACTCTAAAGCAGTCTGGAATTGAGATGCCAAGCGAGCGTGCGACCCGGAAAACCATTTGATCCAAAAGTTGTGCAGCCCATCCGGCCCTGGAGACTTCCAATTAGGCAACGGACGGACTGCACGAGCTACATCTTGGGGGCAGATGGTAATAGCCCCCATTTCTGGTACTGGATCGCTTATCCCCGTGTCTGTCCCTTCTGTCTCGCAACTTGGCTGAGCCACGCGGAACCTGCAGACGTACCTGCTGCGACTCCCGGTGGTCGGGGGGGTGGGGACAGAGCAGGCGACGACTTGGCTAATGCACTGTTGGGAGGCAGCAGGGGTGCCATAGAGGCCATGGCCCGTGCTCACAACCGAGAGATGCACGCCCTAAACGGAAACATCCACCTAGTGATAGGAGCGGACACCCCCCGTATTGACGTGGTGGGTACCTGTGTCTCGAAAGGAACATTCCCCGTGCACCACGCGCACACTTGCCTCCCCAACGAGGAGGCAAGACAGAAAGGAATACAGGAAGAGACTCCTAAACTGACGTACGGAACAACCCTTGCAGCGGGGGTCTCCCTAATCGGAGTCCCCCCCACCCGCCACCAGATAACGTGGTTCCATGATACGCTAGCGGGGGATGCGGAGGGGGAGGCTGGAGCAGAACCCGAGCCCCAATTGGATGGCGGTGACGTGGTGGATTTAGACGTAGGGGAGGACGATAGAATTGCCGTCGGGGAGGCGGGTGTCCCACCAGCAGCCGGCCCCCGTATACCGGCACACAGGGCACGAGGGCTATTGCAGCGGTGGAGGGAGGCCCGGAGAGAACAAGATGTGCGCATACGTCATCGAGAAATGAGAGGGTTATTGGCCGAGTTGGGAAACCAGGCCCGGGCCCGCGTCGAACTGCCGCTAGGCGACACGGATGAAGAGAGAGGGAGAAGGGATCATTACAGGGAAGGTATCACAGAGGTGAAAGAGGCAGTGGGAACCTACCACAGAGACCCCACATGGATAGGAGTGGGTGTGATCCCTCCATGTCGAGGGGCCAGTTTACCTTGACGGCGATGGGGGCGGACGTAAGTCGCCTAAGCGAGGACCCATCTGCCAAGGACGGCCGCCTCAACGGGGATCTGGCACCTATGCTTGGCGTTATCTGGACAACTCCATACTGTTGCAGACGGTGGTGTGCGGCCAGACCGCAAGCATACGGGCCGACTTGACCAGTTGCCTGCTCAAGCTACGTCTATACGATCATCTACGACGTCACAGCACTGGCTTCCCCAGTGGGGTCGAGTGGGGGATCCCCTTACGTGCAGAGACTCCTCATATCAGTGAGATGGCCGTCAGGTTGGACAATACGTGGAGGGTGGCCGCGGTGGGAGCCCGGTACCTGGACGAGGTGTTTCACCAAAACATGAACGCCGTGGAGACGGATGATGGAGTATGGGATCTAGATAGCCCAGCAGTGGCGGTGATCGTGCTGGATCACTTGGCGGGAGGGGGTAGTGGTCGAGTTTGGGCAGCCCAGCTACTCATGGCGGCCCCTTATCCCCTCGTAGCCGTGGAGGAGCTATACGCCATAACAGGCCCAAATGGATCTGAGGATGTCAGGCTGGCAGGGATGCGAAGAAACGAATGCAACGTTACCATCAACAGCGGGGTACGGAAATTTTTGCTAGTTCATACAGACAACAGGCCCACAGTAGACTTCCTCGGGGTGAGGCTACCCTCGGGCGAACTGGCCCACGGTCGTGAGCTCATGGCTCTGCAGACCCAGGAGGTGGGAGAACGGATCACAACGGCTCTTAACTCGCTTTTGACCTGTCCCACGCCACTGAAAGACGTCATTGCCCCTCTGTTAGATCGAAGATTGGGCAACCGTGACATCGATTGGGATTATGTAGATGAGGTGGTGACATGGGCCACGATGAGGTTCATACCGCAGACGGAGGGCAGGCGGGATGAGGCAGGGGCCCTACACCTACACTGGTTACCTGATGGGTACAGAGCAGAGCAGTATCACACACACAATCTTCCGGTGAGCCATGAGGACGAGGGGGCCATCGGTACGCAGACCTACTTCCATGACGAGGCAGTCACATTTCTCGATAACAACTTCACCTCCAGGGAGGTGGCCGATGCCCGCCCATCATTGCGTGTCGGTACATGGCCAAACACGGCGGAACTAGCCACGGGATTAGGTCTGGCGTTGTACCACCATCCTTACACTGGGAATTTGAGCTCAGCCAGCGGAACCGGGCTAGCCCTTGATGACGTCCGGCGAGCCGTTATGTTTAGGCGCGGGTTTGAGGAGTGGAAGCGTGGGGGAGGGCTTGGCGACCAAATTAGCTCCCTGGACTTAATGGGAAACGCCTTGAATTACTGGCCCGTTATTATACGGGGGCGTGGCGGGGTAAATGATTGTGTAGCGCAGGTGGGGGGCTACATACTGGGAGGCCACGACCCGGACGCCTTGGACTGGGAGGCCAACGTGGACGAAGATCAAGAAGCTACTTACACCGGGATCCGGACGCCTCTGTCCGTTAACCTGTGTCTGGAGATGGGCAGTGGGAGGTGCGACCTACCCGGCGGGGGCGACTTCTCACTGCTCACTGGGGTAGGCGATCATTGGCTAAGCGGCAGGCATGGGCCGCAGAAACCGGAGGCAGAAGATATGCCCTTCTTGGAGCGGGCCTTAGGACGGATTAACCTCCTGGCCGTCCACGATGACGATATCATAATGTGTGTGCGGGCCTCGAACATCGCCGCACACGCGTACGGATTTAGGATAGATACAGCTATAATGACCCTTGTAGGTCTGGAAATGGGATGGGCAGGCTCGTTTCGACGTATGGGAAATGTGCAGGGTCAGGCCATGCCCTTTGGGTGGGGCCTCCGCTGCACCGTACGGGACTTCGCAGCGGGAGAGTACCGCAGTATGACCGTGTCGGAGGGGCTAGTAGGAAACCTCGTTAGCGCTCAACTCCTACAGGGCAAGGCCTGGCACGGTCCGGTGCGGCAGACGACCTCTGCGGGCACCGCCAACAGTTTGCTGTACGGAAGCTTGGCGATGGGACTGTTCCCTGGAAGGGGACCAAAAAAGGGAGGAGCAGAAGTCCAGAACAAACCGGATTTTCAGGAAGAGGCGCCCACATTGCCTCCCGCTGCCAACACTGTGGGTACGGAGCCAGGCAATGTGGGCGTCCCGCCGGGGCCATCCACCACGAAGGTCGGGGGTTCGGCGGAGAGGGCGGCGGTCAACAAAGATCATGTCGAACGCGAGGACACCCAGTGAACTTGGTACCCCCCGAAACGATGGATCCGGATTGGGAGTGGACCCCCGCCCTTCTACGCCACAAGCAGCGGTCACTGGTGGGTGCAATGAATTATTGCTGTGGGGAAAAAGGGTGGGGTGCTGCTATCTTAAAGTATAACAAGACACTGCTTCGATACCGCCTACCCAAGGACCACGCAGAATGTGAGGGGTGTCGGCTACCATCAGGGGTGCTGGAGGATGGACTGCACGTCTTAGCCCGTATGCACCCAGGGCGAGGGGGGCGTGCCATTGTGGCAGAGTATGACCGCCTGACGTCAAGTTTCCCTTCGCTCTGTGTGCATCAGGTGCGCAAGCTGTTAAAGGAGACAACCGGGTGGTTAAAGCTGGGTGGCCGCTTTTGCCACCCCCGCTGGCGCTTACTAACCTACTGGGAGACCTTCTCCGGGTATGTACCGCCCGGGAAACTTAAGGATTTGCGCCCAGATGTTGATGACTGGCTGACGCGTACCAAACATAACGGGGCCGAGATAGACGAAATCGGCTACATCAACGATCTGATAACTGAGACCAGGAAGTACGTCCGTGAAGAGTGGACCCGGCCGGACAGCCTGCCCTCGTTGGAAGAATGGGTGAGGGCAGGGGTCTGGATGCGGGGTAAAGCTGGTACGGGACAGGTCACCGAGTTAGCGATCGAGGGGAAATTAAAGCGAACACGGAAATATAAGGGGGTAGATGCTGCCCTCAAATCAACCACTGATCTGATACACGAATTAAGAGAACCGAGACAGGAGGTGATGAAGGTGTTGCAGAAGTCGGAAGGCGGCAAAGTAAGACCTGTAGTGGTAGGGGGCAACGCCCTCTATCGAAAAATGGACTTTCTATCGGAATTGGTCGAGAACGGCTTCGCTGGATCAAGGACCAGTACCCTCTTCGCGGGAGCGGGGGGTAACGAGGCAATCGACGCTGCCTGGCTAGAGGAGATTCGAAACCCCCATGTTCTGAAGGTGCCACTGGACCAATCATCGTTTGACAACAACCAATCAAAGAGCACTATACTAGGGGTGTTGTTGGCCATACAGGAAGAAGTGGTTGATAATGCCGCCACCCCTTCAGACTATAAAGAGGCTTGGAAGGCAATGTGGGAGACGCTAACCGAGTACAAGCCTCAGGTGGAGATGGAAGGGGATAAACAAGGGTGGGAGAACGGTATACCATCTGGGTGGCGCTGGACAGCCCTCCTGGACATTATTATTATTATTATAAACTAGCGCTTGGCCGCAATCCTGCCTGATGGTAAGCAGTGACGCAATCGTTGATGGTAAAGCGCACTAGTTTATTAAGAGCGTATTCACTCTAGCCTTGAAGACACTCAAATTGTAGTCCGACGGAAACACCGCCGCTGGCAAATTGTTCCAGTCTCTCGATGTACGCGGTATAAAGGAGGAGGCGAAATGCTTCGTCCGGATCGTAGTGGTGTTTACAATGAGGAGATGGGCAGTGGGAGGTGCGACCTACCCGGCGGGGGCGACTTCTCACTGCTCACTGGGGTAGGCGATCATTGGCTAAGCGGCAGGCATGGGCCGCAGAAACCGGAGGCAGAAGATATGCCCTTCTTGGAGCGGGCCTTAGGACGGATTAACCTCCTGGACGTCCACGATGACGATATCATAATGTGTGTGCGGGCCTCGAACATCGCCGCACACGCGTACGGATTTAGGATAGATACAGCTGTAATGACCCTTGTAGGTCTGGAAATGGGATGGGCAGGCTCGTTTCGACGTATGGGAAATGTGCAGGGTCAGGCCATGCCCTTTGGGTGGGGCCTCCGCTGCACCGTACGGGACTTCGCAGCGGGAGAGTACCGCAGTATAACCATGTCGGAGGGGCTAGTAGGAAACCTCGTTAGCGCTCAACTCCTACAGGGCAAGGCCTGGCACGGTCCGGTGCGGCAGACGACCTCTGCGGGCACCGCCAACAGTTTGCTGTACGGAAGCTTGGGGATGGGACTGTTCCCTGGAAGGGGACCAAAAAAGGGAGGAGCAGAAGTCCAGAACAACCCGGATTTTCAGGAAGAGGCGCCCACATTGCCTCCCGCTGCCAACACTGTGGGTACGGAGCCAGGCAATGTGGGCGTCCCGCCGGGGCCATCCACCACGAAGGTCGGGGGTTCGGCGGAGAGGGCGGCGGTCAACAAAGATCATGTCGAACGCGAGGACACCCAGTGAACTTGGTACCCCCCGAAACGATGGTTCCGGATTGGGAGTGGACCCCCGCCCTTCTACGCCACAAGCAGCGGTCACTGGTGGGTGCAATGAATTATTGCTGTGGGGAAAAAGGGTGGGGTGCTGCTATCTTAAAGTATAACAAGACACTGCTTCGATACCGCCTACCCAAGGACCACGCAGAATGTGAGGGGTGTCGGCTACCATCAGGGGTGCTGGAGGATGGACTGCACGTCTTAGCCCGTATGCACCCAGGGCGAGGGGGGCGTGCCATTGTGGCGGAGTATGACCGCCTGACGTCAAGTTTCCCTTCGCTCTGTGTGCATCAGGTGCGCAAGCTGTTAAAGGAGACAACCGGGTGGTTAAAGCTGGGTGGCCGCTTTTGCCACCCCCGCTGGCGCTTACTAACCTACTGGGAGACCTTCTCCGGGTATGTACCGCCCGGGAAACTTAAGGATTTGCGCCCAGATGTTGATGACTGGCTGACGCGTACCAAACATAACGGGGCCGAGATAGACGAAATCGGCTACATCAACGATCTGATAACTGAGACCAGGAAGTACGTCCGTGAAGAGTGGACCCGGCCGGACAGCCTGCCCTCGTTGGAGGAATGGGTGAGGGCAGGGGTCTGGATGCGGGGTAAAGCTGGTACGGGACAGGTCACCGAGTTAGCGATCGAGGGGAAATTAAAGCGAACACGGAAATATAAGGGGGTAGATGCTGCCCTCAAATCAACCACTGATCTGATACACGAATTAAGAGAACCGAGACAGGAGGTGATGAAGGTGTTGCAGAAGTCGGAAGGCGGCAAAGTAAGACCTGTAGTGGTAGGGGGCAACGCCCTCTATCGAAAAATGGACTTTCTATCGGAATTGGTCGAGAACGGCTTCGCTGGATCAAGGACCAGTACCCTCTTCGCGGGAGCGGGGGGTAACGAGGCAATCGACGCTGCCTGGCTAGAGGAGATTCGAAACCCCCATGTTCTGAAGGTGCCACTGGACCAATCATCGTTTGACAACAACCAATCAAAGAGCACTATACTAGGGGTGTTGTTGGCCATACAGGAAGAAGTGGTTGATAATGCCGCCACCCCTTCAGACTATAAAGAGGTTTGGAAGGCAATGTGGGAGACGCTAACCAAGTACAAGCCTCAGGTGGAGATGGAAGGGGATAAACGAGGGTGGGAGAACGGTATACCATCTGGGTGGCGCTGGACAGCCCTCCTGGACATTATTATTATTATTATAAACTAGCGCTTGGCCGCAATCCTGCCTGATGGTAAGCAGTGACGCAATCGTTGATGGTAAAGCGCACTAGTTTATTAAGAGCGTATTCACTCTAGCCTTGAAGACACTCAAATTGTAGTCCGACGGAAACACCGCCGCTGGCAAATTGTTCCAGTCTCTCGATGTACGCGGTATAAAGGAGGAGGCGAAATGCTTCGTCCGGATCGTAGTGGTGTTAACAACGTAAGGGTTCCAAAACCAGCCGTACGACGGGTCGTCCGATGGTGGAACGGAGATGGGGGAATTAAATCATGCAATTCCCTCGCACACTCCTCAAAATGCATCCTATAGAACACCGAAAGGCTGGCTACTCTATGCCTGTGCTCTAGGCTTTGGAGACCATCTCGAGTTAGATCAGGGTCACCAATCAGCATCTTCGCACGCCTCTCCATTGAATCCAAAGTAGCCAGGTGACACTTAGCAGCACCAGCCCAAATGTGGCTGCAGTACTCCACACACGAACGGACCTGTGCTTTGTATAACATTAGAAGCTGCCCAGGTGTGAAGTACTGCCGGACCTTTGCGATAACGCCAAGTTTCCTGGCAGCCACCTTGGCCTTGGACTCAATGAACCGCCTAAAGTTAAGGTTCGAGGAAATCTCAACCCCCAAAAGCTGAAGGCGGTCGGAACACTCCAAGGACACATTTCGAAAAGTAGGAGCCAAGGTGAACGGGCTCCTTTTGGCGGTGAAAAGACACGCCTGTGTTTTGGCGGCATTGACTGCTACAAGATTGGCATTGCCCCATTCGGAGACTACCTGCAGTGTAACACTCGTTCGCTCAACCATGGCCTCTCTTTCGGAACGGATTGATTCCCTACTAGCCCGAGCATCCGGCTGTGCTGTCTTCTGCATACCCATAGATACCGGGCATCAGCAGATCGTTAATATGCAGCAGGAACAGAGTTGCAGAGAGAACAGACCCCTGAGGAACACCGGCATTAGTTGACATGGGCTCAGAAGAGCATCCGTCGACAACAACTCGGAGGGACCGTTCAGTCAGGAAGTCTTTTACCCAGCCAGTCAGGCTAGGGGAAATGCCGTACGCTGGAAGCTTACTCCAAAGGCCAGCGTGCCATACCCGGTCGAAGGCCTTCGAGACATCAAGGGAGACAGCAATCGCTTCCCCGTTCTTCTCGAGGGCCTCGTCCCACAAGTGAGTGGCATACACTACTAGGTCCCCAGTTGACCGATTGCGGCAAAATCCGTATTGTCAGTCACTGAGGAGATCGTTACCTTCCAGGTATGCCAAGAGGCGTGAGTTCAATACACGCTCCGTAATTTTGCAAAGTATGGAGGTGATCGAAATCGGCCGATAGTTGGCAGGATCGGCACGACTTCCTTTTTTGGGCACGGGCTGCACGTTAGGAAGCTTCCAGGACTTGGGCACTATACCAGTCCTATATGAGAGGCGATACAAGCGCGTCAATACAGGAGACAACTAGGCCGCACATGCTTTAAGAACAATCGCTGATATACCATCCGGACCACTAGCCTTATTCACGTCCAGACGACACAGTACTCTCAGAACCTCCTTGTTCCTAATCCGAACTACAGGCATAGAGGCTCCGCAATGAGGTAAATTAGGCGGAGTAGCACCGCCAGTATCAAGACGCGAATTGTGGGCAAAGAGAGATGCAAAGAGACCTGCTTTCTCTCTCGTCGTATGAGCCAGTGTTACTGGCAGAAGTTACCACCCACCAGACAGTCTTGCCGCCAAGCGATTCGTTGTGTTCCGGCATGATGTCTGGTGAAGCCTTACGGGTCTGAGCAGTAATTGTGTTGCGATGTGTGCCGGGTAAGATGCGCCAAATGTTGTTGTGTCGGGAGTTTGGTCGTGGAGAGTCTCCAGATCAATCTCCTGGCGCAGAATCGTTGGTCGTATTGGTCTTGGGTTTAACATTGCATCATCTTGCTCAACTGCCGTCACCCTTCCTATTCCTATTTTTTTTAAGGCTTAATAAACTAGTAGGGATTGCAGTCAAGCACTAGTTTATAATTATTAAAAAATAAAGACAAGAAAACTAGCGAACAAGAATACCGGAAGTACATCAAAAGGTTCCAGTTCCAAGAAATCGAGAATTAACTATAAACAAAAATACATGGCCGCTGAGAGTCGTATTATAGGTTTACATCGATCTTTAGAAACCATGAGGAAGAGATTATATCGCTTACAAAAAGTCAACAAGAAAAGAAAAAAAGTGAAGGAGAACTTATTAAGCTAAAGGCTAGGAATGAGATTTTAGAAGCTTCCTTAAAGTCAACGTACAATCTTTGTGAAACTAATAAAGAGAAAGACGTTATAAAGAAAATCGCTTCCAATGATTTCGTGAAAAATACATAGTAAAACTAAGTCATTCATTTCAAAACAAATAGTTCTAGTAGCATGAGTTCGAGATAAGACAACTTCGAATAGGATTTTGAAATTCAAAAATTCCATAAGATTTTTATATCAGGGGTGATGTGAGCAGAGCCATCTCTGGCAAACGAGAATGTAAAACTTTCAAGAAGAACAAACAGCAAATAAGGTACCTTAATAATTCATTACAAATTGTATCCCAAAAATATAAGTCAGAAGGTGGCTCTGCATATTTTTGCCGGTATAGACCATTTTACGTAATTTCAGCCAACTTAAATAATCGAAACACTTGTCTGTGTTATACACAGCAATATGAGTTTTAAGTTTGCGGCTCTAAAACATCATAAAGTGATTGATGTTAATAATACTCATGACCTTCTGAAGAAAGTAGTATATAATACTCAATCATTCGCGTGTATGTATGGCAAATGCGGAAAATGTAAATCTATGTCTTTAAACTACAATTTGGAAAATGATAAATCATCTCAAGAGATTACGTGGCAAATTCAGAATCAGACTTATAAAAAACCGGCCAAATGCGTTTCGGACTCACGCACAAAGGGTTCCCTACTATTGATTTATGAAATTAAAGGATTTAAGTGTTATTTGTATGAAAGATTACGCGGTAATAAGCGGTTTACGATTCTCGAGGTATTAAAAAAAACTACTTACTAGATATCGTTCAAAACAATTTTCGTTGGTAGTTTTTATAGTAATGTACATTATATGTCTTTTTAGATTTTTTATTTTCTTATTTTAGAAGTTAGAGGGGGGAGGACCAGTTTTTTCCACTTTGGAAGCGTCTGTCACGCAAACTATTCGGTTAATAAAAAAATATATTTTAGAAACCTCGACATCATTTTTGAAGACCTATTCATAATTACCCCACACGTATGTGACTGATGGAAAATTTCAGTTCTAAGTATGGGGAGCCCCCAACATATTTTTTTTTTTGCATCTAAATCTTAATGCGGTTCACAGAATACATCTACCTACCAAGTTTCAACAGTACAATTTTTATAGTTTCGGAAAAAATGGCTGTGACATACGGACGGACAGGCGGACAGGCAGACTTGACGAATTTATAAGGGTTCCGTTTTATGCCATTTGGCTACGGAACCCTAAAACGAAAAAGAAATGACGATGAACAGGAACTGAAAACTAAAAGAACTGTAAAAACAATTAAAAAAAGGGACTATTACAGAACTAATACAAATATTTGAGGAATCCTTAAAATTATTTCAAATGCACAGCTTTAATATGTGGCACCAAACAAAAAACTATAAAACCTGTACTGAAAATTTACTTGACCATGAAATGGCTGTGCACTGCGACATTTCAGAAAATTACGGGTGAAAAATGGCACAAGAAGTGCAAGCAATGTATTTCGGTGCCTCTAAAGTGCAAGTCACATTACATATGGGGGTCATTCTTACTAATATTATAAATGAGAAGGTGAGTTTGTTTTTTTGTTCCGCTTTCACGCCGTGACTACTGAACCGATTGCTTTGAAATTTTGCAGACGTAAAGTTAGAATTTTTTTCTCTTAGGCATAATCTTGGTTTTAGTTCGGTGTTCATGTCTGAACCTTCTTTTACAATATTCGCGAAGGTGGGGGTAACTGGGTTTTTATCAATTGGCTTACTTGCCCGGGTGTTTGGCAATGTACGCGATGCCAGGAGTGGGGTGTTAGAGGGCGAATCTGGAGTAGGGTCTTACGATATGTACAATTAAACTCAGTCATGATGAGACGAATTCTCCTGTCTTTTTTACATGATGGGCATTTTTTCATGTCAGTATCATTAAGTACAGGCTTATTAGAATGTGAAAGTATAATGTAAATTGAGTGAGTGTCGGGACAATCAAGAAGGCTCCAGTTGATGAAAGCTAAGTGCCTAGGGTTTATCTAATTATTTGTTGTCAACCTAATTGTATATGTACTATGGTAGTTTGAGCGGAATTGAAGTTACCGAATTCAGATAACACGAATTGAGTCAATGGTTGTATATCCTGTAGAACTGTGCGGATACTGATGGGGCTGCAGAACTGTTGCAGCCTAACCAATCAACCCGACGCCGTAAGGTGTGGGTCTTATTAAGTGATCCAGACCCTTCAGTGAGGCCGGAATCAATCAATCCGACGCCGTAAGGTGTGGGTCTTCTCAAGTGATCCAGACCCTTCAGTGAGGCCGAGATCAATCGAACAACCAGGGGGGGCACACTTAACACTTCATCAATTTTTACAGTCGACAGCGACACCTGAACTCTGGCGAGTGAACAACTTGGAAGCAATCTTGTCCCAAGGCTCAAATAAAGGTCAATAATAATGCCATATTTTTTAGTTTTAATTTTCATGAAAGAAGTAAGATGGCGGATAGAGAATCAAACAATTTTATTTTGACTTGTGTTGAATTAATGTAACAAGTACACGCGTTATTGCCAAAATTGTGGTGTCTCTTCATGACGACAGAATGCAGATGGATAAATTACCATGGTTATGTGTTGTTACAAAATAATATACATATAAGTAATCCATGCAAAGTTTCAACCCCAAACTGTTAATTTCTGACACTTTCGACTAATTTGTAATATTATTTCTGGGTACTTCATAATTGACATAATGTTTTATCTAACGATTTTGTTTATATACTGTCAGCTGTGACGTTTCCACTCATAAAATAAATGAATTACTGAATTACTGAATTTTTTAATCATCTGAAAACCCAGACTATACATAGCTAAGTACGCATAGGTACGTAGCAATAATATACATAGCTACATATACATAGGTATGTAGCTATAGTATATTATTAGTAGTTGTTCACCCGCCAAATGTAAGGGGGCAGCACTTTCCATACATGCAAATTTTACCACAGAGTTGTTACTCCTTCTCTCTATACTTACTATACTCTTTGCGAACAACCCGACGTCGTTGGGTGTGGGTCACAGACACAGGACATCCTTCCAATATAATCGCTGATTAGCCCAAAGTGCTAAGTCCAGAGCGCGTGGCTCTGTAATACACAATCACTCATTTGGAGGTTAAGAGAAAACAATCGATCAAAGTAGTTATTTTTGTAAATGCGTTATTTCATACACACGTTATGCCGTAGCGGGTAGCCGTATCGTGCATCACACCGGCGCGGCGGCGGCACGCGTCGCTGGTTATTGTAACTACTTACGTGAAATAACGACCACGCCTACGGACGACACGAGCGCGATCGTGGCCCCCCGCCGCCCGCCGATCTGCTCGGCTCGGCTCGCTTCGACACTCGGCAGTGTTCGGCTGTCACTTATAGAACGAAAGATGGCAAATAGAAAATTTCCGAGCCAGCGAGGCGGGTGACACGAATAACTCCGAAGTCGCACGTGCCGTGGTATACGACAGAGACAAAGAACGGCATAACATTAGAGCAGTGGTCTCGAACCAGTGATTTCGAACCTATCGATTTCTCGGATTTCTACCGAAATACCGAAATGCAACTGTTTTTCTACGATTTCAGAGTATACAAATGAAAATTCTCCCGATTTCTCTACCGATTTTTCACTTTTGACATGGCAGCCTCTTTCAGTTTTTTAAATATTACGGGCATTGATATAATATTTATATCAATGATTAATGATTAATATTAATTATTTATTTTTATTATTTTCTAATTGCCAAGCAATCGAGTTGTTTTCTATTTTGCATGACGTTATTAATATTTTTTATTATTTGTTTATTTAATGATTGTTAATTGTTTTTTATATATATGTTTTGTATCATTAATGTGATATAATTAATAAGAGAATTAATAAGATACTTATTACCTATCTAGTAGCACTAATTAACATATTTTTTGTTAATATGTGGATAATGTAGGGCTACAATATTGCTAATATTATTAGTTATCGATGGACTTAATGCAGAATTTTTCGGGAATACCCAAATGTCCTACAACTCAATGGTATAAGGGGCTCCCCTCGAGACTTGGGTTGTCTGGTCTATATAAATTGGAATACTGAAGAGAGAGAACCTTTCTAAAGAGTGCCTACAAAATGCTGTCTGACGAGGAGCCAACAAGCCCAAGTGCGAGTGGAAAAAGAAAATATTATAACATCAAATTCTTACAATTTTGAAATTGATTCAAAGATGACGGCGGCCATATATTAGCACTCTGTGACGTCGGCTATGGTCAAAGAACATCGGTATAAAACTCAATTAGGTATACTTTAAGATTGATTGTTAAAAATTAAGCCCGTAAGTGTTTTTAAAAACTAAGCTTGTAAGTGTTTTTAATAAATAAACGACTATAATTGAATATTGTGTTTATTTTTTTCAAATATCGATTTCAGGTACAGACAACAGCACATCAAGCTACTACAAACTATCAGATTTCCTTATTAGATTTTCAACTTTATCTCTAAAGCATTAAGGCTCAAGGTTGATTGGAAAAATCTGACAGTTTGGTGTAACTTGATCTGCTGTCGTCCGTACAAATATACCGATTTTTGCTGGCAATTCTACCGATTACCGATTTGCTCTATGATATTCGAGACCACTGCAGTATAGTATACGTTAAATTTTGATACGTAGGTCTATACAAATAGATAATACTTTCGAGTGACCGCTGTTGGTGGTGGTTAATAATTTCAACGTCATTCGTCAACGGCTCGCGATTCCGAGGAACATTATTTTAAATTGAAACTTGAAAGTAACATAAAACAAGTTTGTTTTGGCTTACCGTTTGTCAAGTTTTTTAGTTTTTATGTAAATATAAGTAGTGTGTATAGTTTATGTATGTCTAAATAAAGTGTAAATATAGTATAATAGTGAAGTATAAATAAAAAACTTGTAAAAATGTATAACTCTAGTGCGCGGTCAAACTCAAGTGCTTTGTGGGAGTTTTTTCAAAAACTAAATAATGAAAAAAAAAGCAAAGTGCAACAGTTGTGGTGAGGTTTATAGCTTCAAATCTTCAACTGCGAATTTGAAAGTGCATTTAAAGAGAAAACATCCCAATGCGTATACATCCAGTTGTGCCGCGCAATCTACGACAAGGACCCCAGAACCAAGTCGTGAACAGGATCCGTCAGGCGATATCCAACCTCAACTTTCGTCGTCCAGCTTCGATGCTGCTTCAGCCTCTACGTCCACTGCTGCGAGTACCATACCCATACACCGCGCTAATACGCAACAGCGTATTGATGGTTACGGAATTGGCAGAAAGGTAACATTAACTAAAAAAAGACAAATTGATAATGACCTTGCAGATTTATTTATAGATAGTTATCACCCTTTCTCATTAGTAGAAGAACGTGCTTTTAAAAAAATTGCCCGACACATACCTGTATACGAGTTACCATCGCGTAAAACTGTCTCTAACATTCTAATTCCTACAATGCACGACCAAACAGTTCTAAAAAAAAAAAAGAAGAAATAAAGGATATAGTTTAATATAGTAGAATTTCTATGTTTAACAACCGATTTATGGACGTCCCGGGTCAATGATGCCTATATCGCTGTCACGGGGCACTATTTAACAAAAGATTTGGTCCTCAAAACGTTTCTATTAAAATGTTCAGAATTTAAAGATACGCACAGCAGCGCAAATATTCAAGCTGACTTGCTCGAAATTACAAACGAGTGGAATGTTAGAAATAAAATAAATTTCATTGTCAGCGATAATGCAGCCAATGTAAAAAAAGCTATCAATGATATAGGGTGGAAGCATTACGGATGCTACGGCCATACCTTAAACCTAATAGTACAAGATGCCCTGAATTTAGTGCAAGCTTCTTTGGACAAAGTTAAAACTATCGTCCGACATTTTAAGACCAGTATAGCAGCGCTAGATAAATTATTAAAAGCACAATCACAGGAAAAGCCGGACGTGACACCAAAGCGCTTGATACAGGAAGTACCAACCCGTTGGAACTCAACCTTTGCTATGCCAGTAACAGGGGGGGCACACTTAGTACTTCATCAATTTTTACAGTCGACAGCGACACCTGAACTCTAGCAAGTGAACAACTTAGCAGCCATTTTGTCCCAAGTGTCAAAATTGACACTGTCATATTTTTTAATTTCAATTTTCATGAAAGAAATAAGATGACGGATAAGGAATCAAACAATTTTATTTTTATTAATTTAGACTTGTATTGAATTAATGTAACAAGTGCACGTGTTATTGCCAAAATTGTGGTGCCTCTTCCACAAGGGCCATTAATCAAGAGTTGAAGTTGAAGTTCAATATTCATGATTATTTGTTATCATGTTTCAACTCCCAAGAAAATATTGTATTTTTGGCTGTGATGCTATAAGTAAGTGTTTATTACTGTACAGTACCGTATGTAAGAAAGTTTTTATGTTCTATAATTTCACTTTTTTTTCGCCAAATTCTGTTAAGTAATTATTCACAAATTTCATTCCAATTTCAGTTGCACACCGTGGTAGATTTGTTCGCTACTTGGATAGCCGCTGTTGGCAGCAAAGTTAAAGAAAGTGATCATATGAAGATTCCTTAGAATAAAAGAATATATGATCACCATTTTGATCCACATTCAAGACAGCTGGAGGTCGTCTTATTTGTTCAGCAACACCAGCAGTCAGCAGTTAATTTGAATCGTAAGTAAAATTAAGTTAGCTCAATATTTGTGTGAACATAACATTTATTACCATACCAAATTGATTCATATTAGCAATCAATTGAGGAGTGACTTTTCAAAAGGACTTTATGTTCTGTATGACATCTACAGAGAAATATGCTTATTTCTGTATCAGAACTCTGAAAGAGAAATACAGTCCGTTTGGAAAAGTGTCTCCTCAATTGGGTTTTGCTAATCAGTAACTTAAAAGTACCTATTCTGAAAATTGTATAAGAAGGATTATTATTTCCGTATTTGCATAACATGAACGCAACTATTTGTGTTCGCTATAAGCGTTTTGCTTCCCCTTTTAAAATAGAACATCTTAGTTATTTGACTTCACACAAACTTAATTTTGCTTCAAAGCACTATATTTATTCTCTATTTTATATGAGCCATATTGTTTTCATCAAACTGCAGATGAACAATTTACCATCATTATGTGTTGTTACAAAATACCTGCAGACTCTTTTAGTAAGGACAAAAGTTATTTAACTGGTAATGACTTTTGTTTGGTGAGCGGAAGTGCATGTCTGGCTTTTACCGACTAAAACCCATCCGTGTTTCTTCACTTGCCTGTGCGACGGCCAGGGCCACAGTTTCTTTTTTAACCAACCCGCAACCCTTACCCAAGAGGCATTGGTCTTTGTGGACCCTGTCACGATGTGAACTGGTAATGACCTTGAAATGTATGTTACAGGTATTCAACAAATAATCAGTACAATTTACCAGCTTGGTTTCAGATTTCCTCTGAGAAATTTCTTTAAAGATATTGGTATTCTCGCCGTTGCTTCACAATTTCTCTTAGCCAACATCTTATATGTTAGGCAAAATATTCATGTGTACACCAAAAACTGTGACATTCATAATAACCAGAAATAAGGACAAACTGCGAGCCTCTTTTCACTGACTTCAAAAGGTTCATAACTCTTTTGTTGGGCTTGGTATAAGGCTTGGTTTTTATAACAAGATTCTCTCTGCTTTGCTAGACTTGCCTTACAATGCATTTGAAGCGCAAATCAAATCCAAGCTTTGTTCAAAGGCATATTATTCTGTAAATGACTTTTTAATTTAAATGATAAGAATAGCTGGTTGCTCTGATTAACCCAAGACAATGTTTGTGTTCCTACTCCAGAATTAGCTTACTGACACATTATATGAGTTAATAAAATTTACTTTTTTACAATGCATAAATATGTGAGTTGTCACACCCTTTATGCCTGTGGCTGTTATTTAAATAATAAGTTTTTAGTTATTTACATTTTAATTTAAATATATATATATATATTATTTTGCTTAACTGGTATTTTGGCGTGGCAGCTGGCATATGGTAAATAATTTCATTGTTGTTCTATTTTCTTGTGTTCATAACTATACAGAGTATTGTATAAAGTCATGTGTTTTTTAAATCAACAGACAGCTGTACTGCTGTGGAGTTTCTTCCGCCATTTCTTCTACCAAGCTAAAGCATTAGGAAGTGTTGATGGGTGGGCGTTTTGGAGGACTGTCTTATATAATATTGACGTTCAATAAGAGCCGATTCTCAGTCTAATTTGAATTGGACTGGGATTCAAAGTCAAAAGTAATTTCTTTTGATTTTGAATCCCAGTCGCATCCAAAGATTTTTCAGCTTTGCCAATCTAACTGCTGATTTTGGCTAAACTTCGACTTCCACAACCCTAGGGCGATATCGAAGCAGTGTAGTTAGACCAATTGTTGGACTTTTGAGAGCTCCAACTACCCGTAACAACTGCCATTAGATGTTCGTATGGTAACCGGAACGTGCCGGGACCAATGGCTTAACGTCTTTTCATAGGTATGACCAGATCAACAAATATTCATATTCATGCATACAAATATTTGTACTGCTCGGGGATCGAACCTGCGCCTCTTTCCGCAGCGGCCGCGTTCGCTGCACGCTACGCCACGGAGGCTGGCAACAGACATAATAACTTATTTATATGAACAAATGTATGTTACAGGTATTCAACAAACAATCGGTACCTTTGTGGAGACAGACCATAACTACAGTTGGCCTGTAAGACAATCTGGTCATGTCAGACCTATGACTGATATCACCAACTTGCCAGGCTTAACAGTTCAGATTAGACAACTGCCTCGTGCAACCAGAACCATACCTTCATCTGCTGTTGAATATTCTGAAGAGCGGGATCAGGCAGGTCCTGTTTGATATCAAGTGAAAAGTTTGATATCAATCAACATTTGACGAAGGTACTTTTTTTTATTACTTCCTACAGTCAAATAAAACGTAGGCTATCAATATGGATGGCTCATTGGATTTAGGTGAATCTTGGGGGTAATATAGCTTACACATTGGAATATATTACTGCCAAGTTTCATCTATATCCAATGAGCCGTTTGCTCATGAAGTAATCCATACAAAGTTTCAACCCCTTATTTGAGCCCTTGTGGTGAGAATTCTAATAAGCCGTGAAATTTATCACAGTTGTATCCAGCTTTACATGAAAGATTAAAACAAAATAGACCATTTTTACCACCACAGTCGCATCCGCAGCTTTTTCAGCTTTGGAGTCTGGGGTCCGTTTTACCAGTCTAACTGCTGAGTTTTCCTAAACTTCGATATTTTCCGTGAAGCGACTGCCGTCTTACCTCCACAACCCGAAGGCGATATCTAAGCATTTCAGTTAGACCAATTGTTACACTTTTGAGGGCTCCAACAACCCGTAACGACTGCCACTAGATGTTCGTATAGCAACCGGGACCAACGGCTTAACGTGCTTTCCAAGGCACGACCAGACCAGTGCAAATATTCATATTTATGCATACAAATATTTGCACTGTGCGGGGATCGAACCCGCGCCTCCTTGCGCAACGCCCGCGTTCGCTACTGCTACGCCACAGAGGCTGTCAAATAGACCATTTTTTTTATGGCAACAAATGTTTATCTTGTACAGAAAAAAAATATAGCACATCAAATTTGGCAAAAACGTTAGCTAAATATCTTTTCTTCTGTATGAGATCAAGGATTGCTGATATATAAAAAGTTGTCCGTGTTGATGTAATCTTTAACATGATATACGATATAAGTTGAGTTAGGTTATGTATTTTTTTATATCTTCCTCGTCGTTATCACTCATCAGTCAAACAATGTCCTCAACAAAAGTTGATACCCACTATAGGATGAATGCATGCATACACGAAGCCTCAGCCTTTATAAAATATACATAGGGGGTCTGGCAGATGCTGCCTCTCGCTCTATTACATATGTGGACTGGTAGAAATTTTATCTATACTCCATTTAAGTAGGCACTTAACTAGAGGTAAACAGTCTTGATGGGAGTTTTACACAAATAAACTACTGCTTAAAATAATGATTCAATTAAGTAATTGTTATTATTGTGTTAACATTGATTCTAGCCCCATTTTATTTTAAAATTGAGTTTTTTAATCATATAGAAAATTTAATATCTAGCACTAGAAGTACTTGAACATCTTAAGTATACATGAAATCGTTTTTAAACTGATGAATGACAATTGACAATACTGAATCAGTAGCCTAACTAAATAGCGGATAGTCAGATGAACATACACACATTATGAAGTCATGAGTGGATGAAGTGGGTATGATTTTTTACTTTATAGCATAAATAAATATATTAAGCATAAAGAAAAATAATTATAAAATTTTACATATCACCTTCATCCACTCATGTCTTCAAATAATAGTAATGCCTGTTAATTTGTGACACTTTCGACTAATTTGAAATATTATTTGTGTGTACTTCCGAATTTTCGTAATATTTTATCTAATGATTTTCCCCCTTATTCATAAACGCTGCTTAAAGTTAACTAGTGATTAGCGACTGTTTAACCATACATTTTCGACGTTTTCACGTTAGTTAACTTTAATCATCGTTTATGATTAAACACTAAGGTGTTTATAATTTGAAGTATGTATTTTGAATAAGGGGGTTTATGTACTGTCAGCCGTGAAGTTCCACTCTTTAAATAAATAAATTTGTTAAATATAAATTATTTCTATCAGGTAATCAATACATAGTATAAAACAAAGTCGCTTTCGCTGTATGTCCGTATGTATGCTTAGATCTTTAAAACTACGCAACGGATTTTGACGCGGTTTTTTTTAATAGATAGAGTGATTCTTAAGGAAGGTTTGTATGTATAATAAATGCATAATATAGTAGAGAAACACTGAGAAATCTAAAAAGCGCGATAAAACCGAACTCCACGCGGGCGGAAAGCTAGTACAATATAAATAAATTAATTAAAGCTATATTATTTTTTTCAGGTTAAACATTCGAGTGTTTGCTGACTTAAGCTGAAACGCAGTATACCAGAAAAGCTAGAAAAATGCAAAATGAAGTAAGGAGATTGCGTCAGAAACTAAAAACATTCAAGTTGTGTATCAAGAAACTTCAAGACAAAAGTGCTAACAGGGATTTTGAAAAACTATCTCGTAATATGTCTGAGTCTGCTAAATTGTTTACACGAATGCAATGCATTGAAAGAAAGAAGAAAAAGAAGGGGCACTGCTGTACTCACACAGAAAATATTTTATCACTCTCAATTAAAAAAAATACCTTAAAGCGTTTAACTTAACCATAAAAAAAAGTCCTCGTCATTGCTTGCTTAAGTAAAATTGACTCCAGGCATAAATGACATTATTTTTAAAGAATTAAAGGCCACGGTATCGAAAATGTTAGTACAAGATCGTCTGTGTACATTAATATTTGATGAAATGTCCATATCTCCGCAGATCCATTACAATGTAGATATACACAGACGATCTTGTAGGTTTTGAGAACTATGGGAACTGTAAGACGCCAAAGTTAGTCAAACATGTTTTGGTGTTCATGGTCAAAGGGGTTAGCAAAAATTATAAACAACCAGTAGCTTACTACTTCACACAAACCTTAAAATCATCTAAACTTAAAGAAATTTTAGTAGAAGTTGTTACCAACATACAAGCTACTGGTTTCATAATTATTGCAACAGTATGCTACCAAAGCTCGGCAAATGTAAGCGCCATTAATAGCTTAATCTCCGAAGCGAAAACTGCATATTCCCGAGCCCGAAAAGAATGTCGAAAGGACATAATTAATGTTAATAACCAAGGCATAATCCCGTTGTTTGATATTGCTCACTTGCTAAAAGGAATTAGAAATAATTTGTTGAATAAAGAAATGCATTATATGCACGATAATGTATTAAAAATAGTAAAGTGGGAGTACTTTCAGCGGGTTTAGAAAGCCGACGTGTCGCGTGGAGAATTAAATATGTTGCACAAATTAACCAATGAACACATTGATCCCGACAAAATAAAAAAGATGAGGATGAAAAATGCGGCTCAAGTATTAAGTCATAGTATGGCAGTTGCTACTGATATCGCAATTACAAAAAGGAGATTGTCCTTCAGAATGTGGGGATTTAATACAATTTGTTCTATTAATAGACAAATTATTTGATACATGTAACGCCTCATCTTTTACGCCGCCATGTGGAAATATATACAGAGCTGCTGTAACGAGAAATTCTCCTCATCACGAATTATGGCAAGATGCCTTAAAAATGTTAAAAACCGCCAAATTTATGTTAACAAAAAATGATGAAAAGGGAGCGAACAATCGAAGGTTTTAAATTTATTTGGCAACTATTAGCAAACAAATATTAGTTTGACGCAATATTGACATACAATTCCAATACACAATTCAAGACCCACTAGAAAATTTCTTTGGAAGTGTTTTAAGTTTGAATGCTCGAGATGTTATGCCTAACTGTATGCCCAACTAACATGACAGCGTTAAAATAGCCTACATATCACAGTTATAATGCTCTCATTTGAGAATTAAGAGTGTTAAGAATACCTGTAGTAGGTTGGTAGAGGGCTCTATACCACCCTTATAACCAAGAATCAGGCCCCACTTTTTACAGGTAAAGGTGTTAGGAAGCCTATACAACAGGGTTACTTAAGGTTTAGAATTACTTAGAAGAGAGTTAATTCACCCTCAGCTATTACTTTAGCCGGTTCTACGTTCTCATAGAAGCATTAGCTAACAGAATAGGTGTTAGATAACCCTCAGTTAAGAATTCCTTTTGAACGCCAATCACTTCTATACAAGTTCGAGATTTTCGTGCCCTCAGCGCCACTACTTGATTAGAAGTAATCACAGTATAAAATAAATTTACGACTTTTACAAGACCTTTTATTTTGTTTTTATGGAAATTTGCCCTGTTATCAACCATATTTTTAACTTTTTCACGCATAATAAGTTCTTATTTGTTTAATTTTCAATAGAAACAAAAACGCCAGAAAATATTTTAATGCCCCCAGCGCCAATTACTTGATATCAAGTAAGCCAGTGATGGGACACGACGAAGACCTCGCTATATTTCATCTCGTCGAAATGATCATAAATACTATTATTGCAAGAAAATGACGTAAATATAGAATATTTTATAAATATTGTACACTTTAAACTAGGTTTTATTTACCTTAATCAAGAATTAATAGGTTTTCTAATCATTGTCGATAGTGAAACCCCGTTTGAAAAACCCATCCCTACAAAGTTAGTTAGTTGTCGGTCCGTACACGCCACCGACGTGTATAGAAGGAAATCTGTGACGTCATAAGCGGACGGGTTTCAAGGTCATAGTGACCTTGTGCATTTTAGTGTAGTGCAATGTTTACATCTTGAGTTGGCGCACGTGTCCTTATAAAAAAAATTGTGACTGTGAATATGACGAATTATTGCGAGTTGTTCACGTCTGAATCAGAATTTTGAAATAGTTCGTCGTCTTGACATTCCGTTAAGTCGTCAATTTCCGTTTCAGGAATTTTCTTCAGTTTTCTATTAGTTTCTACAAACCAAAAAAATATCGCTAAATAGTATTTAGCGACACCATTAAAAAAAGGTCTTGTGTAAAACAGACACTTACCCTCCATTTTATTTTATTTTTTAAAACGTAGAAAACCACGTATTTAGCTTCTATTAATTGTATTTGTTGTAAGTAAACGAAATAAATTATGCAGGAATCGGTTGAGTTTATGCACGTGTAACTCGACCACAGTGAATATAAAATGTATACCATAGAAATCTAGACATCCCTAGAACAGAAAGGATTTTGACGTGCCTCGAGCGCCAACTACTTGATATGAAGTAGAAGGATTACATTTGGAGACAAATAGGGATGTGCCTTGTAGAACACACGTCTAATAAATTTAAAATTCTTTTCTTTATTGTGGGGAATATATCCAGGTTTTCATATTGTTTTTTTTATGAAATAAAATAAAATATGAAATTACGATTACAGTTTTTATTTAGCTTCATAAATTGGTGAATAAAAATTATTTTAAATGTATAATATTATTTGTCGATAGGACACTAATCCCATCCCTACGTTTTACTATAGATACGTTATACATTTGTAGTGTGGCGCAGGAGGACACATCGCGTATTATATAGATGGGCGTTCAAAAGGTAAACTTGTTAAACCTATAAGAGAGAGTGGGTTAACGCTTTAACGCGTACTAGATATCTAAGACATTCTCAATTAAGTATATGAACGTTTTTTGAGAACTCTTTTTGTACTGTTTTTATGTATTATCTTCAAAGAAACCCAAAACGTACAAAGTTATAAAAATGACGCAAAGAAAATTAAAACATGATATGGAGGCCATTTTGACGCTGTCATGTTATTTAGGAAACTTTTCTTATCAAGTTATTTTAACAAGAAGTGGAAAGTTTTTGTGTGAAAAGTGAAAAAGTGGTGCGCCTGCGATTTTACGGTAAGTGTATACCATGTTTTCCATCTCAATTTTAACGCGCTTCGGATTAATTAAAGATTTAAAGTAAAACTTATGCATAATAAAATAGATGCCACAAAGTTTTATCAGGAACTTGTTCTTTTCCTCGGCCATTGGCAAGTAAAGTTACGTGGCATCGATAGAATGATAATATAAATATTATTAATGAAGTATTTTGTACATAAATATTGATCAAACCAGTCAATTTTTAGGTTAGTTCACTAAAACAATGGCGAATTTGCCATTACAGCTTTAGCTCTCCCTTAACGCATCTGTTACACTTTTTAAGATACAGCATCCTTAGTCGAGAGTGTTGTGCAGTCTTTAGTATACATAATAGTGTAATAATAGACTCTAACAAAGCGTTTAACTATATAGAAGACAATATAACCGGCTAAACATTTTTGAACCTGATAGAATTAGGGTTCTTTGACAAAGTAATCAAAACCTGATAGTAAAAAAATAATCACTATAAAAATACGTACCTACAGATTTTTTGGTATAGTAATTAAAATGTACCTATATTTATTTGGCAAAGTTTGTAATTATTATTGTCTGATTATTGATAGTCGTAGGTACCTATTGTTAACCGTATCGTCGTTATTACTAAGTGATTATTACATCAAGTGCATCAAGTGCCGTAAAAAACGGTCTGTGTTATACTTTTTTGTTGAAATTGTTGCAGTTTTAAAACTTATTTATTCTTATTTGTTTCAGATCGGCAAAATCGTTTCGAATAATAGTAATGATATAATAGTTACCAAAATTCATGCCGATTCGGTGCCGAATATTGCCGTGCAGTGTCTGCTTTGATATTGAAAAAATATTTGAAAATCAAAAACAAATTTTAGAAAACCACGCTACCATTTCAAAACAAATTGACGATCATAGACAGCAACAACTGGATAATACTTCTGCATTCATGACCCAGATTCAAGCTCTAATCAACGTCCAAAATGGAGTAATTCAAAAAGTGTCTGCTTTGTCTATGCAAATGGAAAATGCAGTTTCCCAGATAGTTTCATCATGTAAAAACATCTGTATGTTTTAAAGTTGAGTGACAGCAAAGGTGGAGACGAAAATATTCAATTGCATATGAAGCCAGTTAACAACACTCAGGATTTGGAGTTTTATTATTTCTAAAATGTACACATTTTTTGTTTGATACTTTATTTAATAAAGACATTTCGCACTGCCAGTTCTAAACGGTTGCAACTCAAAATGTGAATTTGAGTCGCGACCGTTTTGAACTCGCAGTGCGATTTATAAACTATTTTACATATAATTTAAATTAACTTTTAGCGTATGCAATAATGGTAGAAAGTATATTATGTCTTTATAATAATAATAAAAATAAACTGGCTCATACAAACCAATTTGCATTTTATTTCACTTGGGTTCAATTCTATAATATCATCGGAGACAAGATAAGGTGTTTTTACTTTATACATACTTAAAAATGATGACGATAGGTGTATCAAATATGTCATTCTTGTTCAATATATTTTTACCATGTATTGCAATCCCTTTTTCAATATCAGATGACAAGTCTTTTAACTCAAATATGTCATCATTGTGAGTCATGAAAATTTATCTTGCGGCTTTAAAGAGACCACGAAAGTTTTAAAGTGAATTACACGATTGTTTTTGTTAGTTGTCAAATTTGGTAGATTATGCGTGACTTCTGCAGTCTTCAAAGGATCAGTATATCCATGATGCCAATATTGTCCTCCCTCAATATTTTTAATACAAATATCCTTTGGAGTTTTCAAAAGTGTTCGTGGATCTTTCGGGAGCTGTTATGTTGTACTAACACATCCTTCATTTAATATCGACAGTAACCGTTTCAAATTAGTTTGGACCTTCGATTGACCACCTTCTTAATTTTTCGGTTAAAGAAGCAATTTTTTCAAAATCGCTAGGGTTATTTTCCTCCTTTTCTTCGTCTGACTCACTCAGTGGAAGAGAATCGAAAACAATGTTATTTATTTCCTCTTCATCTTGTTGTACAGAACCCTGTTGCTGCTCCTCTACTCGAACTTGACCAAAATCACTCGTATTATGGCAATTTATGTTTTGAGTTTGAAGCGAATCGTTTTTGTTATTTGTTAGCACTTCATCAATAGCATCTAGTTGGTTTTCATCAGAATTTCCTGATTCATTTGAGTTATTCGTGACAGTAACAGAATTTAAAAAAAAAACGACGTTCTTGCTTTATCCTCTGTTTGACACCACCCGTTTTCTTTAGTTTAGTCCAAGTCTGTAATCTTTTCATTTTAATGTAACTAATTAAAGCACTGTAAAATATTTTCGTTAGGTTTGTTATTGTATTATAAAAGATTCTTTTAAAAACGTCGCATAATTTATGTTACACTTGGATTCTTTAAGTTCTTATAATGTGTTAACTCACATCATTACCTTTAGAACGTCATTAAAATGCACTTAGTTAACACAATGTGCATTCCCAAAATCAACGTTACAGCTTAAACCTGCAAAAATGAGATGATCAACACTTTTGGCTTCTTTTTTCATTTTCGTGTTACTACACTCTTGGCAAACTCTGTTCAAAACACCATTGCCTGTAGAAAGCCTTCAAAAAGGTACTCGGCTAACACAATAAGCATATGTAAACTTATGTTAAAGCTTGAAACTTCATAAGAGAGTTATGCAACGATTTTAGTATCTGGTGTTAGGACACACTTAACTAACTCTGTTATGCAACCCATGCCTGCAGCTCAAAGTTATCACAACACCTAAAGATCTATAAGATACTTCACAGCAACCATTAAGTAACAATAAACATCAGTAAGTGTCAGCGGGCGCTGTTATAAAGATTTAAGTGTTAAAAACAGGTTAAAGCTTTACAGCTTGACTCCACTAACTTTAGTTAACACTATTATTACTCTCAATACTGCATAACATCATCCATTATAGCTCTAGAACCACTGTCGGAGTGGAACTTATTTTTTAACTCCTCTATAACGTTCCAAGCTATAACTGAGATAATTATAACGCGGTTCAAAATATTAAAGTTTTAAACAAGCCTGTAACTGACGGTATAATGTTTGTTGGGTGGGATTCGAGGGAGCATATAAAACTTTATTATTAAATAATTTCTACAAAAACTTGTCAAAGGGTGTAAAAACTGTAAAAGCAAGCTATTAAACAAAATTTTTTGTAGACACATGTGCAAATATTATTATTTATAGTTGGTGCGGGTCTATCAATAAAATAATAAACGGTAAAATCACCTATAAAGGCGACGATATAACAAAAAAGCAGCTCAAATGTACTTAAAAAATATGAATGAAAATGATAACAATAAATGCCATGTATACTGCTTTTCGAACTTAATTTTGATTATCATTACTATTTTATCCCTTCTTCTACTTTTGATTTATTTATAGTATTAAAAAATATAAATAAATGAAACGTAGAGTATAAGTATGTACAAAAATACCTTTGAAAGTGCTATATTTATATATGAGCCATATTGTTTTAATTAACTGGCATGATGAGGATGCAGATGGACAAATTACCATTGTTATGTCTTGTTACAAAATAATATACATATAAATAATCCATACAAAGTTTCAACCCCAAACTTCGGCTTTCGGCTAATTTGTAATATTATTTCTGTGTACTTCATAATTGGCGTAATGTTTTATCTAACGATTTTGTTTATTTTTGTTTATATACTGTCAGCTGTGAAGTTTCCACTCATACAATAAATGAATTACTGAATACATTTTTTTAATCATCTGAAAACCCAGACCTTTAATATACATAGCTACGTACGCATAGGTACGTAGCAATAATATACATAGCTACATATGCATAGGTATGTAGCTATAGTATACATAGCTACATATATCACTCACTAGTAGTTGTTCACGCATCAAATGTAAGGGGGCAGCACTTTCCATACATGCAAATTTTACCACAGAGTTGTCACTCTTTAATTATATACTTACTATACTCTTTGGCCAGTAACCGGTCGAACAACCCACGTATAACATCGGCTCCGCGGAAAAAAATTCTAAAAAATAGTACGCGTCGAGCAAGTGGCGAACAAAGTGATTCCCCGGGTTAAGGAAGTGTCTGTGCACCGGGGAGAGTGTGGGCAAGTCTGTCCATCAAGCGGTTGAGGAGCAGTCCACCTTCAAGTTTGGAGAGGAATATCTCAGCGCAGGAGCGGCGGAGAGCGTCTCCTCCAATTGCCCGGCAAGAGGACACCACGGCGGAGCCGGCGGCGTAAAAATCTTTAAAATCGGTGAAGATCCCACAGAGTTATAAGGGGTACAACATCTACCAAAACACGCGGACATAACCTCACACACCGCGTGTTCATAACCAAACATCTGTCCACCACGTGTTTTTCGCCGTCATCCCAGCCCGACGTGGCTACGGGACCAAAGACTCCGCCCCCATCCACCATCAGCGCCGGGGTAAGTCCTGAGGGAACTCCTGAACCCTTTGTCCCAGTCCACCCGTGTTTGGGCTCATAGTCTTGGTCCTCCCGAGACACAGCCACAGCCCACGGGAAACGCCCACTCCCCCAACCTCCCCCCTCTTATACTTACCCCTCCCCCCAAACTTGAAATTTCTTCTTTACCTCACCCCCCCGCGGCGTAACTTCGTTCCCAGAAGGGTTAGGACCCCGAGTTTGGGCTCATTTTGTGGGGCTCAGGGAGCTCTACAACTTGGCCCCAACAGTCCCCCCTCCCCCCTCTTATACTTACCCCCTCCCCAAACTTGAAATCCCCCTCCCCCTCTTCTTTAACTCACCCCCGCGGCGTAACTTGCCCCCGGAAGGGTTAGGACCCCCGAGTTTGGGCTCATTTTGTGGGGCTCAGGGAGCTCTACAACTTGGCCCCAACAGTCCCCCCTCTTATACTTACCCCCCCCTCCCCCCAAACTTGAAATTGTCAACAACAACAAACAACACGACTACATCCACATCCAGGAAGGCGGCCGCGGGCGCTTCCACCAGCCTCCGCAGGAAGGTCTTAAAAACTGCGTCCCTGAAAAGCGCGTGTCCACCACCGGCGCCGCCGCAGTACCCCGCCCCAGCATAATAACGGATGAGGAAAGCTCGGAGGCCTCTTCAACACCTGGGGGGCCTAGACCTGAGCGGCAAAGCATCCTCTACCGCACGCCGAGACGAGGTACGGGGGTAGAGATGGACCTGGCGACGAGGGAGGCAATCGCCCTCCTCCAGAAGGGTAAAACAGCACTGGAGACGGCCGGTAACATGAAGAGAGAGTGCAAACAGACCGCTCTGGAATGTCTGCAAGGCCTGTACGAGACGGGCCAGTCTCTTGCAGATTCCAGAGCGAGACACAAATACAATCTCGAGAAGGAGCGCTCTAGACACGCACAAGAACTCGTGCGTGTCGAGAGGGCTCATACTCGAGACCTGATGACTCTAAAGACAGAACTCTCTATCATGAGGTCAGACCAGTTGGAGACGAAAAAAGGGACCAAGGAGATCCGCGAATGGCTTGGCCACGAGACCCTTGATGCGCTCAAGGGACTAACGCAGGTCAGAGAGGACATAAGGGCAGTGAGTGCGAGGGTCTCTGCGGAGCACGAAAGGACCCGTAAGGAAAGGGTGGCTGCACCGGCGGATCGCCAACGGGATCCCTCGTGTGCGGCGATAACCCAGCTGGGTACACAAATTTCAAACATCTCAAACCAGCTGGACGTGCACCGTAGAGATCTGGAGGGCCTCAAGCCCGATCCAGCCCAGCCACAAGCGGAACTTAGTCGGGCGTCGGAGCCGGATAAGGACCTCCTCACCACATTAAAATTTGAGGAGGAAATAAAAATCGTAAAAGCTCAGCTACAAGAGCTGCTGAGCAGACCGGCGCCCCATCCCCCTCTCCCCCCCTCAGAACCGTGTCAGCACGAGCCAATTCTTGACAAACTGGCTGCGGTTTCAGAAGACCTCCGATCGCTGCGGGACAGAGAGACCCCCGCCCAGATTTTGGCAGCGCCAAATCTGGAGGCAGAACTCGCGGTGGTCGAGGTCAAAAACACCTTGGAAACAATCAAAAAAGGGGTCGCTGACCTGGGCAAAGCGGAGAAACCATCGATCGTGACAATAGGCCCAAAAACCTTTGCCCAGGCGGCCAGTACACCCAAACCACCTCTGAGACACAAACAACAACCACAACCTAACCATGCCCTGATCGTCTCGTCCACGGACCCCACGCACACTGGGGAAAATGTGATCGAGAGGATCAGGGTCGCCTTGGACCTTAAGACCACCGGGGCCAAGGTCGACGCGGTCAGGAGAGCCCGAAACCAAAAGGTAGTCCTGCGCTGCGCAATTAAGGCAGACCTTACTTTAGTCAAGGACCAGATCAAGAAAAACGGGGGCCTTAAGGTCCAAGAGTCCAAACCGCAGAACCCTCTGGTCTGCATAAAGGGTGTCTTATCCAGCTACGGCGATGGGGAGATAGTTGATCTCCTAATGGCGCAGAACAAACACCTCATGCAGGACGTCGCCGTGGCTGAACAGACGGCCCGGGTGCGGTATAGAAAGCGTAACCCCCATGAATGCCACCCGGTCCTGGAGCTCTCCCCAAAAATGTACAGGAACCCCCATGAATGCCACCCGGTCCTGGAGCTCTCCCCAAAAATGTGGCGCGTCCTCACCAGTGCCCAAAAGGTGCATGTGGGGATCAAGCGCTGCACAGTTGAGGATCAGTCCCCGTTAGTACAGTGCACCAAGTGCCTAGGGTATGGTCACAATAAGACCATATGCGGGGCAGCAAAGGAAGCGTGCTTCATTTGCTCGGGTGCGCACTACGGTGGGGACTGTCACAACAGAACGGAAGGGAGAGCCCCCAAATGCGTCAACTGTAAGTTGGCGAAAAGACCAGAAGGCGAATTGGCGCACACAGCCTTCAGTGAAGACTGTCCGGAGTGCCAAAAATGGGACGGAATAGCCCGGTTGCGCGTTTCGTACTGCTAAGGGCAGCCCAAGCACACAGAACCCCACAAGTCCCCCTCGGAGCACCCAACCGGCAGGAAGACTGAACTTTATACAGGTCAATCTCCAGCGGTCTAAGCTGGCCACAGCCGAACACTGGGTGGCGGCTCAGGAAAAGGGAATCTCCGTCGCACTGGTTCAGGAACCCTACGTGGGGGGAACCGGTGTGATGAAGCAAACACCTGGCACACAAGTCATCCAGTGCAGCCTGGGCCGCCAAAAACCGGTGAAAGCGGCGGTAGTGGTCTTCGGGACAGTCTGGAGGTTATTCACGACCCCCAGCTTGTCACCGAGAACATAGCTGCCGTCGTCCTAAAGGTGGGCCAGTTGAGGATCGCAGTCCTGTCGGTGTACTTTGAGGGGGACACAGAACTACATCCATACCTCACACAAATTACACAAATAATAACACAAGTAGAAACAAATAACATCCTGGTGGGAGGCGACGTCAACTCCTGGAGCCAATGGTGGGGCAGCGTGACTGAGAACCACCGTGGGGCGGAGTACTGTGCCTACTGTGCCTACATTCCTACACTATATAATATAATTTGTAACTCATAAATTACGTATGTATTCAGTAGCGATTTGTGCTCTATAATAAACGCACGTATAATTAGTCATCCGTCGTTTCATTGATACTCACACGAGCTAGCACGACCATATACGTGCACAGTGGTGACCCCGACAAAGTTTTACGGCTCAGACAACAAAATTAAATCGCAATGACTTCACAACAGGATTGCCAAGCAAAACCTAGCACGAGCGGATCAGCAGAAATAGCAGTTGTTAGTGTGTCTTCGCGAATACCAGAATTTTGGACTGATCAGCCGAGGCTTTGGTTCGTTCAATGCGAGGCAGTCCTGACGCCGCAGAAAATGAGCGATGCGGCACGGTTTGATATGGTTGTTACGAAGCTGGGAAAAGAAGTTGTCCAGCAGGTCAGCGACATACTTCTCAAGCCTCCCGAGGTGAAGAAATATGATACTCTGAAAGAACGCTTACTAAAAGTTTATGAAGAGTCTGAGATACGTCAATTTCAGAAGCTCTTAAGTGAGATGGAATTGGGTGACCAAAAACCCTCTCAACTTCTTAGGCGGATGCGAGAATTGGCTCGAGAAAGGATACCCGATGAGACGCTGAGAATAATGTGGCAAGGACATCTGCCATCTTCGGTGCGAAGTGTGCTAGCCGTGAGTGAAGTACCGGACTTAGATAATTTAGCGGCAATAGCAGATAAAGTGTTGGAGACGTCCCGACCCTCACAGGTGGCTGAAATGCAAGCTACACCTGTTGTGAGTGGTACCAGCGACAGTGCATTGATTTTGGCGGAGATAGCCAAATTAAGTTTAAGAGTCAGGGATCTGGAATCAGAAATAGATAATCCGGATTGGCTTTGTGTTTACCATTTTAAGTATCACCACAGAGCTAGAAAATGTGTAGAGCCGTGCGCTTGGCCAAAAACGGGCAAGAAGGAAAACTAAGTGAGGTGCAATCGCAGGTGGAGATTTGCACCATAGCCCCAGTTCCCCGACTATGTATTACGGACGAAAGCAGCGGGCTCAGATTTTTGGTAGATACTGGTGCGAACATTTCAGTGTTGCCGGTAATCAAGAATCGCGTGTGTAGTGCTAACTGTGCGGACTATAAACTGTATGCAGCGAACGGTAGTGAGATAAAGACTTATGGTGTAAAGACGTTAAACTTAGATTTTAGATTACGAAGACCATTTCGTTGGACATTTGTGTTGGCAGAAGTCAAGCAACCCATACTCGGTGCTGATTTCTTAGCCCATTATAAGCTCTTAGTGGATGTTAACAATAAAAAACTTATAGACTCAGTGACATGTCTAAAAACTATCGCGTCTGTGACTGTGCAACATGAACCTACAGTGAGAACAATTGACTTTAAAAACAAATATAGTGATATTTTGTCCGAATTTGTTCGACGAATGATTCAACTCAATAAACACTCGATTTACACTTGCCCCCCTTCTCCCGCAACCTTCAGTATGCGCCCGATCGCCTCGTACAGTCGTAATACTAGTACAACATCAGCACCAAGGAATGATTTGTGCCTGCTAAAAGATCTCAAGAGTTTTGAAAAAATAAACAAAGCCATGTCGAAAAAAGCTATAACAAAGTTTCTAGGGCATTTATGGTACCTCTCCGAAGAACTTGTTGCATTTTCTTTTTTTTGATGAGGAAGTTTCATTGGAAAGTAAACAAAATATGGTTATTGCACTAAATAAAGAAGGTTTAGACTTTAGCCCTAAGCGGATATCCTTAGATGTACCTAAGTCACATCGACGAAAAAAATTTAGAAGACTTTGTTACCAGCAACACCTTACGGTTTTTTAGAATTCACGGTATTTCATCCGCATTTCAAAAAAGATCCTTCCCTTTGGGAGGAAGATGAAGATTATAAAGCTTCTAGAGAAATTATATGCTCTATGAAAGTAGTGAATGATTTGGCAGAGCGGGGAGTGGCATTAATGGAAGAGTACAACAAATTAATTACCAACGATGAGGAACATAAACAATACCTTCTTTTAGTTGTGAAAAATTTTATACAGAAGTACCCAAATACAAATAAAAATACGTTGTTATCATAGTTAATTTTTCAGTATCATAACTCCCTACTAATTATATGATTTAAGAATGATTATAATTTTTTTCACTGAATAAAAATTCTAATAAAAAATACATATTTTTTTTTATTTTGCTGGCCGGTAGCGACCCCTAAATATTACTTTAAAAATCTGAAAAAAATAATTTACTACTTTTTTGGATCATAGAAGAGAATGAATGGGTGACACGAGAATAAATTGAAAAAAAAAATTTTTTGTCCGTTTAAGAAGCACCCTAATAGTCATAATTCCGAACGTACACTCTACATAGAGTGTACGTTTGGAATTATGACTAATAATCTTCGAGCACGTGACAAGCGGTAATTAAAAATTTTTTGTTGGTTATTCAAAAAATTGCCACTATAGGTGTTCAGAACAACATAAAAGGATCGTCCTACCAGGACCGATATAAAATTAAAAAGTATTAAAATGTTGTCTTTGACTTGTGTTGCCGTCTCGTTCCGTTTTGACATTGCATGATTTCGCTCTCTTACTGCGGACCTTCAACCGAAACGCACGCGTCCGTTCAATTAATGCTGTAAGTGATTATAATAAACTATCTGTCTTGTGATCATAATAAACGGTGTGCACAACAACAAGCAACGAGTCTCAATCCCAACTCCTGGCAGGCTCCCCGGCACCGCACCTAAAATCTACAGTCCGGCATCGCACACGCTATGCGCAGCCATCTTGTCCCGCACATAATGGTCCTTACATCGCCGTTATGCAACATCTCGTGAGCCTTGCCGGAGTTGGTGAGTGATTAAATGGTCAATCTCTACGTTGCTACCTGTCGTCGCGCCACATTCAGCAAGCTACAGCACAACGAGCAGGAGTGGGCTGCTTCGACCACGTGGACGGCCATTCTTTGCCGTACCTACATAAGGGCAAGCAGAAGAGCATCAAAAGAGAGCCCCATTGGATTTCGCAGAGACTGAAAGAGGTACCTACACAACACACGAACGTGCCATTTTATGTGGTTTTCGCTCAACCCTTGCGGTGCCGGCCATTACCCCATTTCAAATTGGCGCGCTGGCAGCGGAACAATCCCACAAATAGGGCGTCGTGTTAGGTTCCCAGCGGCGCCAATCAAATTTTGGACTCATTAAATTAGTGAACAACAAAAAATAACTTGAAGTTAGCAGTGGAAGAGTCGACGATGGAAGACAACAATTTTTGTTGCAACGTTGGTAGCGCTCTCGGCGCGAGCGCCATTCGTCGAGCGAGCAACAGCGGCGCCACCTTCAGGCACACGAACACAACGAGTCTGCGAGCGCCGCGGTGGCGAGACACACTACGCAACTACGCACGCCATTTTATTTTTCATCTCGTGTTAAACCAACTTCTTGCAGTGAAATCATCCATCAACATCCATTGCTATAAATCGTGTTTTAGAGACAGTAGATTTCAAATTTATTATTTAGTGCCGTATAATTGTAATTATTGTGATTTTCTCAAAAATGGCAGACCTCAAAGGTCTCATAGCTTCACGTAGCTACACAAAGGCCAGCTTTACTCACATTACTCAAATGCTCTCGTCGCCGCAAATTACAGGTATGTCAATCTTTCGTTTGAAAAGTACAAGTCAAAGGCTTAAGGAGGTATTTTCTGAGTATACAAGGTTATGTGTTAGTGAAAAAGACGCTGAGGAATCCAGGGAGCTCGAGGAGCACTATATCGAGCTCATGGCTACGATAGATGAAGCCCTTAATAAGGCGAGCACGTGTCATATCTCTAGTAGTATTAATTCAAGAATAAAAGTGCCGCACGTGTCAATACCCAGTTTTAGTGGAAAGTACACTGAATACTATGAATTCATAAATGTTTTTACTGCTATGATTCACAAGGACAGTTCACTGACACCAGTGCAAAAATTATACTATTTAAAAAGTTTTCTAACGGGTGAACCGCAGTCTCTAGTTAGTAACCTACCATTAACAGATGACAGTTATGGCCAGCCCCTAAAATTATTGAAAGAGCGTTATGATACCAAAATCAAAATAGTTCATGAGCATATTTGTGCAATTCTAGACTTACCAAATATAACAAAATCTACTTCGACTAATACACGCAATTTGATCTCGGATATTAAACAAAACTTAGCCGCGCCGCGCTCAAGAACCTGCGTGAGCCAGTGGATTCATGGGACAGCGTCATCGTCTGCATCATCATGCGGAAGCTGGACATGGTAACGAACCGCGCTTTTCAGCTTGATAGGGACAGCAAGGCGCTTCCAACTATTCAAGAGCTAATAAAGTATTTGGAGAAGCGTGCGCTTGCCATGGAGTCAATGGATGCTAACCAGCGACCACAGGCTCAACGGTTTGCAGCTCACACTGTAGCTGCCAACTCATAATCAACGTGTATATTCTGTAAGTCGATCATAAATTGTTTAAATGCCCCACTTTCAAACTTGCTACGCAAGGCAAGCGCTTGGAATTTGCACGCTCAAACAAGCTATGCAGGATTTGCTTATCGCTACACAAGCGCAAATGTAAATTTCATTTTAAATGTACAGAATGCAAAGGGGATCATAACACGCTTTTGCATGGAATTGAGTCTGAGCAACCCACCCCCTCGGTTAGCTTGCTTTTTAATCGGAATGATGCACAAGCCCAAGTTTTGTTGCCTACAGCTCAGGTCAAGCTAATAACAAGCTCAGGTACTGACATTTATCTGAGATGTCTTCTAGACTCTGGGTCACAAGCAGGGTTGTTGACATGCTGGGTATTGCACCAATGTACACCAAAACAAATATTATAGGCATCACAAACACGAATAAGCTGTCAATAAGAGTGTAAGCTTAACTATATATTCTACTGTCTACCCATTCAAGATTCAAGTTATTTGTCATGTTGTCGACACCATCACTACAAAATTACCACAACATCATTTCGATGTGTCATAATTACATTCCCTGCCAATTGTAAGCTAGCCTACGCAACATTCAATGTGCCAGGTGATGTGCATGTTTTTCTTGGAGCTGACATTTTTTTCCAGGTCCTGTTGCCGCAGCCTGATATGGTGGTATCACCTACTGCGAGCAACCAACAGCCTGCAACAGGTTCAGCCTTCCTCGAGCAATCATCTATAGTGCACGCCGCATTCGGGGACATTGTCGCTCGTCGCAGCAACATAGGAACAAGCAATCAGGTTGTACTGTTTTGTAATAAATGTAATTCTAGTCTTAGTGATGATTTAAAAGTCTTCTGGAAAACAGAAGCAGTGCCTGAAATCTTCCCAGAGCAACTACCGGAACATGAATACTGCGAGACCCTTTTCAAAGACACCACAGTGCTTGAAAACAATAAATTCACAGTAACAATGCCTATTAAAGTTCCGTTAGAGCAAGTCAATTCTGAACTAGGGGAATCTTTTCCATTACCACTCAAAAGGTTTTACAACCTAGAGAAGCGATTGCATAAAAACGCGACGCTTCACACAGAATATACAAAATTTATTAACCAATATATTTCTTTGAAGCATGGTCAATATCGTGACATAGGTAGCTATGATTTGACAAAGGACCCAGTCTACTTTTTGCCTTACCATGCAGTTATAAAGGAGTCCAACAAAACTTAGGACAGTATTTGATGGGTCCATACTAACAAAGTTTCATTAAATAATATATTAATGAATGGTTAAGTGGTTCAGAGGGATTTATTTGAGATTTTATTATTGTTTCGATTAGAAAAGTTCTTTTTTATTTGCGACATAAAAATGATGTTTAGATGTATTGATTTGGACGCCTCACAGAGGTCACTACAGAACATCTTGTGGCGTGAATCCCCTGACGAAGATGTGAAATGCATCCAGTTAAACACTGTCACATATGGTCTTAAGTCCTCATCTTTCCTTGCGACGATGCCTAATTGAGTTAGCAAATAAGTATCAAGATCAACACCCATTAGCATCATCAATTTTAAAAAATAACACTTATGTTAATGACATCATATCGAATAGTAACTCGGAACAATAATTACTTAAAAGGCATGCTGAACTAATTCAATTGCTTGCTCTTGGAGGATTTCAGTTACACAAATGGGCCTCTAACTGTGGTAGGGTACTTTCAAACGTTCCTAGGGATAGCCATCACTTTGGTGAGATTGACTTGCAGAAATATGATATATCAGTTAAGACATTGGGAGTACAGTTCAATGTAGAAGAAGACATGTTCACAACTACTACTCCTAAACCTTATGCTAGTAGTACGAACTCGAAACGTGATATTTTGAGCTATAGCTCAAAATATCACGTTTCGAGTTCGTACTAAAAAACTTGGAGATATATCTCCAAGTTTTTTGATCCCATGGGTTTAATTGGGCCTATACTTGTGCCTGCCAAGATCATCATGCAACAAATCTATAATAAGCTTTCCAAAGAATCGGAACTGACTTCGCTGGGCCTGTTTCAGTCAAAAACAGCAGAATAAAGAAACCAATCATAGGAAAGGGTTACACAGTTTTATTTGTTTGTTTCACCACTAAAGCAATTCATCTAGAACTTGCTTCTGATCTGACTACAGAGACTTTCTTAGCTTGTTTTAAGCGATTTATTGCTAGACGAAATTTGCCCAGCGATGTTTACTGTGACAATGGCTCTGCATATAAGGGGGCAAGGAATCTGTTAGATGAGTCGTATCGCTTACATGCCGCTCGAAGCACAAGCATTCAGTTCCATTTCATACCAAGCTATAGTCCTGTATTCGGTGGGCTTTGGGAGAGCGGTGTCAAAAGTGTAAAGCACCATTTAAAAAGGGTTATAGGAAAGGCATTGTTAACATATGAACAACTCAATACTATTTTAGTTGAAATTGAGGGAGTCTTAAATTCTCGACCATTAACTGCTGTAACTTCAGACCCTAACGATTTTTCTTATCTATCTCCTGGCCATTTTCTAACTGGTGCACCTCTTAATACTATTCCAGAACTTGGTCTGGCTAGTTCTAAGTCTCTTCAATTCTGGTCTACAACTATAAGCATGAAGCAAAACTTTTGGAAATTTTGGAGCAAACATTATCTTACTATGTTGCAAAGTAGACCTAAGTGGCGGGATAGCATGCCCAATGTCACTATGGGTAGTTTAGTAATCTTAAGAAATGATAATGCCGCTCCCTTACATTGGCCCATGGCTCGCATCACAAACCTATTTCCGGGCAAAGACAGCAAGGTTCGTGCTGTCGAAGTTCAGACAGCAAATGGCCACAGGCACAATAGGTCTATTACAAAAATATATGTATTGCCACTAGATAACTAGTTAGTTTATTCAGTCTTATTTTCTATTTTTGTTTAAATCTCTATCTCATAGGCTAGCCCTAGATAGTTATTTCATTTTTATCCTTTCATTTTATAGAATTAAGTTAAAAATATGTTGTAAATGTAAACATAGTACGACATTCATTATGACTTTGTTTAAAGTATTTATGTTAAGTTGCTGTTATATTGTCATAGTTTTACAGAATTTCACAGAATCTTGTACATAAGCAATATATAATAATAAATAATGTTCAAGAGCATTGTCTCTTATATACTACTACTAAATGCTTATACTCGTATACTTTTGTAACTTTTGGAACAGTAACTTCATACGAGCGTCATGGCTCAGAAATCATTGTATTGTATCCTTAACATTTGGAACTATAACTTCAAATTTCTCGTAGGGTTAGGTAAATCTGTTGACACGTATCTTTCACAATTCCAGAAATTGTTGAAATACCATGTTGATAAGAATGGTGCAATTCAGTCATACTGCAACCAGCGGCTAAGTATCTGTAACAATATTTATTATTTTTATTTCAGCAATTGTTCTTCAAAAAAATAGAGAGATGCATTTGCAAGAGAGTTGAAAAAACAGCGACAGTCAGAAAGTGGATCTGCAGCAAACAGACATCGACCCTATGTTTATTTTTATCGGCTGCAATTTTTATCGCAACTATATGAAACAAAACCTGATTCAAATGAAAAAAATAAACAGTCTGGTGACGGTCCTACTGCGTCGACATCAAAAACTACAACTAAAAGTTCATGTGCTAACGATACAAATGAAACTAACACGCTTTTAAAAATACTCGCAGAAAGACTACAAAATAAAAAAGATGCAAGAGAAGATGTTTCCGAAGATGGGGACAGATATTTTTTATTGTCTTTGTTATACGATTTTAAAAGAATCCCAGAAAGTCGTAAAATGGATGCCAAATATAACATTATTGGAATTATCCGAAAATACGCGATGCCACAATCGTATACTCGAGATTATTATAACTTAGGTTCGGAATTGTATGAACAACCCGGCTATTTTATGAATCAATCTCCAGGATCTCAGACACTGACAAATGCTCAGCTTCAGTCCAGATCAGATGAACTTGCAGCAACCTCATCCGTATCTAATTTAAGTGGAGATTCTGATGCTTGATTTTTCTTTCCGCAGTTTATCAGGGATTTCTATTTGAAAGTTGTATTTAATGATTGATTAAGTACAGCAGGCCTAGACAAAGTACACACGCTTCGTAGTGTTTCTAAATCTGCGATCGATAACGAAGTAGCGTTATGGTCGATAGAATGCTAGACAAAGTCACAAGTTAACGCCAATCGCTGATTCTATTCGTATCGGAGAAATATAGCTCTATGGTTAGCGATCATTCAACCAATCATTCGCTCTTCGACGACATATTTTGACATTTAGCGCGCGCGGAATTTATTTTGTTATTTATGGTTTATATTTTAAGTGTTTGCGGTGTTTAATTGTAACGGATACTAAAATGTAAGTACTTTGCAAGTTTCTAAATGTTACAGAACTAAAAGTTATTTAAAAATTATAATGATATCCATTATTTGCTGGATTTGAGTGACCAAGTGTGTTTCAAGTTTGTTTAATAGTTTGTAAAAGTAATTGTAAATAACCTTTTTTCAAAGGATGGAGCCAAGACAACGAGCAAGCGCTGAGCAATATACATTATTATTGGAATTTATGGAGAGGTATGGTTTTATAAAGTTTTTGTTAAAATACTTCTACTAGTTGAATCTGTACAAAGAACCTTGTGAAATACCGAGTCCCTACAAAGTAACGTAAACAATGATGTAATCAACTTGGGATTTTTTTTCTATACCGTTCTTTAAATGATTTAACTATGCTCGGTGGTAGGCAACAACATCAGCCGCCGGCATAAGTTACCACCCACCAGACAAATTCTTGCCGCCAAGCGATTCGTCGTGTTCCGGCATGATGTCTGGTGAAGCCGTACGGTGGACGGGTCTGAGCAGTTGTGTTGCGATGTGTGCCGGGTACGATGTGCCTAATGTTGTTGTGTCGGGAGTTTGGTCATGGAGGGTCTCATCATCCTCTGGCGCAGCATCGTTGGTCGTGTTGTTGGGTTAAACATTGCATCACCTCGCTCAACTGCCGTCTTCCTTCCTATTCGCTCAGTTTTTTGAGTGAATAGGCTTAATAAGCTAGTGCCCTTTACCATCAACGATTGCATCACTGCTTACCATAAGGCGGGATTGCAGTTAAGCACTAGTTTATAACTATTAGAAAAAAAAAACTAAATGTATTTAATGTTTGTAGGAATGGTGATCTTGCTAGGCCACAAGCGAGTGCTCAAGGGCGACTAAAGGCTGATCAACTTTGGCAGGAACTAATTGGAATGTTAAATGCTGTTGGTGAAGGTGTTCAAAGCCTACAGAAAAGTGGAAGAAAGTGAGTACCTACCTATAGAATATTTTTTTATGAATGACCTTGTACATTGCAATTTAGGGCTTGTTGAGTTGCACTCGAAGCGGCTGTGAACCCAATTTTCTGTAGTTTGTTCAGTACAACTATTAGACAATTTTTTTATGGGTAAAGTCAAGTCACCAATTTGTGTGGAATGCAACGTGATGAATGATGATTACCATATAATCATGTAATGTGTCCGGAATGAGCCGGAAAAAAAGATTTATTTATAACTCTTAATAATATGTGCGAAACTGGGGTATGTAACTGCGTCCTTGCCGCTCCTACTTCGGAAGCAGCCAGGATGCTGTACGGGCTCGTGGATATTGGTATCCATCGCAGAGCTAATGTAAGAATGTAAGTTTTAGTTGTACAGTAGTCAGTAATGTTGAGTTGTAACAATGAGGGTGGCATAATCTGTATAGATTAAAACCCTCCATAAACAAATAAGAAAAAAAAAAAAACTATTAGACAATGGAAACTATAGGCTTGAATTTCTTTGATTTAAAAGTGAAACTTTTAACACTCAACTAAAATCATAATTAATTTGGTGTTGACTTTATCCATGAGTTTTTCAATCATTAAGATTGCATGTTACTAGGTTTGGGCAGACTGGAAAACTAAAACTAAAAAGAAGGCCATCGGAACAGCTGCTTGTGGCACTGGTGGAAGACCAAGCAACAGGCTTAGGCTGAGTGCTCTAGAAGAGAGAGTATTGAGCATTTTGGGCCTGTCTGCTGTGACAGGTGATGATCAAATCCAGGAGCAAAGCTTTGAAGCAAGTAGAAAGCTGTGTATATTTAAAAATTAAATAGTATGTCAATATTAAGTCTATATTAATGTATGGTAATGTTATAGGTGCACCCAGTACTGGAAGCTGAAGAGGTACTACACCACCTGCAAGTCTCACCACCACCACCTCTACCTTCAACTAGTGACAACCAGAGTGTAGACTCTGTTCCTGCTGGAGTTGAAAGTCCCACCTTACGAGCACCGCTTGTTATAAATGAGCCCGGACCTTCTCGAAGAGTACAAAGTATATTTTCACCTATTTGAACTCATTATTTAATTAGTTAGATAACTAAATGTTATTTACTATAATATATATAATGTGCCATAATATATATAAACTAACAAGCGGTGCTTCAAGGAAGATAGTACTCATCATAACGAACAACTTTTACTATGGGACCAACATTGTATGGCAAACAAAGGATCCGCTGTTTCATACTAAAGTGCAATGCCAACTTGACCAAAACGTATGGAGCAGCTGTTTTTTTTTTTTGCCATACAACTTAGGTCCTATAGCAAAATTTACTCATATTGATGAGTTATAACCCCTTGAAGTACCGCTTATTAATTTAGTGCCACCTTATATACATACATACAACTATGAATTGGTTAAGCATACCAGCTGCGGATTTCCTGCGTGGTAGGTTGCTTCTCAAACTTTCCATAAGAATTTTTAAATAAAATGTATCATAAGTTTTAATTCAGGACATTTGCTACTTGTGTGACAAATGTCAAACAGAACAAGACAAATTACCAATTTCCATGTTATTTTTAGATGTGAGAGCAACACAAAATTCACCACCATCAGCAGTGCCCTCGCAGCAGTCAACACCGCGCCGCCGCCGAGCAGGCGTTCAACATCATCGACGACGAGCGTTAACACCCTTCGACAGAGCAGCCACTCAATTTGCCGCGATTGAGGAACGTCGACTGAGACTAGAAGAAGAGCGTGATAGACGACTGTAGAGCTGTGACGAACCGCATGTATTCGGTACTGAGTAACGGGTGCGCCATCTAGTATGAAGTAACGAAACGTTACACACGAATACATTTCGTTACTCGTACCTACACTGTTCTAGTTCACGTAAGTATAATGAATCAAGAAAGTCACGAAATTAATTGATGGCGGCACTGCCGCTTCCGTCATAGATTATGAATTGGTTAAAAATCCGTTGTCATTATTTGATAATTTTCTTGACGCATTATAGGTACCATTGATGCGTGTGTGTATCGAAACTTATAAATGCAATACGCATTACGCATGCGCGCGCTTATTCGGTGAATTTAAAAACGTACGTTACTATTAAAGAACTATATTCGTTTGTTACAAGTTTGTAAAGTTTGAGTTTGGAACAAAAACAAGGTAAGAAATGTGTTTTACACATTATTTAGAAATAAACCTATTTTTGTTTATTATTATCGCGTATTTTCACGACTTTTTTTGTACTTATCTTAAAAGTGATATTGTAAGAAATGCTCTATAATGAGATTTTATTGTTTCTTGGTTAAGCTGTTAATTATCAAATATTGTTAATTCTTTACAGCGATTTATCATGTATAATACATTTATTATACTTATTATTTTTTTTACTTTTCAGTTCAATTTACTCGCTACAATGGATAAAAAAAGAAGTAAACTATGGGGATTTTTTACGCAGGCTAATGACGATAAAGCAAAATGTGATCTTTGTAATTCGATGTATTCAGTGAAAGGCGGATCAACTACAAATTTGAAAAAGCATCTCATCAAAAAACACCGATCAACCTATGAAACCATCATTCCATGCTCCGTGTCAGATGCAGAAGTTTTAGAAGCTCCGGTACCATCAACTTCAGTAAGCACAGAATCTAAACCTGTAATTAAAAAAAATTAAACCAATTCGCAACAGACTAAGTTAAGTGACTTTATTAAACGTCCAGTAGGTGTAGTAAGAAAAAAAAAAATTAATGACTTAATTTTTAAAATGACAGTTAAAGATCTTCAGCCTTTTTCTATAGTTGAAGATGCGGGTTTTAAACAGCTGATTAATTATTTAGAACCAGGCTACAAAATGCCTTCAAGGTACATATTAAGTAATACTTTGTTGGATGCTCAATACTTAGAAGTGCAAAAAAAATTAAAAGAGGAATTGGAGAGTGCAAAATATGTATCAATCACCACCGATGGCTGGACTTCACGAGCAACAACGTCTTATCAAGCTGTAACAGCCCATTATTTATTAAATTGGGAGTTGAAATCAGCCTTACTAGGCTGTTTTGAATGTCATGAGCGACACACGGCTGAATATATTAAGAATGAGCTGAATAGGTTGCTGTTCCATTGGAATATTCAAAATAAAATATTTGTCTGCGTTACAGATAACGCAGCAATCATGAAGGCGGCTATTCGATTAACAAATTATGAACATTTTCCGTGTATCGCTCACACTCTTAATTTAGTCGTGCGTGCAGGTTTCCAGGACTGCGGACTCGGGGAGCTGATAAAAAAAATAAAAGCCATTGTGGAACATTTTCACAAGAGTCCAATAGCTACTAAAAAACTAATTGCTATGCAGGAACAGCTGAGGCCTAACAAAAAACCAATAAAGCTAAAAATGGACATAGTCACCAGGTGGAACAGTACCCTGGACATGATTGAAAGGATTTGTTTACTTCAAGAACCTTTAGAGGCATCTCTTGGAATCTTACACAATCCGGTACAAAATCTTTTGGAAGGCGAATGGCAGACACTGCCAGAAATAATAAAAATTCTGAAGCCATTCAAGCAACTCACTGAAGAAATGTCTTTTGAAAAAAAAGTGACTGTTTCAATGATCCTGGCTTCGACAGAAAGTATGATTACAATTTTTCATAATTTAGATACAAATATTATTACAGATACAGGAAAGAAACTGGCAAATAAAATTATAACGGAATTTAAAAGTAGATTCAAGAATTGTTACAGGAATCCAGTGTTATCTAAAGCAGCACTGTTAGACCCTCGTTTTAAGAAGCTGGCATTTAGGTTTGATGCTTCAAGTTATGAGTCTGCCAAAGATGCATTGAAAACTGAGCTGCAAAATGAATATAACTTTCAAAAGCAGTCAACAGAACCTAACGAGAACGAATCGACGTTAGCTGTATCTACTGACCACACCGACGCTGATAACGACTCAATGTGGAAAGATTTTGACGCTTTGGCAATGTCAGAATCTACTTCGAACTCTGTAGTTAGCAGCAGCATAATTACTATGAGGCAATATCTAGAAGAACGCATTATTCCTCGAAATGAGTGTCCTTTGAAATGGTGGCAGGCGCGGGCGATTCTATATCCCGAACTCTCAAACTTGGCTGAGAAGTATTTATCAGTGACGGCTACCTCGGTACCATCTGAAAGAACGTTTTCCAAATCGGGCCAAATATTAAGCGAGAGGCGCAGCTCAATTCAACCAAAGCGAATGGAAAAGATTTTGTTTTTAAACATGAACCAGAGATTCCTGCCATAAAATGTTATTGTTTAATACTATGTTTTTATTTTTTACTGCAATGGCGTGACGAGCAATTCGCAGATGTTAATTAATGTAAAATATGTTTTTTATTTTATTATTGATTGTTTAGTTTTATTGTAAGAACAAAAGATTTTATTTGTTGTTTTAAGTTGGTTATAAAACTTTTTTTTTTAATTTTTGTCAATAAATAGTACATTTTGACACCTATTTGTTGCTTTTTCATTAATATAATCGATGCGTAATGTATTGCGATGTCATACTGTACGCGTACGCAATACGACTGAATTCGTTACTATATCATAACATAACATGTTATAAGGTGTCAAAGTAACGAGTAACGTAACGATACGATAGTAACGAGTACTAATTGCTAAAGTAACGAATACATGCGGGTACACTTTTTTTCGTTACTTTTGCACCACTAGACGACTGCACGAAAGGGAGCTTGAAAGAGAACGAATGCTTCATGAAAGAGAAATGCAACGGTTACAGGTGGAGTCACAGAGAGTTGAAGTGGAACGAACTAGGAACAACTTATTAGAATGTTTAACTGGTATTCCACAATTATTGATGTAGCTATTGCAACAGCCTAGGCAATAATTTGTATAATATTTATGTATCAGTTAAACACAAATCGTTCATCACTTACATTCTATGACTCCATAATAAATCACTGATTACTCTTTCATGGTATTAGTTTTAATTCTGTATCAAATTTAATGTAGATTATTATTTTAATGTGGAATTTGTGTGGTGGTGTGTGTGTGGTGTGACAAAAAGTCTGTAAGGATCATAGCAAATGAAAGGATGTTAGTCTCTGCATACCCCTCCAGGAAAAAAGTGTGAATTTATGAATGTAGGTAGTTAAATATGAGCGTTCGAGATTTATAATAAAAAATATTTATTTCAAAAATACACGTTTGCTCAGCATGAGCTTTACAATTATAATGATTAAAATCGAACAAAATAAGAACGCTTAAATGTAAGTTACATATGCTTATATACTAAATGAAGGTTTGCTTGTGTGTTTGCGACTCACAAGAGGAATCTGTTAGGCGATGCTTATTGCTTTGTTTGTCACTGATTTCATAAGAATGAAACTTGAACTTAATGGCTACCTGGAGCAACTGGGTGGCATGTTATGATGTTGTGTCACTGTTACTATGCGAGGTAAGGGCTGGCTATGCATAACTCCTCCCTCCGTAAGTTCAAAATCATCATTCGAAGACAAATGAGGTTGGTGATTTTGACTACATCTTAATACATGTCTATAACGATACATAGTTATTATTAACATAGTAAGTAGAATAACGTAAATTACAATAGTTCCTATACTAACACTATGCACATTCACAAAATGGTTTTCACTGTTTATCACTTCACTGTTATCCTTTAGGGCATGTGATAGAAATTGTAGATTTTCTAAGTTGATTTCATCTAAGCTGATAGTCTTGCGGGATACGTCTTGTGGTGTCACGATGCTAGGTAGATGTATGGATGGTGAGCTGCGGAAGACAACTTCTCCTGTTTGAAGACGATGTTTTCTCAGCGTCGTTGTTCCAAAATTTACTTCACAGGCATTGTTCAGGGTTAGAATGTAGGTACCCATGATGTCGTGTTGGCTCATGTCGTTGCCACAGTATTCTGTTAAAAATGTAGGGAAACCTACGAAAATTAGCCAAGAGTCTGGTTGTATGGATTTAATTTTAACAGTTGATGCATTAACTGTAAGAGGCAGGCATGATGTTATCTTCGTAGAGAAGGTCATCAGATCTACGATGTATTTTGTTTCTTCTTCAGGAGACAGGATGTCGTCGTAACAAAGGAACTTTCCTTCGTCTATTTCTCTGCAAGGCTGAGAGAGCGATACTATTTTCGACCCTTTCGCAAGGATATGGGAATGTTTAGGAGTTATGAGGAATGATAATTCAAGGTGGGAGTTGTACATAGGAAAAGGGTGTAAGGTATAGTAGTTATAGACATCTGCTTGGACTGTTGGTACTGACATAATAAAAGTTATTTGTTTGCCTTTTACATAAGCTTTTATATCAATACAATGTTCTATGTTAACTAAATTTCCGATGGTTACAGGGAATGCTAACTTATCTATTTTCTCAATGTCTATAAGAATGTTAAATAGTTCGGATGTATTCAGTATAGACTGATGTAATACATTCACTCTACTGAATGCTACTGCTGTCTCCACTTCATCTAAGCGGGTTAATAATATTTGAAAATTATGAATTAACATGTCATATGTATTTATAATCAAGTTTTTACTCCTTTGAAATTGCGTGTTATTTAAAATTTCTTCTATTTCCTTAAGAGTTTTGTCAGTTCAGGTTTTAAAGGTTTTCTATCGTATTTCATTTGTTTGCACAGATCACAAGAGTTAATTATATTGGCTACGGTTTGTTCTAAGCTATTCCAATAATATGTTCTTTTTAAATGGCTATGGTTTCTTTGATACCACGATGACATGTTTTTCCGATATGATATTTCGTTATTATTTCTCGTTGTTCGTTTTCGTCTTCTACATAAATAACTCTTTCAGTGCACTCATAAATGCTTATTGCGTCTTTTTTAAAGAGATTTGTTATTATGTTTGAAAACTGTTATCGATGGCGTCGGTCTTCAAAATAAATATAATATTTAATTTTCGGACGAATATATGTTTTTAAGAAATCCTTGATTAAATCCCGTTTATCTATTGGTATGTGTACTTCAAACACTTTCTGTTTGTTTCTGGATAGATTCTTAACACTATACTCATTTTTATACCAAGTATATACTAGTATTTGATTTGGTTTCGTATCTATGGCTTCCTTTAATATCGGAATATCAGAGGAATCGGTGTTTTCTTCTGAATGAACTGTTGCTAAGGAAGGAGAGTCTGCTCTTTCCGAGGCTGTAACTGTTTCACTACCTATCGATGGAATCGAATAAGGTGATCTAGGTCTATCTTTAGAAACGCTGGATGAAATTGTAATATTATCACCTTCATCTGATGAGATGACAATGGTTTTTGAGCTATCTGTATTGACTATCATTGATACATCATCTAAAGCATTGACTTTTATTCTGGATAGTGCATCTGCATTACCGTTTTGTTTACCGGGTTTGTATTTAATTTCGTAATCGAATTCAGAAAGTCTAAGGCCGCGAACGCACAGGCAGGTGGCTTGCTTAGCGCCTAGTGTCTAGCGCGTCACCTAGCGAGTAGCCCAGTAAAACGAACGTTCTAAAATGAACGCGACCGGCTGCACTGCGCGCTTAGCGCCTAGCTAGTCGCTTGGCGTGCATCCATGTAAACAAACGTATTGGTTTTTTGTCGCGCCTCGCAACAAAAAACCAATACGTTTGTTTACATGGATGTTTACAGGTTAGAAAAAAAACAATGGAAGAAATATTGATTGCTTCAGTTTTCAAAAGAGAACCTTTGTGGAATCCAGCTCATGAACTCCATAAAAATGTTGTAATCTTAAAGAAACTATGGGAAGAGGTAGCAATCGAAGTAGAAAAAGATGGTAAGTACTAAAAGTGATTTATTTATTTATGATGTGATAATTTTTTTTTACAATGAGAAATTACTGCTGTGAATGTATGTTATGGAGTTGGATTACGCTTTCAGGCAATGAGTTGTTCTGCTAAGTAATAGATCCAATTCCATTGAAATAATTCAATAAAATGTCTCTAGTTTGTAATGCGCTATTTGAAAATCTATATTGAGTCCTGGTGGATATTGGCGCACTATTAATAGTAGAATCCATGTCCTGTTGAAGCGATAATCGATCTTCCGTCATAACAAAGTTGTGTAGAATGCATACAGCTTTCGTAATTGAAATAGCAGTAATGACCTTAGTTTCAATAGCTTTCTGCAATATTCTCCATTTTGCTGCCATTCTACCAAAACAACACTCCACACTTCGGCGAGCCCTTGAGAGTCGGTAGTTGTAAATAGTTTTTCTGTTATCAATATTTCTTAATGAAAAAGGCCTCATCAAATAATTCAATAATGGATATCCACCATCTCCAATTAACACAAATGGTATTTTTATATTTGTATTAGGAATTTCTTTCTCCGGTGGAATATTGAGGCCATTAGTTTCTAACATGTGAAACAAAGATGAACTTCTAAAATTTCCAGCATCACACTGACGCCCCTCAGTTCCGATATCTACTAAAATAATTTTGCAGTCCGCATCAACTACAGCTTGAAGTAAAATTGAAAAATATTGCTTGTAATTATAGTATAAAGATCCACTATTACATGGACACTGTACCCTTATATGCTTCCCATCGATTGCACCAATGCAGTTGGGGAAATTCCACTTGTAATAGTACTTATCTGCAATTTCGTACCATTTCTCCATCGTTGGAATTGGCATGTATTCGTCTTTCAGTGTATTCCACAAAATGTTGCATGTCTCGCTTACAATCTCAGAAACTGTAGAGCGACCTAACCGGAAATGAAAAGCAAGAGACCTATATGATTCTCCAGTAGCCAAATATCTGAAAAAGAAATGTAAGTGGGTATATTAATACTTAACATTATAATAACTGCTGGTTTTTGTTTCAGTCAAAACAGTAAAAGCCAGATGGAAAAATCTGAGAGCGTATTTTTTTAAAGAATGTGGAAAAAATGATAAGCCAAAGAGTGGAGATAGCGCTGATAAAATATGTAAAAGCACGTGGCAGTACTACGATCAATTATTGTTTTTAAAGAGCAAGAAGAACGAGAGCTCCATTAGAGATTCAAATTTGAGTGTAGATAATTTTGATAATTATTCTACAACAACCGACACAACAATAGAAGAGCTACAGAATACAGATTCTGTGCAGACAAATTCGACTTCAGAAACAATTACAAGTAACACTCTCGAATCTCAAAGTTATGGTCAAACATCACAAAGAAAGAAAATTCGTATGAGCAGAGCCGAAAACAATGATCAACTTTTAGCAATAGAAAAGAAGAAACTTGAGATTCTTGAGAGGGAAAGTATTAAAGAAAAAAGCGACGATTTATTGTTTTTTGAGAGTCTTTTGCCTTATATGGAAACTATTCCATTAAGGCGTAAACTAAGGTTAAGATCGAAGATTCAGGATCTCATTTTGGCCGAAATGGAAGCTGTAGAAAATAATTTAGAATTAAACGAACTTACCTTGTGAAGTTCGATTCTAATTATACGAAGATCACGAACCGAAGATGATTACCAATTTACATGCAGCAGTACGTAGTATGGTGCCGTCCTTGTCACACTTTAAAGACTTTTCATAAAGAAAAGAAAAAAAAATATTCAAATACCCGCTCATCGACCCCACTCCGGTCTCACTGTCCTATGTTCATTACGTTTTAGGGCTAGTCTAACCAAATAAGAAAAATATTGGGCTTTAGGGCCGGGAGGGTTGTGGTAATCATCTTCGGTTCGTGATCTTCGTATAATTAGAATCGAACTTCACAAGGTAAGTTAGTTTAATTCTAAATTATACTTCATATCACTCCCGAAGATGATTACCAATTTACATGCAGATGTTTAGAGTGTAATATAAAATTTATACAGATTTTTCTTTTTTGTTTCGAAATGGTAATGATTAAACAAATTTATAAACAATTGATTTGCAATATTTATTAGCAAACTGCAGTTTTTGTGTTAACAGTAAATAAGGATAAAGATTCATACAATTAAGTAAACAATGAATTTGGGAGGCGATTTCCTATCGATTCAATAGTTTCTCTATTATAATACGTTTGAAAAATATTAGAGATATTACTCCAGCCCACAGCCCTTCGAACCGCCTGCAGACTGAACTGATGTACGCCGCGTGCCTTGTGCTATGTGCACCAACATTGACACGTCCACAGCGCTTCTTTGGAGAGTATCCTTAACCCTGTGGGATAAAGTTTGAAGGCCAATTTTCCTGTGAAGCTTACGAAAACTTATGAATAAATTATTTGTCTCAGTGTTTCTAATAGATCTTGTTTTATCTAAGTATGCTTTCGATGCGATGGCTGGACATATATTACGGTTCTCTTTAAAAAAAAGGCAGTCTGATCAGGGGTTGGTAAGCGCAGGGTCTTGACGATATAATTAAGTCAGTATTTTTTTTAATACAATTGAATCATTACTTTCAGTAATATTATTATTTTTGATTAAGCTAAGAGTTGAAATTCTCTGAGTTGACACAATGGCAATCAAAGCGACAGTTTTATATGATAAAGCATTAAGGCTCACATTATCATAAGGATAATAATCACTTAAATAATTTAAAACCACAGAGCTATCCCATGTTGTATCATATTTAGGAGTAGGAGGATTTAGTCTAAAAGAACCTTTCAATAATCTATTCACATAATCAGTTTTCATTATTGAATTACCCCGAACCAACGTTAAAGTGGATCTCGTGGTATTTAAAGTACTATAGCTAGCCCCAGCATTATGCCTATCTGACAAAAATGTTCTATTGCCAGACATACCGTCAATCCAGAAACTGCAATGTTTTTTGTTGATCAAACTCCAACCAAAATTTTAATGAGGAATTATACAGAGATAGTGTATTTTGGGGTAGCGAAGCCATGAGTAAATCTAGTGACGATACTGGTACGCCACGTTCAATCAACGACTGCCGGATAATATAGCTGCTTATACAGTGAGTGTGCTTCTCTGAAAGGAGAATGCATTAGCTTAGTATTCGGCTCAAAAAATATTTCTTGTGACACAAGTAGTTTTCGATATAGCGGAATCCACGGCTGTGAGGGCCAGTAGGAAAACACAATAATGCCTTCGGCTTTATCATTTACGAATTTGTGAGGAACTTTTGTAATAAGGCAAAATGGTGAAAATGCGTAAAATTATATTATGTTTGTCCATTTAAACGTAAATGCATAAACTTCTTCTGACTGCGGATCAATCTTCCACGAAGCATACCTGTCACACATAAGATTCTGTATGCTTGCGAAGAGATCAAAATGGAGGGTGCTAAACTTAGCTCAAATTTCAGAAAACGCGTAGTCAGCTAGTTGCCACTCGGTATCGATGGACTATTAGTGTGAAGCGCGATCTGCATCAACATTATCGCTAGATTGAATATATCGCAAATATGAAAATTCTACACTTTTCAAAACACTTCCATATGTCGTGTAAGATCGTTTAAGCGAGTGTGTTGTATTCCTCCCAATTTATTAATGTAAGCAATGGATGTTGTATTATCTATTTTGAGAAGGAAATTGCAATTACTTAAATGAGAGCCAAACATTTTTATCGCATAAAAGGCAGCTTTTAGTTCTAAGAAGTTAATATGATTTTTAATCTCTCTTGCACTCCAATTACCACCAGGTATTTCGCTGTTACATGGTACTCGCCAATCTGTACGAGATGCATCGCAAAATATTTCTAGTAAATAATCATTACTTTGAATAGATGAATAGCTTGTTTCAATATTGTCACTCCACCATTTAAAATCTGGCTGTAGACAGCTAGGCAAAACCATACGCTTATTATAATTATCAGAATAGTATAAAGCTAAGAATTTGTCGCGTTCTTTTTGCCTAGTATACACCCAACCGTACTGTACGGCTGGGCATGCTGATGTCAAAAGTCCTAGAAATTCCACAAGTTGTCTTATTCTGCACATTTTCGTTTGTGAAAAGACCTGACTGCGTTATTAATGCGAATTTTCGTGTCAACTGGTCCTTTTTTAAATTATTTATTAGGAGTCCAAATGATTCTAATATTTCTCTTGTAGCAGTAACATTCCAACGCACTCACTGTTAGAGCCAATACATAAAAAATCGTATAGGTAATTAACCGACATTTAGCCGTCCGAACGTAGAGATTGTAATTCAGGTTTTAGTAGCTTTGTGAAAACAATTGGAGCAGTGCAAAGCTCAAATGGTATAACATTAAACTCATAAAGTTGTGAATTCCAATAAAAGCGTAGCTTTTTACGTTCTTCATTATTAATTGTTATCAAAAAGTGAGCCTAAGCATCCTTTAAATCAAATGTAGCCATAAATTACTTTTGGTCTAGAAGCTTTAGTGCAGTACGGTAATGCTCCATTTTAAAATGCTCCACTTTGATGAATTTATTTAGTTCCTTTAAATTTAGTATAAAATGATGTTCACCATTCGGTTTTAGAACTGTGAATACGGGCGACAAAAAACTGATCATCACAGGGGTTCCACAATGAAATATATTTTGGATCAAGATGTTTAAGTACAGATTCTTGGATTATTTTAGATTCACATGAAGAAAATCGGTCATTTTTAGGTATTATTTTTTGTACGGGTTCCTCCTTAAAGGGAATTTTATAACCTTGACCCCAAGACAGAATATTGGAGTCATTCGTAATAGTACACCAATAATTATAATAAAACTGCAATCTGCCGACAATTGATGAGTGTACCTCTGGTTTTGAAGTCAGTTCCTCCTTGAGCGGTACCGTGTGTGGCTCCTGGTGTGCATCGGGTTGCGGTTGCGCGACAGCGGCTGTCGGGCCGTCTAGTGGGGCGGATACACTCGCGGCCCGGCGGTGGCAGTCCGCGACGCCCCCCTCGCGTTTAAAGCCCCTCGACGCGCTGATATGGATGGACCAGATTAGAGCGCGTGCTGTGTTTTAATGGCAGGTCGCACTGCTGGCATACGAGGGCGTAGTTCCATACTAGATTTTGATATAGTTTTGGACGATTTCAATTGTTCGGCCAACTCTGAACCAAATATAAAAAATTGTCTATTTGCGTATTTCTTATAGTACGTCGGGTTTGCTTATTTAGAGTATTTATAGCGGCAAACCGTCTTGAGAGAGATTCTTTATAGTGTATATCACAAAAAAGTTTAGCTGCATCACTGAGTGGCTTTATGATATCTCGGAAATCTGTTTTATTTTTAGAGCTATATTGATCGCTTTTCCGAGTGCAGCCAGACCACTACCAAGCTGATTCTGGTGACTTTGGCTGTAAACATCTCTCTTATTAATTGTTTCTGTAAGCGCAGCTTTGATCTCGAGATTCTACGCCGGGTCTTTTAGGTGAGGACAGTTTTCTGGAGGCAAATATTCTTTTATTCGATCAGCTGGCTTTTCTTTACTTGTGTGCTCGCACCTGGATGCAATGTCTTCATGTAAGGTTTCACTAAAACTTTTATCCAAGGAAGGATCATCTCCTAACATATCAAGAATCTCTCTTTTATAGCAAATAGCAAGCAAAATCTTTATAATAACAATATTGGTAGCCATTCTAGTAATGCAACGCGATTAACGCGGATGTAAATAGGTAATCCAGGCTCAGACGCGATTTACGCAGAGCAAGCTATGCAAGCACTTTCCGTTCAGATGCGACTTATGCGAAGCAAGTTGGGATAAGTACTTTACGCTCAGACGCGATTTACGCGGAGCAAGGTATGCAAGTAATTTATGCTCGGACGCGATTTACGCGGAGCAAGGTATGCAAGTACTTTTTGCTCGGACGCGATTTACGCGGAGCAAGGTATACAAGTAGGCACTTTATGCTCAGACGCGATTGACGCGGAGCAAAGTATGCAAGTACTTTACGCTCAGACGCGATTTACGCGGAGCAAGGTGTGCAAGTACTTTACGCTCAGACACGCGATTTACGCGGAGCAAGGTGTGCAAGTACTTTACGCTCAGACACGATTTACGCGGAGCACATTAGGTAAGTACTTTTATAAGACTTAGGCGCAATATAAACGAAGTAAATAAAAAACAAAAAATAGGTAGGTCAACGCTCATAGGCGGTTTACACCGAGCGATGTTTATAGGTAACAATATCGCGATTTAATATAGACGTTACGTTACGTTCATACATTTAATACCTAGCTACTTATACGACTACAAATACATACATTTTATAGTTCGATTAATCTTTGCTTATTACCATCTAATAACTAGTTTAAATATACTTAGTACCAATAAAACTTGTTTCATGATTTACATAAAACTTTTGTTATATAAAGTTAATAAAAAGGTAGATAAAAAACAATTTTTAGCGGTGCTGTGACAGCGGCAACGCAGGATCGTACCGGTACCCGAGGCCGACAGAGTGGCGCCTGACGGGCGGCGCGTGGCGGCAGGCGCTTGCGCATTGTAGGTACCTACTAGACATCTATATTAGCAACTACAGATTAGGCTACTTACTTTCAATAACTTCCTCTTGGTGAGTATCACGCTTAACCTGATCACTTTAGGATGACGTTGAAGGCAATCTAGATCTATGTTTCACTTTTTCCCTAATTTCTTTAATTTCTTAAATAAACCACTATAATCATCAATATCTTTCGAACGTGAACTTTTCTTCACCATGATTACGCAAAATCAGATTGAACAATCTGGAAACAACTTAGTCGCAACGGTAATTTTTTGCACAAAATGATGCGTGTGACTCGGACAGCACAAAAAAACGTAATGAACATAGGACAGTGAGACCGGAGTGGGGTCGATGAGCGGGTATTTGAATATTTTTTTTCTTTTCTTTATGAAAAGTCTTTAAAGTGTGACAAGGACGGCACCATACTACGTACTGCTGCATGTAAATTGGTAATCATCTTCGGGAGTGATATGAAGTATAATATCCAACAATCGGTACCATCAGTTATGCATATTCCTGTACCGAAAATAAATAATCAACAATCAGTAGAATACGAATTGCATGTTCAGGATTCATCCGGTCAAAATTTAATTCATAATATACCCATGCAAATGGAGAATGATTCAACTTTGATTAGTTATATAAACAATTACAAATAATTAAATAAAGAATTGTTTGTACAAGTTTTTTGAATAAATAAAAATATTATGTATTTAGAGTTTCACTTACCTCAATGTAACAACTAATCGTTCTTCGGCTGGTATGCTTTTTCTAAGATGGGTATCCAAATGAGTTAGTTTTCCTTTAACTTTACTAAGAAGTAGATAAAACGTTTCCCTGGTCATACGCAAATATTCATAAAATTTATCATCAAAATTACGCAATTGTTTATACAGAACATTAAACTCCCCATAACTTGACCGTGATTTATTTATATCGTGAACCCAAAATGATGGATAAGGTCGTGAACTGATATATTTTAAAGATGAATTTTCTGTGAGTAGTAGTTTTAGAGCTATTTTTGAAAGTGACATCTCGCCAAAGTGCCGACAAGCAAATGCCCAGGGCACCTAGCGACCTACTACGCAAACCACCTCAAGTGCGGCCACCGTGTATCCAAGCGAATAGCCAGGATGAAAGCCGCTAGGCACTAGGCGCCAAGCAAGCCACCTGCCTGTGCGTTCGCGGCCTAAGTCTCCATCTATTGAGTCTACTTCCGGGTTCTTTTATAGAGTTTAACCAAACTAATGGTCTATGATCACTTAAGATAGTAAATTTTTTACCATACAGATAGGGTCTAAAATGTTTACATGCCCAAACAACTGCTAACAGTTCCTTTTCTATGGCACTATAGCGAGTTTCGGCATCGTTGAGAGTTCTTCTCGCGAAAGCTATAGGTTTGTCACTGCCAACGGGACCTTGAGATAGGACCGCTCCTAGTGCAAAGTTAGATGCATCTGTTGTTAAGAGGAAAGGCTTGTCAAAGTCTGGAAATTGTAATAATGGTGCATTGGTTAATAACTCCTTGCACTTTTCGAATGCATTTATGTATTCCTTAGTTATTGTAACTTTATTTTTCTTTTTAAGGCAGTTAGTTAAGGGTTGTGTTATTTTAGAGAAGTCTTTAATGAATTTACGGTAATATCCTACTAAACCTAGGAAACTTTTTATTTCCGTCGGTGTTCTAGGCAAAGGGAATTTTAGAACTGCTTCAATTTTGTCGTTATTTGGTTTAAGACCATCCTTTGTTATTGTATGTCCTAGATATAACACTTCCTTTTTTAGGAATTCGCATTTATCTAGAGTAGCTTTAAGATTCGTTTGTCTGAGTCTATCAAATATTTTTCTGAGCTTAGCTATGTGTTCTTGAAGGCTGGTTGAATACACAATTATGTCATCTAAATATACTAAACAATGTATGCCTTGTAGTCCGCGGAGCACATTGTCCATTGCACGTTGGAAAGTTGCGGGGGCTGTCTTTAAGCCAAAGGGCATTCGAGTAAACTCATAATGTTCTGATTGTGTTGTAAATGCAGTTAGGTTGATCGTCCTTTTCGACCTCCAATTGATGATAACCGCTAGCTAGGTCTATTGTAGAAAAGTAAGAGGCTTTTCCTAACCTATCAAACAAGTCTGTTATATTGGGTAATGGATATTTGTCGTCTATTGTTATTTCGTTGAGTCTCCTATAATCTATGACCATGCTAAATTTTTGTTCACCCGAGGAGTCCATTTTCTTTGGGACTAGATGAACCGGGGCACTCCAAGGTGAGTGTGATTCTGTTATAATATTGTTTTTTAATAGTTTATTGACTTGTTCCTGTATTTCTTGGTTTTGGCTGATAGGGTGTCTATATGGGCGTATGTATATTAGATCTTCATTCTTAGTACGGATTATATGTTTGACCTGGTTTGTAAAAGACAGAGGTACTTGTTCGCAGTGGAAGATGTCCTTATATTCTGCACACAAGTTTGATATTAAAGATTTTTCTTCTATATTGAGGTGATCAAGGCGTAATTTACTTAAGTTTTCATTAAGTAATCTGTCAATATTTCAATTGTTTAATTTATTTACTATGCAACTATTTGGTAATTCTTGTTCTATGTTAAATACAGTAAATGGCTTTTCAAATGTTATAGACATTTCAGTATCAGTGGTGTTCTGAATGACTGTTTGAGCTAAAGAGTCTACGCAGTTGACTAAGGCATCAGGCATGCGAACTCCTGGACAGAATTCGACGTGATTTAGAATTGCAGTGCCATTGTCTAACATTGTTGGTACTGTTACGCGTGTTTCTGATCTAGGCGGTATTATTATCTGATAAAATGGATTATATAAAATTAGGATTTCGGAAGTACTTGTCCTTAATACCTGATTTTTCATATCTATATTAGCTTCTAATCTTTTTAAAAGTCTGAGCCAATAAGACCGTTATATTGGTTGGTATTGGCTGTGCGCGAACTGATATTGCAAGATCGTCATGTGACCTATCGTGAGATTGAGACAACCTTAGGCATTAGTGGGACCAGCATACATTCAATATTGCATGAACATTTGACTGTGAAAAAAATTTGTTCGCGTTGGATCCCACACAATTTGTCAATCTCTCAAAAAAAAGGCTCGTGTCGATTGGTCGAAAGAAATGCTCAAAAAATACGATCGCGGTGCTTCGAAACTGATGAATCGTGGATTTACGCGTATGAGCCCGAAAGTAAACAGCAGTCGACTGTATGGGTGTTTCAAGATGAGCCAAATCCAACAAAAGTTGTTCGCGCACGAAGCACTTCCAAGCAGATGGTCGCCTGTTTTTTTTCGGAAAAACTGGACATGTCGCAACTGTACCACTAGAACAACGCAGAACAGTCAATTCTGAGTGGTACACAACCATTTGTTTGCCAGTTGTCTTCCAAGAAATCAGGAAAACCAACCGCCGAAGACGCATACTCTTCACCACGACAATGCGAGCTCTCACACATCGGCTCAAACAACTGCATTTTTGAGCACCCAAAACAACGATTTGATGAGTCATCCGCCGTATAGTCCTGACTTGGCACCGAATGACTTCTTTTTATTCCCGTACGTAAAACACCAACTGAGAGGTCAACGTTTTCCGACACCTGAAGAAGCGGTCGCTGCATTCAGAATGCATGTTTTGGAGATACCTCAATCAGAGTGGCAAAATTGCTTCGACAATTGGTTCAAACGCATGCAAAAGTGTATAGATCTTCATGGGGAATATTTTGAAAAACAGTAAATTGATTTTCGATGATTAATATTTGTTTTTCTTCTCTAATCCCGAAATATAAAAGGCAACCTAGTATCCCGGAATATACTCTTCTAAGACGTCGCTGTCGCGGTTCCACCCTGAGTGTCGCAGCGTACGCGGGTGCGCAAATACCGGTAACAGCCAGCAACACCCTATTTCTGGTCCACACACAGGAGGAGAAATCTTCTCTTGCCGACCAGGGGTACGGTTCGGGCGATGGATCGCGCATCCTGACCATACACGAGGCCCAGGGACTGACCTACGGCAGCGTCGTCATAGTAAACACAAAAAATAAAAGACTCCGAATCCACGACAGCGTCTCCCATGCGGTCGTCGCGGTGTCAAGACACAGATCAACCTGTCTACTAGTCGGACGACACTGGCGACGCCATAGGGCGTTTCGCCCGGAAAGCGATGGATGCGCCTACTAAAATGGTCGTCGACTACAACCTTAAGACGGCCATGCAGCATCGGGACGTGGCAGTCGTGGACGGCCTGATGGAGGCGGTGAAAGCCCTCAGCGGAGGAAAACCCGGACATGACAAAACAAACAAACGCAATCCAAACCCAACCTAAAATCTATGTAACCTCAGAATTAAAACAATAGGAAACAAACAATAATGTACCTGTAACCTTAGAAATTAATAATACAAATGTAAAATTAAACAGTAACGTTAAGTGTAATCCAGCTGTAGAGTATAAGTTTAGTAATTATATAACAACACATACTAACCCTAGTGATAATACAATAGTACAAAGTTAAGTGTAATATTACTGTCAATAAGTAATATAACAAATGTAAAACACATTAAATAATTAAACAGTAACGTTAAGTGTAGTTTAATTGTAATAAATTTAACAAGTGTGTCCGTGGTGGTCGGGACCTGTCATACTCACTCAAAGGTCCTGCCTGATGGCGGAGCGCGTGTCGGGTCATTTGGTTCCCTCTAAAGTGGTTGAGCTGAATGGGGCCGATGCGCGCGTCCTGTCCGTGAGCGGGCGCCGTCAGTGGGGACTGGTCATGTCTCGGCCGCCTGTGGGTATATTCATATCCATACTAATACCAACGGAGGAAAAAAAAGGTGGACTCATAGTCATTTAAGGTAGCGTAGTTTTTAGTTGTAGTTCCTCAGCGGACTCACTGCAATGGGGAGTTCCCGTCTGAGTTTTTCATTAAAGAATCCCTTAAGAAATAAATAAACCCAGTAAAAAAGAGTGCGGACGAACATGTCTGCAGTTTGTAAAACTCATAAAAAAAAACGTAATGCCCTGCAGAGTCACTGAATCCCTTAACCCAATCAGTATTATTGATGGTCATCATCCATCGCTGGATATTGAACTGGGCTTGGAACAGGATGAAAATTTGGTATATAATGCAGAAAATGTAAAACCTAAATTTACATTCCTATAAAAAAACAAATAAATTTAAATACCCACCTTGGTTCTCCTTGAATTTAATTAGAGCTTTAAAAGAAAACTATAAATTGAGAAGACGTTTTAAAAAGTCTGGCAATCCAATGGATGATTATGAACTAAAGATGCTGGGCACACGTTGTAAAAAACTTGCTGCAGACTGTTATAGAAGCTACATAAATATGTTAGAGGAACAGATCTGCAAAAATCCAAAGTTGCTGTGGTCTTTCCTAAAATCAAAACGAGATGGTTCTAGTTCTTACCCGGGATCAATATCTAATGGTCACATTACTACGTCTGACGGCAATCTTATTTGTGATATCTTTTTATCGCAGTTTGCGTCTGTTTATAATGATGTTGATGACGAAGATGATAATAATACAAGTCTCAGAAGTACTGAGCGCTTCTGCAAATTAAATAATTATAGTCAACACTTCAAACTTCCTGTAATTGATGAGGAAGTTATTTTTAAGAAACTTGAGAGTATAAATTGTGCAAAAGGATCTGGCCCAGATGGTATTCCTCCCATTTTCATAGCCAACTGTGCTAAGTATTTGGCTAGACCACTTTCATTAATCTTCAACTATTCAATGCACACAGGAATTTTTCCTGATGCGTGGAAGTCAGCCAAAATAGTACCTATCCATAAGTCAGGGCCTGAGGACCATATCAACAATTATCGAGCTATTAGCGATCTGCGCATTCAATATAATAATGCTTTCCGGGTGCTAATGGGACTGCCGCGCTACTACAGCGCCTCAACAATGTTTGCGGAGGCTGGTACGGACGGCTTTGCGGCCATCATGCGCAAACGGTGCGCGTCCATCTTACGACGCACGCGCGACAGTCCCAATACCATCCTGCGAGTGTTGGTGGACCGCTGGGACTCTCCGATGCTGGCTCGCTAGATCAGACTGCACGCAGTCTTATAGCGATTTTCCACCATCACCGGGGACTCCACTCGATCCGCCATTTATTAATAAAAATGTATCTTTGTCATATTGTTACTAACACTAGAATAGACTAGTGTTAGTAACAATATGACAAAGATACAATTTTAAGCTTATAGAAGCTTAAAATTGTACTAACAAATATGGAGTAATCTGAATTAAATGAATTATTATTATTATATCAATTTTATCTTGCTTTGCGAAAATATTTGAATCTATTATTTGTCCTTATTTGATTAACTATTTTAAATCTTATCTTAGTATATACCAACACGGCTTTATTAAATCTCGATCTACAGTTACAAATCTGGTAGCATTTGTTGAAACGATAATAAAGGCACTAGACCAGAGTAAAGAAGTTGATACCATCTATACAGATTTTAGTAAGGCCTTTGACAAAGTTTCGCACAATATTTTGTTACAGAAGTTGTCTGCTTATGGGATCTCTGCAGTCTTGCCAGAATGTTACTTTTGTAACCTTTTAGGTGATTTTTGAACTACATTGGTTACTTTTAGGTTACACTAATGAAAAGGTTACGTTTAGGTGATTTTTCGAAATTTGTAGAATTAACTCTTAATTTTTAACATAAAAGCAACTGTCGAGTCGCTGTCGCGTAGCCGTAACTAACGGTTGGTTTAATAGCCCGCTTCTGTGTTTATAGGTTTCGCGATTATGGATATTATAATGGAGAGTGCAGAAGATGAAAGCGGAAGTGATATGGATAGTTCGCCGAATTGCGAAAAAGATTGTGTTGTTTCGTTGGAACCTAACATTGTGCGAGCCGTAATACATAAGGAAAGTGAGAAGAAAACAGCGGAGAAGAGGAAGGAGAGAGAACATGAAAGTAGTGATGTTGATAATGATAATGTAGTTTGATTATTAACTTTCTTTTTTACTAGTCTGGAACTAATGTAACGTATTGTTTAGCTAGGCGTCGATAGCTGCACCACAGTTTTAACTTTTGCAGCTATCTTCGTTTCTCTTTGTAAACTTATGTCCTAAAACTTGTTCCAAATAAACGATTATTATTATTCCTTTATTCTTCTATATGTACATATTGTTCTACATTTTTAAATATTTATATAAATGCATAACAAAACATTTAAAAATATAAAAAATAGTAGCCCACCCGTATCGGGAACAGGGTCCAAGCTACCGGCGGTCAGGGCTCCAGAGAGAGGAACTTCATGACGATGCGAGCCGTGTCCCGCAGTACCGCTTTCTGAATCAAGCCCTTGATCCAGCTGCCTAACGAGAGCCTCCTGAGGTGTTGGTCGAGGCTCTTGGCTATTAAGCCATTGGCTGTCACGACTATCGGTACAATGATTGCTGAATCCACTTCCCACATGTCGACAACCTCATAAGCCAAATCTTGATTGATTGATTGATTGACTTGATTTGTTTATCTTTCTCAGCTTTCACGAGGTTCTCTTCGTGTGGGATGGTTATGTCAACAATCATTGCACGCCGCTCTGGTCGATCCACCAGCACTATATCAGGCTTATTTGCAACAATAGTCCTGTCAGTGATGATGGATCGATCCCAGTACAATGTGATATGGCCATTTTTGAGAACTGGGTCGGGCATATACCTGTAGTACGGCACCGCCGATTCTACAAGTTTGTATTTAAGAGCAAGTTGCTGGTGAATTATTATTATTATCAATTATTTCATCAACTTATAATAGGTACCTTTCAGTAAAAAAATATAATAGGTTATTTTTTATACAAAAAGGTTACTTTTTTATATTTTAGGTAATTTCAGACATGACTCTACTGGCAGCACTGGATCTCTGATACAGCACTGAACTGGATGACATCCTACCTGAAAGACAGGTCGTTTTACGTTGTGATTAATGGATATTAATCTGAATACACAAGGGTCAAATCAGGGGTCCCCCAGGGTTCCTATCTGGGACCTATCCTATTTAATATATTTATTAACGATGTCCCACAAATTCTGAACTGCTCGGAATCATTCTTGTATGCAGATGATCTAAAATTTTGTAGAGTGATAGATTCAATGGAGGATTCTATTAAGCTTCAAAAATATATGGAAGAACTGGCAAGTTGGTGTCATCTAAATAGAATGGATCTCATTATATCAAAATGCTCCCATGTCAAGTATGCTCGTAAACATAATACGATCCAAACAGATTATATCATTCAAGGCAGTAAATTACAAGAAGTAGAGCAGATAAGGGACCTAGGTATCACTTTTGACTCCAAATTGACTTTCATACCCCACATGGACAACATCGCAACGAAGGCATACAGAATTTTAGGATTTGTTATCAGAAATGTTAAAGTGTTTCACAGCAATGCGGTTAAGATATAACTGTTTAACAGTGCTTAGTACGAAGTCTGCTCGAGTATGGTAGTGTGGTTTGGAGGCCACATTACGCAGTTCATGGTCTTCGACTGGAGCGTGTACAGAAGAGGTTTCTTTGGCATCTCGCGTTTGCTAGTGGAATTTCTATGAAAAAGTGGAGAATACCCTATAAGGAACGTTCAGCACGTTTTAAAATGACGTCCTTGCTAAAACGTTTCGAGTTAGCCGATGCCTCTTTTGTATGGAATTTATTAAATCATTGCACAGACTCAGACCCCAATTATTAGCTATGTTAAACTTACGAGTACCTAGCAGATATCCTAGACACAGAATAACTCCCTTCTCCGCACCATTCCGAAGAACAGTGTTCGGATCGAATTCTCCGATTCCTCGACTCTGCAGGCTTGTAAACAAATACAGTGACTTGGTTGACTTTAATTTTGACTCGCTTGGTGGTATCCGAAAAGTTATTGCTAACGGTTGAATATAAATGTAAACTTCTTTGCTTCACCAATAGTTAGATACCTTCTATAAAAAATACCTAATAAAGAAAAATGTAATTGTCTAATGTCGAATTTACCTATAAGTGTTTGTTATATTTATTATTAAAACATCATGTTTTTGATTGTAAGAATTAATATAATCGACCGTTGGTAAATCTAAATAAATAAAATATTAATTTTTTCCTTCTTCGTTTATTTTTTATTTTAATTGATTTAATTTTAATAACATTTCGAATGGTCTTTCTGGTAGTTGATTTAACAGTTTATTTATGTTTGATTTAAATCGGACTATATGAATCATCTGAAATAAATTAAATTAAATTTTAATAGTTATAAAAATAATAATATAGTTACCAGTTATTATTGATAACCAATAACCAATACGGATTTAGAACAGATCAACTAACCAAGCAGTTCACAGGCTGACAGAGTATATAAGTACTAAATTAAATAATGGCTTTCATACTATAGGGATCTTTTTGGACCTCGCTAGGGCCTTCGATACTATTTCTTGCTCTATATTATTGCAAAAGCTTGAAACACTTGGTATAAGAGGAGAGCAACTTTCTTTATTCTCTGATTATCTTAGTGACCGCTATCAATGTGTTAAAATAGGACAGTACACTAGTTCTGAGATAAAAAGTAGTATTTTTGGTATACCGCAAGGTAGTATTTTGGCCCCGACATTATTTTTAATCTACATAAACAACCTTTGTAGTATAGGTCTACATAATGGGATAATACTATCTTATGCCGATGACACTGCTCTAGTGTTTTCCGCTAAATCCAAAGATGAGGCATACAAACATGCCCAGGACGGCTTTAATATTGTGTCTGATTGGCTTCATCAAAATCTTCTAAGTTTAAATGTAGAAAAAACAAAATACATTTTATTCTCAATGAGAAACATTAACATTCCCCTTACTAACATAAACATACAAGGTGTGTTCAAAAAGTAAGGTGACTTTTCAAATTTCGTGGGAAACGTATTTTCCATTATCGATTTTTTTGTTTTGTTATGTTGGTACACTCTTCTTGAACATCTGTGCCAAGTTTCAAGTGCATACCATTTTTTGTTTGGTTGTGAGAAGCGTAAAGGTTATTAGTGTTTTGCGTGCTCGGCGATTTTTTGCTATCGAAAAATATGGATCAAAGGATTTGTATCAAATTTTGTGTAAAAAATAAAATTAAGTGCTCCGAAACGCTTGAAATGTTGAGAGTGGCATACGGTGAAAGTGTTCTCAGTAAAAAAAATATTTACAAGTGGTACAAACTCTTCCAAGATGGCCGGGAAGATGCCAATGACGAGCCTCGCTCTGGACTCCCAAGCACGTCAACAACTGATGAAAACGTTGAAGCAGTGAAGAAAATGGTTTTGAAAAATCGTCGAATCACTATCAGAGAAGTTGCTGAAGATGTCGGTATATCGCTTGGCTCGTGCCATGAAATTTTTTCTAATGTTTTGGGCATGAGACGTGTGTCAGCGAAGTTTGTTCCGAAATTGCTAAATTTTGACCAAAAGAACCGTCGCATGAGCATCGCTCAAGAGCTGTTGAATGATGTTAATGACGACCCAGATTTACTGAAAAGGGTCATAACTGGTGACGAATCATGGGTATATGGTTATGACATCGAAACTAAGGCTCAATCATCCCAGTGGAGGCATTCTGGATCACCAAGACCAAAAAAAGCACGCCAAGTTCGATCAAATGTGAAGGTTTTGCTTACTGTTTTCTTCGATTGCAGGGGCGTGGTGTATCATGAGTTCTTACCACAGGGTAGAACGGTCAATAAGGAATATTACCTGCAAGTTATGCGCAATTTGCGCGAAGCAATCCGCCGGAAACGCCCGGATTTATGGAGGAACCAAAATTGGCTTTTGCACCACGATAATGCACCTGTTCATTCATCGTTGCTTGTGAGAGAGTTTTTAGTTAAAAACAACACCACAATCATGCCTCAGGCACCATATTCACCGGATTTGGCCCCATGTGACTTTTTCTTGTTCCCAAAACTAAAGAGACCTATGAAAGGACGGAGATTTGCAACGATTGAAGAGATAAAGACTGCATCGCAGGAAGAGCTCAAGGCTATACCGAAAAGTGCTTATGAGAAGTGCTTTGAGGATTGGAAAAAGCGTTGGAAAAAGTGTATTGTATCTGAGGGGGATTACTTTGAAGGGGACAACTTAAATATTGATGAATAAATAAATATTTTTTCTTAAAAATACAAAGTCACCTTACTTTTTGAACACACCTTGTATGTTTATGTTAGTAAGGGGAATGTTAATGTTTCTCATTGAGAATAAAATGTATTTTGTTTTTTATATGCACATAACTGTATTCATGCTGACACTGCTTGCACTTGTCCCACTTTAACTAAAGCTGACCATATAAAATATCTGGGTGTTACGATTGACACAAATCCCAATTTCCGTAAACATATCGAGTTACTGTGTACGAGAGTGCGTAAATTAATATACATTTTGAAACACCTACGACACATAGCGGACTATCAGTTAACAAAACAAGTTTATTTAGCTTTGTGCCATCTGTTGTCACCTACTGTATTACTTCTTGGGGTGGTGCCGCAAAGACCATACTGCTGCCTCTAGAGCGTGCTCAAAGAGCTATTCTAAAGGTGGCAACCTTCCGTCCTTTCAGATTTCCCACCCACCAGCTTTATGTGGAATGCAAGGTTCTAACCGTACGTCAACTATTTATCTTGCATACCGTACTTTATCAGCACTCTGAACTTCCTTTTGACCCAGTACCTTCAACCAGGAGGAGAAAAGATATGGTTTGCACAAAACCACAGACGAGACACGCTTATGCCTATAGATTTTATGTATTTTTAGGCCCTTTCATATATACCAAGCTTAACAAACTAATAGATATATACAGTATAAATTATAAAAAATGTAGTCAAGTAATATCGGAATACCTATCGATTCTCAATTACACAGACACAGAAAAGCTTCTGGAAGTTACAGTGTGATAGTGAATAGGTTACAGATAAAAGTTAGATAAGATATAAAATTAAATAGTACATAAGATAGCATAATAAGTAACTAACGTTTTTGTTTATTAAATTCCTAGTCCATAACGTTGCATAATTGAATCTAACGGACTTATTGATATATTGTGATGTAAAGTGAGCGCCTGAAACACAGGTTCAATAAACCTAGCTCGGGCATGTCGCTAATTTTACATGATTCTCTGTATAATAATACGTTCTGTCACACATAATACCTAGCTGTTATTTAGGCAATAAGATATGTATGTAATTGTATAAGAATATTTTTGTAGCTTTGGTTTTACAATGTTGTGTAAGTTTTATGAATAAAGATTATTATTATTATTGAATTTATTTGCTCCAATGACTTCTGGAACAAAAACGAACTGTCTCATTATACTATTTCTGACAATAGCAGTAAAACTCCAAAAATTTAAAAATAATAGCGTCGGTGGCAAATTTTGAATGAGACAGGTATTAATCTATAACTACCTTTCCAAGCTAATTCCATTTTTTCATTATTATCTAAATTCTTCCGTTGAAAACCTCACGTTGCAACACTTCTGAAATATCTAAGCCGGACACTAAACAGGCGTGCCCTAGATCTTATCAAATACGAGAAACTTTAGTAACAGAAAAGAAGCACAATTTTCAAATGTTCAAAAAGACAAATATGACACTGACCACATTTTTAAATCCAAGTTTAAGGTTGAATTTCCTGAAACCTGATAAAAATGGAAACTAATTCTCGTGATTCTTATTTAGCTTTTTGGAGTTGTTATAAAGAATTGAATTCTACCAAGCAGCCAGTAATGCCGGTATAAAAACCTAATAATAAAAGCCAAAAGAGCTTCAGCTTCTATATCCTTAGGGTAATTATCCTTATAACCTTTACGATAGACAGTTTTTACTTAGGCAGGCAGTCTCCGAATGGGGCAATGCCAATCTTGTAGCATTCAATGCCGCCAAAACACAAGCGTGTCTTTTCACCGCCAAAAGGAGCCCGTTCACCTTGGCTTACTTTTCGAAATGTGTCCTTGGAGTGTTCCGACCGCCTTCAGCTTTTGGGAGTTGAGATTTCCTCGAACCTTAACTTTGGGCGGTTCATTGAGTCCAAGGCCAAGGTGGCTACCAGAAAACTTGGCGTTATCGCAAAGGTCCGGCAGTACTTCACACCTGGGCAGCTTCTAATGTTATACAAAGCACAGGTCCGTTCGTGTGTGGAGTACTGCAGCCACATTTGGGCTGGTGCTGCCAAGTGTCACCTGGTCACTTTGGATTCAGTGGAGAGACGTGCAAAGAGGCTGATTGGTGACCCTGATCTAACTCGAGTTGGTCTCCGTCAAGTCTAGAGCACAGGCGTAGAGTAGCCAGCCTTTCGGTGTTCTATAGGATGCATTTCGGGGAGTGTGCGAGGGAAGTGCATGATTTAATTCCCCCATCTCCGTTCCACCAGCGGACGACCCGTCGTACAGCGTCGTACGTGGTTTCCACCCTGACGTTGTTAACACCACTACGATCCGGACGAAGCGTTTCGCCTCCTCCTTTATACCGCGTACATCGAGGGACTGGAACAATTTGCCAGCGGCGGTGTTTCCGTCGGACTACAATTTGAGTGTCTTCAAGGCTAGAGTGAATAGGCTTTTAATAAACTAGTGCGCTTTACCATCAACGATTGCGTCACTGCTTACCATCAGGCAGGATTGCGGTCAAGCGCTGGTTTATAATATGTAAAAAAAAAATATTATAGTTTTTTTCTTTCTAAAATGGAATAACGGACAGCTTGGCGTGGGGTGGGAGACATTATCATGGCGACGGGGGGAGACTTTACCCAGGGTAATCTCTCCTTCTGTTTCTGTTGCAATAATGTTTTTTGTTTTGTTTCAGATAAGGATATACACAATGCCCTTCAAATATAAGAAAAAAACGAATAGAAAGAGAAGCAATTTAGATCTGTCAGCAATAAAAAATTATGTAAGTGATATTGATAGCGGCAAGTCTACGCAAGAGCTACTGCTTTGAAGTGCGGAATCACTTTACGAAATTATTTAAGAGACAGGACCAAATTGTCAAAAATAAGTGAACAGGGAAGTCAGTTTAAAACAGCTTAGATATTTACCATCGAAGAAGAGAAAGCACTTGCTGAATATGTTCAAACTTGAAGCAAAATGAATTATGGCTTAACTAGACAGGCGGCTATAAAGCTTGCGTATGAATACGCAATCATTAATTCCAAAAAGGTTCCAGACTCATGGACTTCTAACAACTGCGAAAAGATTGATTGAATGGTTTTATGAAAAGAAACCCTGAACTAAGTTTAAGAACTCCAGAAGCAACCAGTTTATCAAGGTCGACCAGCTTCAACAGAAAAAACGTTTCTGATTTCTTCGGAAACCTGAAGGCAGTTAGAGAAAAATATCAACTTGAAGCTCATAACATCTATAATTGTGATGAAACAGGATGTACGACGGTGCAAGAGTGTCATAAAGTTTTAGAAAGTAAGCATGTGCGTCAAGTTACTTCAGCTGAACGTGCCAGTCTTGTGACTGTCTGTTTCGCCGTGAATGCTCTGGGAAATGTTATTCCACCATTTTTCTTTTTCCCTCGGGTTAAATATAATGAAGCTTTTGTAGATAGTGGACCACCAGGGTCACAAGGTGACTCTTACCCAAGTGGATGGAAGCAAAAGAGTTTTCTGAAATTCATGAAGCATTTTGTTAAGTATTCAAATGGATCTCTTCAAAATAGAGTCCTGCTTATCCTCGACAACCACGAAAGCCATGTCAATATTGAAATAGTGAAATAAGGTAGGAGACCTAAATAAAGCCTACTTTTAAATTTTCCCGCTTTACTATTTCAAATAACCGCCAATGTTTGTAAAAGTGTGCGTGTACGCTATCTAACGCACACAAGCGCAGCCGGTAGCCCGTGCCGCGAGCCAGCGCTGCGAATTGCGGGGAAAATCCCCGATTTGCGGGGAATTGAGGGTGAGCGCGGAGAGGGCTCGGGGAATGACATAAATCGGGGAATTTCGGGGAATCCAGACTAATTCGGCTAAAATGATTTTATGTTGGGTACCTAATACTTTACAACTAAAAACGCCTGCTCAACTGTCATTTCAACACCATTTTGTATTTCTCAACCACGGAAGTAATAAGTACTGTGTACGTACAACTGGAAGGTTTACTGTGCGACTAAGCACGCGCCGAGTGAGAGGTCATAAATCTTGATTGGCCTCTTTCTAACTAGTGTAACCATTCTTATGTGTATACACACGCTGTGTGTATCCCTATATCTTTCGCAATTATGCGAAAGAGACACACAATGAAAAGATATGTCTCACTTTAGCTCACTTCTCTAAGTAGATATTGGTTATATAATTCCAAACCACTGATCATAGTTCAAAAAAGCAATGCGCTTTTACTATTACTGTATTCAATAACGACACAAAAAAGGTGTCAACACACTTTTTTGATATGGTAGAAATTGTTTCAAGTACAGCTACAGCCCTATTTGACTGCCTTCTTGAGTTTCTGAAAGCAAAAGGTGTACCTCTATATAATTTGATTGGCTTTTCATCAGACACCACAAATGTTATAGTAGGAGAACACAACTCAGTGTTGCAAAATTAAAACAGACATTACCTCATATCGCCTGCATAAAATGTTCGTGTCATATGATTAATTTATCGGCTTCAAAAGCATGTTTGAAACTTCCAAGATCAGTTGAAGATCTCTTACGTAATATAGGATCACATTTCCGCCGGAGTTCTCGCAGACAGCAAAAGTTCAATGGAAAAACTCTAACACTTTCTCAAACCCGTTGACTGTCATTAAAAGCACGTGTAGACAGAGTCTTAAGCATAGTTTACACGGAGCCAACACTGGCTGCCAATAAGACTGGCAGCCAGTGCTGGCTTCGTATTGGCCTTGTGTAAACAGTTTTTCAAGCCAAGCCAGCGCTGGCTGCCAACGCTGGCGAGAATAGAGCGACAGTCTATTTTTCTAGCCAGTGACCTCTGCCCGCATACCCTTCGATCCCCGCGCCAGCGTTGCGGACACGTGTAGACGAGTCTCGCCAGTCACTGGCGAACGTCCGTACGGTATGTGTTGTTTGTTGTTTTATTTGGAATTTCTGCGACAAAATGCCGAGAAAATTCAACGAAGAGGATACTTTGAAATTCGTACAACTTTATAGAGAGCACGAATGCTTGTGGGATAAGCGTTGCGATGCATACAAAAATAAAGAAATGCGCGCTTCGGCACTAGAACAACTTCGTGTAGGAATGAATATAGAAGAACTGACTCTCGATGAAGTTAAATCAAAAGTATTCAAAATACGTACTACTTAGAAATCGACAAAATGGAAAAATCTACAAGATCTGGGGCTGGGGGGAGCATTTATAAGCCAAAGGCAAAATGGTTTGATGAATATGATTGAAGTAAAATCACATTACTATTTATTTCAAACGAAAATTACATTTAAGCAAAATTATAAAGCCACTTAAAGACACACGCATACTACAGCAAAAGAAGCTCGTGTATTTGTTTCAATGTTGATTTTCGAAGTCGATTGTTAATGTATGCTATTTAATTGCCAAGGAACTCTTCCTTCGTTGTTAAACATATTTTTTAAAACTTCTCTTTTCTCTCTTGCTATTTCTGCTGAATGATTGCTACCTTGATTGCCAATACTCTGTAGGGCATGTATTTGGCTCCTCCATGAACCGGGCTGAATATTTCCCTGTTCATCTTCCCTATCAACACAAGTAGCGGTGATGTATGAATTTGATTTCTTTCGTAGCCAATTATGAAGGGCACAACAAGCACAAACGATTGCATCTACTGTTTCCAAGTTAGTTAGTATTGGCTTTTCTAATACCCGGAATCTACTAACTAAGATTCCAAATACATTTTCGATTATCCGTCTTGCCCGAGATAACCTGTAGTTAAAAACTTTTTCTTCTGTACTGAGGTTTACACCTGGATACGGCTTCATCAAATAAGTCTTTAGTGGATCAAAATCGGTTGAGAGGTTAAAGCGGGAAAGCGTAACAGACAGACAGACAGACAGATAGACAGACAGACAGACAGAGTTACTTTCGCATTTATAATATTAGTATGGATTTGTAGCGGTTATGTATTGCAGCGTAAGCTAACCCCGCCGCTTGAGCCAGTTGCGTCCCGTCCGCGCGCTGGAGTTGTATCGCGCACATTTGTTATTGAAATTATAGATTCGTGTTTTGTGATACTGACTTTCATTCCGATAAGCAAATGAACCTTCTGACACTTCAGTGATTAGTGACCCCTTTAATTCAAGTAAATATATTCACAAGACAAGCTACGTGAAAGATTCTTAAAAACTCCTCCATCAGATGCGCTACCACATGCGCCGACATCTATGTACGAAAAACAGTAATCGTGATCGGCAATAGCTAACAATACGACGCTGCTTGTTTTTTTTATAATTGAAGTATAAACTTCCACTTTTAGGAGGAGCTTTAATTGTCACATGTTTACCGTCTATAGAACCATAACATAAGGGGAAATTCCATCGAGTTTTATATCCCCTTTCGATGTTTTTCCATTCTTCTGCGTTTGGTACCTGTAAAAAAAGGGTAGTAATTAAAACGGCCTATTTAATACCATTTTTAGTCACAACAAAAAAAAATCTATAACATTACAATTACATTAATTTATTTTGTTTAATTACAGAATAACATGGATACCCCAAATAGCAATGAATCAGGATTATCGAATAGCAATGAACCAGGACCATCGTTGGTTCCACGCTCTGAAAATGGGTTAGGAAATGAGTCTGCAGAAGAGACACCTCGATTTACCCCACCCAAAAAAACCTAAGCGTACAAAATCCAGATGAAATAATGCCAGCAGACTATAATGTTACTAGTCTACGCGATGATATCGCATTGCTGAGCCCATATCTGAATAAGCTTCAGAAACACATTCCAAAGATGGTAGATGGCACCATAGATTTTAAGAGCTCCGGAAAATATTCAGCATTCATCTGTAACAAAATGTCTGATCTACGCGTACCTCATCGTGATCCAGGAGAACAACTCCAAGACTACTATCGGCGATGTTACCCGTTAGGGAATATAAAAGAGTTTTACTCTTATGCCAAATTACCAGCAGCAGAAAGACTTGAAGGGCAAGTTAATTTACTGGGTGAGCTACCCCGCTTCGACAACCTCGTGTACCCTACGTATGTAATGCGTACAGAACATGTTTGCAAATATCAATTGCAAACAGATTATAAGGCTATCGCCCAGATATTATATGTATTGTAGCCAATGTGTGAATGAAGGAAAACAATAAAACCCGTCCGGCAATAGACGTTAAATTACTCTAAAATCTTTAAGATCGATAGTGAGTCTAGAGGTTAGAGGAGATCATCATTGTACCGATAGTCGTGACAGCCAATGGCTTAATTGCCAAGAGCCTCGACCAACCCCTCAGGAGGCTCTCGTTAGGCGGCTCGCATCGTCAGGAAGTTCCTCTCTCTGGAGCCCTGACCGCCGGTAGCTTGGACCCTGTTCCCGATACCGGTGGGCTACTATTTTTTTTATATTTTTAAATGTTTTTATGTTTTTTTATAAATATTAAAAAATGTAAATGAATATGTCTATGTAAAATATAAACGGAATAATAATAATAAAGCCTTTATTCAACAATCTTACAAAACATATTTCTTACATACTAAATTTTACAACTTTCACGCCGTAACTACTGAACCAATTGCTTTGAATTTCTCAGTCCGGATTAAATAATAGGGTACTTCTTATCCCGGAAAAAAATTGTATTAGGGTAATTCCGGGGCAGTTGGCCTTAAGAGAGAGATGGCCTAGTCCAAAAAAATCCATTTAATTCGACTAGATGTCGCTAGCGCTCATTTAGTTCGCTTTGAGTCGTGTGTGCAAACACCTGTACGCAATAATATTGGCGAAAAAAAAGCTAAAAGTAAGTAAAATCCTCTTGTTTTGTTTTGCGTAATATGAAAATGAATTAAAGAGTTGACGTTCTATGTTAAAGTTGTGCAGTATTTCCTAAAAAATCATGCTTTTTATTAGTTTCGTGATGGTTCATGAGTCGTGCTAGATTATAACCTCAAAATAATATCAATATCACGCATATTTTGTCACGTGTCCGGTGTGGCCATCTCTCCCAGAAAATTAGGAGAGATGGCCATATTTTGTCAGGGTGTGATGGCCGTATTATTAATATACGTGATTGCATATTTTTTTTAACTAAGACCAATTTTTATCCTTATTGTAGATGCCAAATATATACAAGAGAAAAGCGGTAGCTATTAGAGGGAATTGGAGTGAAGAATCATTAAAAGCTGCCATCATCGCTTTGAAAAATGCTGAAATGTCAGTTTATGCTGCTGCGAAAATGTACCAGATTCCAAGAAAAACTTTAGAAGGCGTTTAAAACAGAATAACGACAATACAGACGACATAAACTTGCAAACCATATCAAATCAATGCAAGCAAAAGGTTTTCCTTTAACGATTGAGGATGTTAGAAAAATAGCTTATCAGCTAGTTGAACAGTTACATTTAAAACACAGGTTCAACAAGGAAACTGAAAAAGCAGGCTACGACTTTGTTAAATTATTTTTAGGAAGACATCCAGATATTACAATAAGAAAATCAGAAGGTGTTTCCTTAGCTCGATCAAATGCGATGAATAGACGGGAGGTAGATGCATACTTTAATCTCTTGGAAAATGTCCTGATGGTCGACGACGTTATGATGAAACCCAGTCACATATTTAATACTAGCTTTCGCCCGCGGCTCCGCCCGCGTGGACTAATATTTTTCGTATCCCACGGGAACTGCATATTTTTCCGGGATAAAAAGTAGCCTATGTGTTATTCCAGACTATTATCTACCCCTGTGCCAAATTTCAACCAAATCCATTCAGTAGTTTTTACGTGAAAGAGTAACAAACATCCATACATCCATACTTACAAACTTTCGCCTTTATAATATTAGTAGGATGGACGAGACAGGACTACAATTAAATAACCGTCCAGATCATGTACTTGCTGCGAAAGGATCCAAGGCTGTGTCAACAGTTACATCAACAGAAAAGGGCGAAACGATTACTGTCATAGCATGCTGTAATGCTGAAGGTACATTTTTACCTCCAGCTTGTATTATGAAAGGTAAAAATAAAAAACCTGAGTTTGAAGATGGTATGCCTCCTGGATCAAAGGTTTTTATGTCCCCTAAGTCTGCATATATAACGTCAGCTATATTTTTAGAATGGATGAAAACACACTTCGTCCAAAGGAAACCTGCAGGAAAAGTCCTTCTCTTGTTAGATGGCCACTCTACTCATTGTAATTCCGTTGAAATGTTAGAATACGCAGAACAAAATGACATAGTGTTGCTGTCAATGCCTAGTCATACATCTCACTATCTTCAGCCCTTGGATCGTGCTGTTTTTTTAAGTCATTAAAAACCCATTTCTATGAACAATGTCGGCTGTGGCTAAAACAAAATTCTGGTCATCGTATCACAAGACTGACATTTGGATCATTACTGAACAAAGCATGGGGAAAAGCAGCTTGTGCTGAGAATGCTATTGCAGCGTTCAAAGCGACAGGAGTTTGCCCATATAATCCAAGTGCAGTTCCTGATTATGCTTTTACACTTGAATCAGTGGAAAACACATATTTATCCCGCAATGACACTCCAGCTACAACTACCGTCCAGGTTGCAAGCGGTACCATCACTTCTGTATTTCCAAATCATGAACGAGATGAAGTTGCAGGAGCTTCAGTAGGACCAGATCGTGAGCTTGTCACTGATAATGAGTCATCTTCTAGTGTAGACGAACATCGAATGTTGAATGTAAGCCCGGAAATCTTACCAAAAAAAAGACCAAGGAACGCTTTGATACAGACTGGTGTAAATATTGCGGCAATGCTTCCGTCGACTTCAGCTACTCCACGTAAAGAAAAATGCGATAACATTCCAGATCTGACACCAACGCGAATTCTAAATGAAATATCTCCTGTACCTCAAAAACTAACAGAAGTACGCAAACGAGCTAAGCAAATTGGCACAATTTTGACATCAGCAGAACACATCAACATAGAAATTGTAATAATAATAATAATATGGGATGCTCGCGAGGAACCTAAGCAAAAGGGGGCTTCCTCCCAGACAGCCGAACCGGACTCCGAGGGCGCCCCTTAGGGATCCGAGAGAAAAACACCGAAAAAGCGTCCCGCTTCCGAGACTCCCGGCAGCTCCGGTTCCGGGGCCAAAAAGAAAGCTTCAGTTTCCAAGCCGCCGCCGCCAAGAAAACTCGTTATCTGCGAGCTCCTCCATGGAGGTATGGAAGAGCAAAGAGCTTCACGGACGCTTTTTCCGAGCCCTACACGGGCCCGATGTAGATTTTCAAGCGTCCCTAGCCTGGCTACGTTTCGGTGACCTCTTTGGGGAAACCGAAGGTTTTGTCTTTGCAATTATGGACGAAGTTATGATGACGAACAATTACCGGAGATTCATTGTGAAAGACGGCACAGTTGACATCTGTCGGACATGTCACCGGCCGGGAGAATCAATTAGACACATCATTTCCGGTGTTCTCGTCTAGCTAACGGAGAGTACTTGCATAGACACAACCTTGTAGCCAGGATAATTCACCAGCAACTTGCTCTTAAATACAAACTTGTGGAATCGGAGGTGCCGTACTACAGGTATATGCCCGACCCAGTTCTCGAAAATGGCCATATCACATTGTACTGGGATCGATCTATCATCACTGACAGGACTATTATTGCCAATAAGCCTGATATAGTGCTGGTGGATCGATCAGAGCGGCGTGCAATGATTGTTGACATAACCATCCCACATGATGAGAACCTCGTGAAAGCTGAGAAAGATAAACAAACCAAGTATCTTGATTTGGCTCACGAGGTTGTCGACATGTGGGAAGTGGATTCAGCAATCATTGTACCGATAGTCGTGACAGCCAATGGCTTAATTGCCAAGAGCCTCGACCAACACCTCAGGAGGCTCTCGTTAGGCAGCTGGATCAAGGGCTTGATTCAGAAAGCGGTACTGCTGGACACGGCTCGCATCGTCAGGAAGTTCCTCTCTAATGTAAATTATATGTTAGAAAAATAAATAAACGAAATAATAATAATATCGGGGTCGAGCAACGAGTCCGGAGATGGTGGGCGTGCACGTCGAGAGGCAGATCTTGTCAACATTTCATATTTATTTTATTTCGCTGTTTTGTAAAGTTGTGTCCGAGGTGACATGACAGATGTCACCTCCAATGATTCTGTATTTTTATCATTGTAGATAAATGTATATACTTTTTATATACGTGTTCGGCACTTGTGCAGCTGCAGCTGCACAGGCGTTAAACTTTCCACAGATTCGGGAACACTGTTGGAGCTGCTGAACCTTGGACAAAACTATCTTAGCATTGTGTAGATTCAATTTCTTAGTATTGTATAATTGCATGGCAAACGTGTGAGCACAATGTACGAATGTGCTGTAAGGCATTTATTTGTTGGGTTAGTCTTTTTTATTGACTTAATTCTGCTCTGGCTGTTGAGAGTATGTCATGCTCACTCAAATGTCTCGCTGATGGTGGCGTGTGTTTTGGGTCATTGGGTTCCCTTCGATATGGTTGAGCTGAATGATGCTGATCCATACGTCATGTTCGTGAACGGACGCCGTCGGAGGGGACTGGTCATCTCTTAGCTGCCACGGCGTATTTTAATTTCTGAATTGATTTTTGTATGTTTTCCATAATGGACGCTCTCAGCGTACAATATATTTCTGCATCGTTCTCACGCGGTTGATTTCAACATGAATGATGTAATCAAATATTTGTAACAATAGCTTAAAAATTTAAAAGAGTGTCCATGGAGTTTCTTGCCCGTTCTTCTCCATAGGTACCTACTCTTTGGAATGGGCGACTAGCTTCATCTTATTGACTGACCGACCTTCTGACAATTCAAAAGTGCCTGTAACTGGTTTATTTGAAATAAATGATTTGATTTGATTTGATTTGATTATACACACATCAAAAGTGTCTAGGGATCAACATATATTTTTGCAATAACTTTTCTCCTGATTGATATTAATTAAAATTTTCTTTAAGGATTCATCAAATAAAGTGTTTTCGTTTGTCACAGTAACGATAAACCAAGTCACCTTTGCATTAATAAAGAAATTTGCCATTTTCCTAATAAAGGGATATTTGACATTTGAACCACTAACACAAAAGTTCGAAAAAAAAAGACTGAAATAACAGTTTTCTCTAAAATTTTATTGGGTAACTTAAACAATTAATAATCCGTGTTTCTACCGCGAACACTAACAACACAAGAACATCGGTTTGGCATACTCAAAATGAGTTCATCCAAATCACGCTGTGGAATGGCCGCCCATGTTCGTTGCAACAACAAAAAAAGGTCTTCTTGCGACTGGATACCCCCATATTCGGCAGAGCTCTTCTCTGTAGCATATCCCATGCATGCTCAATCGGGTTCAAGTCTGGCGACTGAGCAGGCCAGGGCAGGACATTGATGTTAGCTGCGGCGAGAGTCTGTCTTACAACTCTTGCGGTGTGCGGTCGTGCATTATCATGCATTAACTGAAATAAGGGACCGATTTGCACTTGTAGAGGAACGATGACGTCTGATACAATCGTTTCAGCATAAATTTGAGCGTTGAGGTTGCCTCTGGTCCAAATCAACTCAGTTCTTCCGCCGATCCAAATACCCGCCCATACCATGATGGTTCCACCACTATAAGGATGGACTTCCTGGCAGGATTTTAATCGCTGTTGGCGTCCAGGGGTTCTCCAGTGTCGTATACGTCTTGTATCCGGTCTCATACCAAAACGAGACTCATCAGAAAAGCACACGAAACGCCATTGTTCTTCTGCCCAATTTCTGTAAATATTGTTAGAAAACTACCGGTCAACAAATCATCAGGGGAAGATAAAATATCTAATAGGATGATTAAAGAAGCGTGTAAAACAGCGGGTGATGCCATCTTAACTGTATATAACCGATGCATTGCTGAAGGCGTTTTCCTCGTAAATGGCGACGCGGTTTCATACGAATAATACCAAAGTGTGGTGATAAACCACCGGATGATCCGAAGTCATATCGGCCTATCACGCTTCTACCATCTTTGGGGAAACTTCTTGAGCGCCTCATCGTTCCACGGTTACTACCGAACGGTCCAAAATTTCATAGTAATCAATATGGCTTCACCATCGGTAAATCAACAGTCGACGCGGCGCTTTCTGTCAGAAGAACCGTTAACCCGTCGGAACACAAGTACGTGATTGGTATCTTTTTGGATATTTCTGGGGCTTTTGATAACGCTTGGTGGCCTATGCTGTTGTTAAAATTAAAAAACCGCGGTTGCTATAGAAACATATATAATCTCGTTTACTCGTACTTTATAAACGGTTCCGCGGTACTTAAACTTGGTCATTTTTCTAGTACTAAAGCACTAACCATGGGATGTCCTCAGGGTTCAGTTGTCGGTCCTTATTTATGGAATTTGGGTTTTGATGATTTTCTCGCGATCCCGCTTCCTTGCGGCTGTTCACTTACTGGTTACGCGGACGATGGCCTACTGCTCATTCAATCAAGTACCCGAGCCGGACTTGAGAACTTGGCCCATACTTGCCTAAATCTAATATCTCAGTGGGGTGATCGTAACCGCCTAGCGTTTGCGCCGCATAAAACCTATCAACTTCTACTAAAAGGTAACCTTAAATCATTGCCTACTATTAAATTTAATAACGTTCCCGTTAAAAAACAGCAATCCGTATGCTACCTTGGTATGGTCTTAGAAAGGAATTTTTCATTTATCGAACATATAAAATAGTTGGCGAAAAAGCTAAAAGGAACTTTTATGCCCTAACTAGAATATCCAAAGCAACTTGGGGTCTATCATTCCTAACTTTAAAAACTATATATGGAGCTACCTACTTAGGATGTATGTGCTACGGTGCACCTGTTTGGGCCGATAGGGCCAGCATAGAGGCGGCGCGACGTAAACTGCTTCAAAGCCAACGTTTGGCATTGATATTTTTATGCAAGGCGTATAGAACAGTCAGTACTGAAGCCTTACCCGTTCTGGCAGGTGTACTTCCAGTCGATCTTGAAGTACAGCGACGTGCTTCAATGTACTACTCCGCGAGGGGGAGGCCATGGACACTAACTTTGTTACACAACGCGACCTCAATAGAATTTCTAGATTATTTAAACCTCAGACTGACGTCTGGGAGGACCTCTTATCCGAATGGCAAAGTAGGTGGGATAATTCCATCAGGGGCCGGCACCTCCATCTGTTCTTTCCATCCGTTGGCGATCGGCTGGCTAAGACATGGCTGGAGGTTGACCACTGCGTTGCCCAATTTCTCACAGGTCATGGCAACTTTAAAAGTAAACTGTATTCTTTTAAACTTGTTCCTTCGCCTTTGTGTCAGTGTTCTACATCGAACTGTGAATTTGAACAGTCCGCATCACATCTTGTGGGAGTGTATTCTTTGGCAGAATGAACGCAATATTATGTTGGATAGTGTACAAGTTACATCCGGAGTTGTTTATTATACGGACCTTGTTGAAACTAGAACTAATTTCCGTGCGTTCAGGCGTTTTTGCCATACCTATTATTGGAATCAATTGTAACAGCAAATACCTACTTAGGACCCATTAACTTGATCAAATGTTATTCCGTGGTGCTTGGCAATTTGGGCTTCTCCCTGTTGCAATAATGTCCCTTTGTGCCGATTGGCCTAGTTCTATTCTGTCTCCTGCTTATTATGGAGGGAAGTGGAAAAATATCTTTTTCTTACTCCTCCGCTATTCTTTTCTGATTAATTTCGTTGCGGGACCCAAGACAGTTGAAACATTTCTCCGGGACTCGTCGAGCTTCATTGCTCGGCGTTTTTCTGGCGGTCTCCACTGTTGATTCTGGCTTTCAGGAGTTGCAGTGGGTTGGGAACAGTGTGGCGGGTGCCCAATTTCTGTGTTCAAGAGCCCATTGATATCGAATCCTACGATTGTGCATTGCTATAGGTGGTACCCGTAGCGGTCTTCGGGAATGAAGGTTCACTTCATGCAAGCGGTTTCTGACTGTTTGGTCGCTAATTAAGTTCCCTGAAGAGTGATGAAGCCTCTCGGCTAACATCATGGCGGTTATTGTTGGAGCTCTTCGAGTTAAGATTTGAATGTATCGGTCTTGTCTCCGTGTGGTGCAGCGATACCGTCCTCCATGGCGCTCAGCCACGGTACCAGTGCTTCGGTAACGTGTCCAAAGTCGACTGATAACACTCTGACTTGTATTCAGAGCTAAAGCCACAGTACGTTGCCAGGAACCAGCTTCTATCATTCCCACGGCTCTGAGCATTTCTTCCCTGCTTAAATGACGTCGCCGCTCCATAATAACGTTGGTTTTAATCAGTAGTAGGGAAACAGTAGCACTAATAATGTCTTCAATGCGTTGTATGTTTTTATAGGGAAAATATTGACAGCTGATTTTCATCTTTTACTCAAATTTGATTCACAGTTCCTGATTCAAATTATGAAATGCACCAAAAAGGATCCATATAAATTTATAAAATCATAAATTTATTACAAAGCCACATCTCAATCTCAAGAAATCCGCATAAAAATGCTTGATCCCTAGACACTTTTGATGTGTGTATTTTGTAAATTGTTTCAACTTTGGGTTTCGGTTTTGGTTAAATATTGCACAGTAAAGAGATGAAAAACTAATATAAAATATTATTCCTTAAATTGATAAAAAAAGATGATGTTGTCGTATGTTGTGTTGCCATAGTTTTCGATTTTTAGGGGTGCTGATTCCAGTCCCGACGCATCGAAATCACTTACAAATATCAATTTCGACGAAAATCTTACCGGCGCTAGTCGCCGACGCTACAATGTATACGAGAGCTACGGAAATCTATTTCCGCCAGCAAATAGAGGAATACCCCGTCCACCGAGAAGAGGACGAGGCCAGACACGATCCCGTCAGGGATACCAAACAGCGCGCGTTGAAACGAAGAGACGAGTTGAAGGTGCGAAGACCACCGTAGGCATTGATGCCATGATAAAATCAACGCTACATCCAGGAGCTAAGTCAAGTGAATAACTACTTGCTAAGATTGGAGAAAACCATAACCTAAAAGCCATCCCTTTATCAATCACAACACGAGGAATAGGATTTGGTTTATGTCATTTAAATTTTATCGCTGTATCTTACCTCGAGATAGTGGTTCCTAGTGTCTATGCACAATATCGTGTATTCTTAGCAGTGTCAGAAGCGAAGCTTGAGAGCTTGAAAACTGCATATCCTCTGCCAGCCCGTGATGCCGATTTAGCTTATAGGTATCAAGTCAATGCTGATATGCTACTTGTTGCGCAAACTGTCACTATTGCGCCAGAACCGATCAAAAGATTGATCAATGCCGTAGGCATTATAAACTACGATGAAGGAGTATACATTCCAACTGTTTCAAGAGTTGCTACTGATGATCGCGGACGTTTCATCCCGCAAGCACAGAATATATTACATTCATCATTGAGAAGAACAGTTGTGGCTTTATCGGACCCAGCGACACCAGAAAGATATAGACGTCGCTTTGTTGAAAACAATCCCATCCCAGGGGCAATATGGAACAATCATCTTTTTTTTTTAAGGTTTAGTAAGTTACCACCCACCAGACAAAGTCATGTCGCCAAGCGATTCGTCGTGTTCCGGCATGATGTCTGGTGAAGCCGTACGGAGGACGGGTCTGAGCAGTTGTGTTGCGATGTGTGCCGGGTACGATTTGCCAAATGTTGTTGTGTCGGGGGTTTGGTCCTGGAGGGTAGCGGGATCCGAAGCACGGTGCTCCGCTGGCCGACCGCAGGTGGTTGGGGGCCCAAGTAGTGTGCCAGCCACATACGAAAGGCTGCCCCGCCAACTGCGAAAAATCCCAGGGTGGCCCCATCGTGCCGGTTGGCGACCGGACGAGAGGACCCGATGGCGATTCCTGGGGGGGTTCGGGCGTCCCCGCAGTCTCCAGATCAACCTCCCTTTGGCGCGGCATCGTAGGTAGTGTTGTTGGGTTTAACATTGCTTCACCTCGCTCAACTGCCGTCTTCCTTGCTATTCACTCAATTTAAAATCAAAGATGAAAAGTACAAATAAGAAAAGTAGGTGTGCACAGCGGGCGCACGTCCTCTCGTTTAAAGTGCACCTCTCAAACATTCGAGGTCTGCACTCCAATATCGATGCAGTCCACCATCACCTTGAGACTGAAAAGCCTCACCTACTTTTCTTGACGGAGACCCAGGTCAGATGTCCGTCTGATGCGGCATACCTCAAGTACCCGGGATACTCTTTGGAGCATCATTTCCTGCAGCGTGCTGGGGTCTGTGTGGATGTCCGCAATGACATCTGTTGCCGGCGTCTCCGTCACCTCGAAGACCCTCATCTATCGACCTTATGGCTGTTGGTTGACACTGGTGTAGACAAAATTGTCTACACCTGTGTCTACCGATCGCACAACGGTGATCAGGAGACAACTCGGTTATTCGACCACCTCAGTGAGGCTGCTGACAATGCGCTGCATCGGCACCCTGACGCTCAGTTCGTCGCTCTGGGGGACTTCAACGCCTGCCACCAGGACTGGCTCTTCCCATACCAGAGGACCGACCACGCTGGGAGAGAAGCGCGAAACTTCGCCCTTTCTATGGGCCTTTCCCAGCTGGTAGAGCAAGCGACTAGGGTGCCTGATGTAGTTGGCCACATAGCCAACTGTTTGGACCTTCTGCTGACCACTGATCCGGACAGATGTGTTGTAACAGTTTCCTCACCGTTGGGAACTTCAGACCACTGTCTGGTGAAGTCTGTGTCATCCTTCTCCCCTCCAGATCACGACTCTCGTGGTGAACGGAGATTGTGGCGATACAAGTCAGCGGATTGGGATGAGATGCGCCACTTCTTTGCGTCTTATCCTTGGCAGCAGGTCTGCTTCTCTTCTGACAATCCGTCGAGCTGTGCGGACGCTATAACCGATGTGGTGCGTCAAGCTATGGAGCATTTTATCCCCTTCAGCGACGTGCCCGTCGGTGGCTCAGCTCGCCCATGGTTCAATGCCGATTGTGTCCAAGCTGAACAGCATAAGCACGCGGCATTTCTCACCTGGGTTGACGCTCGTGACCGCAGAGCTCCGGATCTAAGCTCAAAGAAGAGGGCCTTTAACCGTGCTGCCAAGTCCTACAAAAAGGCGCTTAAGAGGGCTCGCTTCGACCGTATTACCCATATTGGCAACAAGCTATCTGCGCAGCCATCCGGTAGCTGATCTTTTTGGTCCCTTGCCAAATCGGTCGAGGCGAACTTCTGTCGAACCACACTGCCTCCGCTGGTGAGGCCTGATGGAACACTGGCCCATACGGCGAGAGAGAAAGCAGGTCTCTTTGCATCTCTCTTTGCCCATAGTTCGCGTCTTAATACTGGCAGTGCTACTCCACCTAATTTACCTCATTGCGGAGCTTCAATGCCGGAGGTTCGCATTAGGAACAAGGAGGTCCTGAGAGCACTGTGTCGTCTGGACGTGGATAAGGCTAGTGGTCCAGATGGTATATCAGCGATTGTTCTTAAGGCATGTGCACCCGAGTTGTCTCCTGTATTGACGCGCCTGTATCGCCTCTCATTTGGGACTGGTATAGTGCCCAAGTCCTGGAAGTTTGCCAACGTGCAGCCCGTGCCCAAAAAGGGTAGTCGTGCCGATCCTACCAACTATCGGCCGATTTCGGTAACCTCCATACTCTGCAAGATTATGGGGCGTGTATTGAATTCGCGCCTCTTGGCTTACCTGGAAGGTAACGATCTCCTCAGTGACCGACAGTACGGTTTTCGGCGCAATCGGTCAACTGGGGACCTACTAGTGTATGCCACTCACTTGTGGGGCGAGGCCCTCGAGAAAAATGGGGAAGCGATTGCCGTCTCCCTTGATGTCTAGAAGGCCTTCGACCGGGTATGGCACGCTGGCCTTTTGAGTAAGCTTTCAGCGTACGGCGTTTCCGCTGGCCTGACTGGCTGGGTTAAAGACTTCCTGACTGAACGGTCCCTCCGAGTTGTTGTCGACGGATGCTCATCGGAGCCCATGTCGACCAATGCCGGTGTTCCTCAGGGGTCTGTTCTCTCTGCCACTCTGTTCCTGCTGCATATTAATGATCTGCTGATGCCCGGTATCTATGGGTATGCAGATGACAGCACAGTTGTGGAGAGATATCTGCCGGAAGCTCGGGCTAGCAAGGAAGCAATCTGGTCCGAAAGAGAGGCTATGGTAGAGCGTACGAGTGCTGCACTACAGGTAGTCTCCGAATGGGGCAAAGCCAATCTTGTAGCATTCAATGCCGCCAAAACACAGGCGTGTCTTTTCACCACCAAAAGGAGCCCGTTCACCTTGGCTCCTACTTTTCAGAATGTATCCTTGGAGTGCACCAACCGCCTTCAGCTTTTGGGAGTAGAGATTTCCTCGAACCTTAACTGTGGGCGGTTCATTGAGTCCAAGGCCAGGGTGGCTGCTAGAAAACTTGGCGTTATCGCAAAGGTCCGGCGGTACTTCACACCGGGGCAGCTTCTAATGTTGTACAAAGCACAGGTCCGCTCGTGTGTGGAGTACTGCAGCCACATTTGGGCTGGTGCTGCGAAATATCACCTGGATACTTTGGATTCAGTGGAGAGGCGTGCGAAGAGGCTGATTGGCGACCCAGACTTAACTCGAAACGGTCTCCAAAGCCTGGAGCACAGGCGTAGAGTAGCCTGCCTTTCGGTCTTCTATAGGTTGCATTCTGGTGAGTGTGCAAGGGAATTGCATGATTTAATTCCCCCATCACCGTTCCACCATCGGACGACCCGTCGTACGGCGAGTTTCCACCCTTACGTTGTTGATACCGCTGCGACCCGGACGAAGCGTTTCGCTTCCTCTTTTATACCGCGTGCATCGAGGGACTGGAACAATTTGCCAGCGACGGTGTTTCCGTCACATTACAATTTGAGTGTCTTCAAGGCTAGAGTGAATAGGTTCTTAATAAACTAGCGCGCTATCAATGATCGCATCACTGCTTACCATCAGGCGGGATTGCGGTCAAGCGCAACAAAATCCAGATGAAATAATGCCAGCAGACTATGATGTTACTAGTCTACGCGATAATATCGCATTGCTGAGCCCATATCTGAACAAGCTTCAGAAACACATTCCAAAGATGGTAGATGGCACCATAGATTTTAAGAGCTCCGGAAAATATTCAGCATTCATCTGTAACAAAATGTCTGATCTACGCGTACCTCATCGTGATCCAGGAGAACAACTCCAAGACTACTATCGGCGATGTTACCCGTTAGGGAATATAAAAGAGTTTTACTCTTATGCCAAATTACCAGCAGCAGAAAGACTTGAAGGGCAAGTTAATTTACTGGGTGAGCTACCCCGCTTCGACAACCTCGTGTACCCTACGTATGTAATGAGTACAGAACATGTTTGCAAATATCAATTGCAAACAGATTATAAGGCTATCGCCCAGATATTATATGCATTGTAGCCAATGTGTGAATGAAGGAAAACAATAAAACCCGTCCGGCAATAGACGTTAAATTACTCTAAAATCTTTAAGATCGATAGTGAGTCTAGAGGTTAGAGGAGATCATCATTGTACCGATAGTCGTGACAGCCAATGGCTTAATTTCCAAGAGCCTCGACCAACACCTCAGGAGGCTCTCGTTAGGCGGCTCGCATCGTCAGGAAGTTCCTCCCTCTGGAGCCCTGACCGCCGGTAGCTTGGACCCTGTTCCCGATACCGGTGGGCTACTATTTTTTTTATATTTTTAAATGTTTTTATGTTTTTTTATAAATATTTAAAAATGTAAATGAATAAGTCTATGTAAAATATAAACGGAATAATAATAATAAAGCCTTTATTCAACAATCTTACAAAACATATTTCTTACATACTAAATTTTACAACTTTCACGCCGTAACTACTGAACCGATTGCTTTGAATTTCTCAAGTCCGGATTAAATAATAGGGTACTTCTTATCCCGGAAAAAAAATTGTATTAGGGTAATTCCGGGGCAGTTGGCCTTAAGGGAGAGATGGCCTAGTCCAAAAAACTCCATTTAATTTGACTAGATGTCACTAGCGCTCATTTAGTTCGCTTTGAGTCGTGTGTGCAAACACCTGTACGCAATAATATTGGCGAAAAAAAAGCTAAAAGTAAGTAAAATCCTCTTGTTTTGTTTTGCGTAATATGAAAATGAATTAAAGAGCTGACGTTCTATGTTAAAGTTGTGCAGTATTTCCTAAAAAATCATGTTTTTTAATACTTTCGTGATGGTTCATGAGTCGTGCTAGATTATAACCTCAAAATAATATCAATATCACGCATATTTTGTCACGTGTCCGGTGTGGCCATCTCTCCCAGAAAATTAGGAGAGATGGCCATATTTTGTCAGGGTGTGATGGCCATATTATTAATCTACGTGATTGCATATTTTTTTTAACTAAGACCAATTTTTATCCTTATTGTAGATGCCAAATATATACAAGAGAAAAGCGGTAGCTATTAGAGGGAATTGGAGTGAAGAATCGTTAAAAGCTGCCATCATCGCTTTGAAAAATGCTGAAATGTCAGTTTATGCTGCTGCGAAAATGTACCAGATTCCAAGAAAAACTTTAGAAGGCGTTTAAAACAGAATAACGACAATACAGACGACATAAACTTGCAAACCATATCAAATCAATGCAAGCAAAAGGTTTTCCTTTAACGATTGAGGATGTTAGAAAAATAGCTTATCAGCTAGTTGAACAGTTACATTTAAAACACAGGTTCAACAAGGAAACTGAAAAAGCAGGCTACGACTTTGTTAAATTATTTTTAGGAAGACATCCAGATATTACAATAAGAAAATCAGAAGGTGTTTCCTTAGCTCGATCAAATGCGATGAATAGACGGGAGGTAGATGCATACTTTAATCTCTTGGAAAATGACCTGATGGTCGACGACGTTATGATGAAACCCAGTCACATATTTAATATGGACGAGACAGGTCTACATTTAAATAACCGTCCAGATCATGTACTTGCTGCGAAAGGATCCAAGGCTGTGTCAACAGTTACATCAACAGAAAAGGGCGAAACGATTACTGTCATAGCATGCTGTAATGCTGAAGGTACATATTTACCTCCAGCTTGTATTATGAAAGGTAAAAATAAAAAACCTGAGTTTGAAGATGGTATGCCTCCTGGATCAAAGATTTTTATGTCCCCTAAGTCAGCATATATAACGTCAGCTATATTTTTAGAATGGATGAAAACACACTTCGTCCAAAGGAAACCTGCAGGAAAAGTCCTTCTCTTGTTAGATGGCCACTCTACTCATTGTAATTCCGTTGAAATGTTAGAATACGCAGAACAAAATGACATAGTGTTGCTGTCAATGCCTAGTCATACATCTCACTATCTTCAGCCCTTGGATCGTGCTCTTTTTTTAAGTCATTAAAAACCCATTTCTATGAACAATGTCGGCTGTGGCTAAAACAAAATTCTGGTCGTCGTATCACAAGACTGACATTTGGATCATTACTGAACAAAGCATGGGGAAAAGCAGCTTGTGCTGAGAATGCTATTGCAGGGTTCAAAGCGACAGGAGTTTGCCCATATAATCCAAGTGCAGTTCCTGATTATGCTTTTACACTTGAATCAGTGGAAAACACATCTTTATCCCGCAATGACACTCCAGCTACAACTACCGTCCAGGTTGCAAGCGGTACCATCACTTCTGTATTTCCAAATCATGAACGAGTTGTCACTGATAATGAGTCATCTTCTAGTGTAGACGAACATCGAATGTTGAATGTAAGCCCGGAAATCTTACCAAAAAAAGACCAAGGAACGCTTTGATACAGACTGGTGTAAATATTGCGGCAATGCTTCCGTCGACTTCAGCTACTCCACGTAAAGAAAAATGCGATAACATTCCAGATCTGACACCAACGCGAATTCTAAATGAAAGATCTCCTGTACCTCAAAAACTAACAGAAGTACGCAAACGAGCTAAGCAAATTGGCACAATTTTGACATCAGCCGAACACATCAACATAGAAATTGTAATAATAATAAAGGAACTTCAACTTTGCCTTGTAGAGGCCCATGAGCCCTCGGCAGACTGCCCTATTATCACTGATTGGCATGGAAGCTTTATATTACCCAACAAAATACCCAATTGTACCTTCTATCTGAATGGCATGGGGACATCTGAGGTAGACCTAAGGCGCATCAGAGGATATGGATTGCTGCAAATCATCTGCGAAAGTTGTGATTATAGTATTGTTTCCCCATTCAGTGAATGTGATGATTGTCTGATCTGTGCTCACAATGAGGGAATAGAGAAATGTAGGTCAATTACAACCCCCGTTGCTTTGGCAGTGACTATAACCTGTACATGCACTATTATCTTGATGTCTGTAGCTTTCTGGCTGGACTCTCGTTATAACATCATGATGTTGTTCGCATCATTATTAATTAAACGGAAAGAAATCAAGAGAAACAGACGAGTGAAAACTATCCGACCTCTAATTGAAATAGAAATGAACCGAATCAATGCTGCTAACCCATCTGTCCCTGATTACCTACCAGTAATTGCTGATCCCATTACCCCACCATTCAGACCACCTGTGGCACCGCGACGGGAGAGATCTGTCTCACCAACCCATTCGATGATATTAGCAGCCTTCGCTTTAAGCACCCCAACTATCAAAGCCTGTGATGATACGCTCATGATGTCTTCAGATGGGTTAGTGCTAGAGAATCAGACTTCAATCAATTACCACATTGGGTTGGCTGCTCTGCACACTGGAGCAACCTTGTGCCTGAAATATCCTGATGAATTAACTGAGCAGGTGAAACTAACATCGATATCATACTGGATAGTATTAGAGAGTATGTACCAATGTACCGGCCATGCGACTTCTATATCAGCACCACAAGCACTTACAACTGCTTAGGGGCTGGAATGTTGGGGTGAAGACACTTGCAGATCGGGATACATAAAGAAATCACTCAGAGGGGGTGGGCCGATGAATACTAATGAACAATATGAGTGCACCATTGTTCCAAACCTCTCTTCTAGCCACTGCACACATGAGCAAATTTGTATCTGGTATAAATGGTCCATAGTCCCAGACATGAAGAAATGTGATCCTGTCCTTAAGGCCCAAGGAGTACAACATGTGCTCTATTTGGAGCATACGGACAAATTGGGAAATACGGTGCCATTCACAATCTCTGCTGGAAAGCCACAGGTAAAGACTCCTTGCCTATGCACCTGATCAACATAATTCCTGAAGTAGACAAGGATTATCCTTACCTTAGGAATCATGGTGGGAACTATTATGGCACTAAGGCCTGTGAACTGAACTCTCCCATTCCTGGATTGTTGGGTGATATGCAAGTTAGTCTCCTGAAAGATGTATCTACTTATTATCCCAAGTGGGCAGTTCAATGCAAACCTGATGGGTCCAGAGCCCTCTGCACAACATCAGCATCTGGCTATGAAACTTCCTTACTGACTGATCTGACAAATGAGGTTACTATTGACAAAAAATCTTTATTCCCACACACACACCCCCCACACACCACATTTCCACCACACACCACCACACACACACAAATTTGACATAAGGTCAACTGGAATCCTTAGATTTGATAGCAACTGTAGCTTCTTCTTGAACGAAATATCCTGCTCCTCAACTCCCCAAAGACTACAGCTGATTGAAAAGGCTAGTGGGTGTCACATCCAGTTTAAAGGTACAAACACTAGTATGAACATAAAATACCTTATGAATTCAGAGGTGAAGTCTACTCAATGGGCATAGTCTCTTACAGATCAGAAGAATCTCCATTTTTCCACGAAGTTAATTCACCCTAGCGTATTATTAAACAGGCGGCCCGACAACGGATATTTTGCACGCCACAGAGTACATTGAACATAGGAGCGCGCTGCGTGCCGCACCCACACCACACGCATATCCCCGCCCCCCCGGCGGCCCCTCTTCAGTCTCGCGCAGCGTCGGCTATCGATCGCACGTGTACGCTAGATCGCAGCGTAGCCGCAGCGCATTACGACCCGCGACCGCCGCCCGCGTGTGTTAAGTGAGTAGTGCGTGGTAATCATGTCGTACACAAACGTACAGTGGACCGAAATGGTTCGGCTTTACGCCGTGGCTGGTAATAACCTGAACGAGGCCTGAAGAATGTACGCAGAGTTATTCCCTGGACAACCTGTGCCAAGCCGAGAAACGATGTTGGCGGCTACTCAAAGATTACGTACCTATGGCCAATTTACCGTTCCTGCCCATGCTCAAGGGCGTGGCAACCAGCAGCTGCCAGTTGACCTTCAGGAACGCATACTGGATTTCTTCGCGGAGAACCCAGAGGAGAGTACGAGGCGAGCGACCTGTATTTTTAATGTTTCCCACTGGACTGTATGGAAACTTCTACATATGGATGGCCAACATCCATATCATTTTCAGCCAGTTCAAGAGTTACATGAAAATGATCACATACCGCGGACGACATTTTCACAATGGCTAATCGGAAATTTTGATAACGTTTCCATTTTATTCACGGATTAAGCAATGTTCACAAGGTCGGGCATTTACAATGTTCATAATGAACATTCTCAACCTCTGGACTTTTATCTTTGGGGGGAAATGAAGCGCCGGGTGTATGCCACTGAATTTCATAATACGTCGGAACTGAAAAGGCGAATTCGTAGTGCATTTAGAGACATAAAAAACGACACTGTTGTTCTTCCTAGAGTGCGAAACAATTTAAAAAAACGTGCGGAGGCCTGCGTGGCCGTAAATGGATCCCATTTTGAACATCTTCTGAGATTAATGTAAGTACGTGTACATAATTCAATCAGTGTAGACATTTAATCAGTGTTTTAAATTTAGCAAGTAATTTTTAATGAAACTGTAATAATGTGATTAACTTTTTAATACGCCAAAAATACCTACACAGTTGTTTGTTTTTTATTTCTTTATTGTTAAATCTAACTTAAATTTCGACTCGTCACGCAACACAAGTTAGGTATTTTCGCCTGTCCTAAACCAGGAAAGTATGAAGGAAAGTTACATCACAGGTTTGTATTGTGTTTTTATTGGAACGTAGTTAGCTAAAACTTACGTAAGTACGACGCACTGCTAGTGCAGGTCAGCGCCCTTTGCTCTGAGTACGTAACTCGGGCGCATTGTGTCTATGAATTTACGGCCAGCCTCGGACATAAACTTTTTAAAATTTTTGAAAGAAAAATGGTTTATTTATTTATAAATTCAGATAAACATTTTTATAATTAAGGAAACCACCTATAGTTTTAGAGTCAAGCGTTTTTAGCTTTACAGGCTGTATTATTTTAAATCAGTTGTTCTATTCCTTAAGGTGAAATCTTTAACAGAAAACTCAAGCCCAAAACTACACGGTGGCGCAATAGAACGTGCATATTGCATCATCTTTTTTTGCGGGGTAGAAGGGGCTTGATTTTCCGAATAATCACCTTTTTGTGAGACGCACATAATGTAGTCCTTAACTTTGTATTAACTTTCATACCTTTTTGGATAGCTAATGAGACAAGGATATTTTCCTAGTAATTTGTACATCAGGCGTAGTATTTTTTTTTTTCACTAGACAACATTTTGTATGAAGTAATAGCAAAAATCACAAAAAAATAAATGTTTCTTTAGTGATATTTGCCAAAGTTTCTGGCATTTTTGAACTTTTAATTATTAACAAAGATTTGCTACGGCATCAACTAAGATATTAACTTAAATTTTAGTACAGTCGCGCCGTAAATCATTTTTAAATTGGCTCCGAATGATTTTATCTGGGATTTTTCATAAAAATACTAAAAATCGAACTAACTCAAAAACTACTGAATTTCGGTAGAACATTTGGTGGCTTAATTTTTTGCATTTTAGCCCTGCTATGACGTCCTGGAAGGAATATGTCGAGTTACCAGTAACCCTGTATATTCGGTAATTATGCGGTGAATTAACTGAATATTCAGCTTCTATATGATCATAGAAATATACGACGAACTTCTTACATTCAGCGCAATCTCAACTGTAATTTATATTGAAATACTGTGAATGTTTGTAATAAATAAAACATGGTGTATGAATTATTATTATTTATTTTACACGCCTACTTTTTTTTTACTCCGAATGTGTGCGGCTGCGGACCTTGCAATCGTGAACACCTACTTCAAAAAGAAGCCGGAGCACCTTGTCACCTACCGGAGCGGGCGAAGCGCTACCCAGATCGATTTTCTACTAACTAGGAGGCACCACATCGGCAAAGTAGCCAACTGCAAAGTCATACCCGGTGAGAGTCTCACTGCACAACACCGTCTCCTTGTCATGGACCTCTGCGTAAAGGCCCAATGTAGACGTGTAGAGGACTGTCGGCGCCAGATCCGGTGGTGGCCGCTTGATGAAAACAGGTCCCAGGATTTTGTGTCGGTTATTGGCGACAAGTGCGTCGGTACCGACGGAGAACCTGTGCAAGAACACTGGGACAGGATCCAGGCAGCTATTACGGGGGCGGCGCGGGTGGTACTCGGCGTCTCTAAGGGCGGCCGCAAACGTGACAAGGAAACCTGGTGGTGGGACGACACAGTCCAGAGGGAGACTAAGGTGAAGAAAGCCCTCTTCAAAACGTGGCAAGCGACCGGATCTCCTGAAGATCGCGACGCATACAAGGTTGCCAAACGTGCCACCAAAAGAGCTGTAGCCAGAGCCAGACGAGACCACTTGCAACCTCTCTACGAGAAGTTGGAATCGTCTGAGGGGCAAAAGCTCATTTACAAGTTGGCACGTTCCAGGGTCAAAGCGGCACAGGATATATCCAAGTGCCGTTGTGTAAAAAACCCAAATGGCAACCTGCTATGCGAGGACCTCGCGGTGAAGGAGAGATGGCGCTCGTACTTTCACGAGCTGCTGAACAAGCAGCATCAAGAGGTGCAGACACCGGAACTCCCTCCGAACCTTGGACTAGTGCCTCTGATAACGCCTGAGGAAGTCCAAACGGCTCTTCGTCGTATGGGGAATCGGAAAGCTGTCGGAGCTGACGGAGTCCCCATTGAGGCCTGGAAGGCGATGGGTCCTCGCGGTGTGGGCATGCTAACTAACTTTTTCAATCGCGTGCTCCTGACCGGCAAAATCCCGAGCCAATGGAGGCTGAGTATAATTACTCCAGTCTTTAAAGGCAAGGGCTCGGTTCAGGAGTGTGGCAACTATCGCGGTATCAAGGTCATGTCCCACACCATGAAAATCTTTGAGAGGATCGTAGACTCCCGAATCCGGCAGGAGTGTGCTGTCTCGGGGTGTCAATATGGGTTTCGGCCAGGGTACGGAACCATGGACCCTATCTTCGCACTAAGGATCGCCATGGAGAGATACAGATCGAAGAACACGCCTCTGCATATGCTCTTTCTAGATATGCAGAAGGCCTTCGACTGTGTCCCTCGCGGGGTGATCTGGTGGGCACTGAGGTCCAAAGGGGTACCTGAACCTATGTCGACATAATTCGAGACATGTACCTCAATTCCGATTCCGTTGTCAGGACCGCTGTTGGCGACACTAAACCCTTCCCCATCACCGTCGGAGTCCACCAGGGATCCGTCCTTAGTCCGTTTCTGTTCAGCGTGATATTAGACGTTTTGTCGGACAGCATCAAGGACTCACATGAGCAGCCTCCCTGGCTACTCATGTATGCTGACGATATCGCGCTGGCGGACGCGGACAGGGAACGGTTGGTGCGGCGTGTGAATGCGTGGAAGGACTCGCTTGAGAACGGAGGTCTGAAACTCAACGTGTCGAAGACCGTATACTTGGCCAGCAACACGACAGACCCCATGTCTGTGCGCATAGGCGGAGACATGGTCGAGCGCACGGACCAGTTTAAATACTTGGGGTCTGTGCTTCACGCGTCCGGCGACATTGATTGCGACGTCAAGGCACGTATTTCCGCAGCTTGGGCGAAATGGCGTGAGGTGGCAGGTGTCACTTGTGACCCCAAAATGCCGGTTAAGCTTAAGGGGCAGGTCTATAAAACCATCATTAGACCTGTTCTCCTGTATGGCAGTGAGGCGTGGCCTGTGCTTGAGCGACACAAGCAGGAGCTGCGTGTCACGGAGATGAATATGCTGCGGTGGATGTGTGGAGTTACGCGGAAAGACCGCATCAGGAACTCCCGCATCCGGGGCAGCCTTCGTGTCCGTGACATTGCAGACAAACTGCAGGAGGGTCGCCTACGCTGGTACGGCCACGTCTTACGGAAACCGGCATGTTACGTGGGTAACAAATGTCTTGCCATGGCGCCTCCGCCGGGCCGGAACAAGCGGGGTAGACCAAGGAAGTGCTGGCTTGACGTTGTAAGAGATGACATGCATGCCAACAAGCTCTTAGCACAGGACGCTAAAGATCGTGCGAAATGGAGGAGAATGTGCAGGAAAGCGGACCCTGAGCTCCAACGCGAAAGCCGCGGATGCAACCGGGATAAGCGCTGAGATGATGATGATGATGATGATCAACTAAGATATTAACTTAAATTTTAGTACAGTCGCGCCGTAAATCATTTTTAAATTGGCTCCGAATGATTTTATCTGGGATTTTTCATAAAAATACTAAAAATCGAACTAACTCAAAAACTACTGAATTTCGGTAGAACATTTGGTGGCTTAATTTTTTGCATTTTAGCCCTGCTATGACGTCCTGGAAGGAATATGTCGAGTTACCAGTAACCCTGTATATTCGGTAATTATGCGGTGAATTAACTGAATATTCAGCTTCTATATGATCATAGAAATATACGACGAACTTCTTACATTCGGCGCAATCTCAACTGTAATTTATATTGAAATACTGTGAATGTTTGTAATAAATAAAACATGGTGTATGAATTATTATTATTTATTTTACACGCCTACTTTTTTAAAGCTTCAGCTATTAATTTCAAGCTATCTCCGAGAGAACCTAAAGCCTGAGCTATAGTACGATCCCTCGCGTTGTCTCGCTCCAATAGATTTTCTATTATGCTTGCATATCTACGATCCATTTGTAATCGGTTTTCTTCTACTCTCAAAAAGCGTTCAGCTAGACTGACGAATTGGTACCGCCGCTGAGAGGGCGGTGGCATGGCAGCTCTCTGCGTCATCCGACGCGCGCCACGTGGATCTACAACAATATATGATTATTAAAAGAAGGTTTTATTAATATACTTTGACGTATGTTTTAGAGTTTAACTGACCATTAAAAGATTTTCTTTTCGCTGTAATCTAAATTTGGCCCGTTCTGATTACTATTTCCCAAAACATTAAAAAAGGAGCTTCGTGAAAAGGATTTATGGAGAATGAAGTCAAGTCGCCAACTTCTGCTTCTTTTGAGGGCCCTGACTTTTTTTGGTTCTGAATTATCTAATATGTAAGTCTTAAAAGAATGTATATGACGGGTATTGGAAACACATTGAAAACAATTAATAATTTCATCCCCTCAGCCCTATTTCGTCAACTTAAATACACACAAAGGTACGCACGCACGCACATACACACACACGCACATACGCTCGCATGCACGCACGCACAAATCTCTTAAATATACAGTATGTTAACTAACAGAGCGCGTTCCCGTTAACCCGAAATAGTATAGCATACATACATGCTAAAAAAAATATTTCCATTCGAAAACAATTTTTTTTTTTAAGTTTTCCAATAAGAAAATATTCAATAAAAATTTTAAATTGACATGTAAAAGAAACACATTGTACACGCGAACTTGAAAGACGGCAAGGTCGCAATTTGTTTATGATACTACGCTACTATTTTGATTTAAAACAGGAGGTTTCAAATTTATTTCCAATTAGAATTTTTTTTATTCGGATTTTTTTATGCTTATTTTTCTATGCTGATATTTTTATTTTAATCTATTAATGATATAATATATTAACGAGTTTAAGGGAACGCCCTCTGTTATTTAACATACTGTATAAATAAAGTTAAATCGTTGTTGAATAAAGTTGAGTAATGAGGTTGAGAGTGCTGGGAGCGATCGTCATCAGCGCCTCGCACAGCGTATTTCTGCCAACAACCGCGGTTGACGACGACCACGGCCCACATGTCTGTCTGGGCCAAGTAGTTTCACCCTTAGCAATATACCCGCATTGTGTATCTTACCTTAATTACCTTAAAGATATTAGTCACTAATATGAGTTGCCTTCTGACCCTCAGTTCATTATATCCGGCCATACCCAAGATAAATAGATAGGATACATCAATGGATATCTGAACGTTCATCCTGGATTATTTTCTTCAAAGCCTATCAGTATTGCAAAAAAAAAAATCACAAAATATTAACTCACTTATATGAATAATTAAGTAATCAATTTAATACATATCTACTACAGCTAGATTACGTACTTGTATTGCGATGAAGTGGTGGTGTGTTAAGAGCTGGCGAAGATTCTCGTGAGACCGTATGATTACTGGCAGGGTTTGAGTTTAAAAACGAAGTCGTAGTCGCAGCCACAGGTGATGACAGGTCTTCTTCTTCAATCTGCAAAAAATTCCTATGTAGTTACAATTACACTCAATATTTGTAAGATAAAATCAATATCATTGGTCTGAATATTACCAGTGATATGGACAGCACACTTGCTGCTTGCCCTTCCATGTTTTCAAATGTGGCATTTTCCTGAAAAATATTTAAATTAAAATCTATATGTTTTCACGTTCGGTGTGAAAGTATAATGCACTCACTGGTAGTTCATTTGCCTCTTGCATATCTGCAGTGGGGCTAGTATGTGACATATCGATTGGTGGACTTTGTGGTACAGTCTGAAATCAAAAACGATGCATGTTAAGTCGAAAGATTTATGGCCCATACTTTTACAAATAAAGATAGAAATAATAACGTACTTGCAACCCGTTATATCCTAATTTTATTTCATTGGAGTCAAAACAGTCTCCCCCCACAATACCCAGAATTCGTTCTTCAGTATCGGTTAGTTGTATCGTCTCCTCCGTTTCGTCGCCATTTTTAACTCGTTCCGCGTAACGCTGAGCTGCTTTCTTCTTTACAGAATTCTTCTTGTCAGCCCAATACTGTAATACACCATAGGTTTTGATTTGTTATGGCAGTTCGGTTAAATGTTGACTATTTTTATTACTTATAGAGAAACCTAACCTTTCGCCATTGTCTCCAAGATTTAAAGCTCCCTCCTAAACTGTTTAAGTGGACCGATTCTTTTTCCCACAGTTTCCTAGTTCGATCTCGGGCACTCGGCACTGTAGGAACAGTTGCAAGGCGGGGATTTTCTTCTAAAAAAATTATCAGTGCCTCGATTTGAGCTTGAGATGGATATGATGATCGTTGTTGATGTCTGTAGCTACAATTTTTAATTAAATCAAATTAATGATATCCAAATTACGTAAGTTATTACGAAATATAACTATGATACTTACTTCATATTCCAGATTGTTTATTGTTTAACCGCTACAAGAGTAGTTTTATTTCAGAACTGATTATGTACAGCTTTGAAGCCTTTACTTTTCTATAAAATCACTAGTAACATATCCTAAACAAAACCAGACTTGAGTTTTTTGTAATAAGCGATATTACAAAAAACTCAAGTCTGGTTTTTTTTTGTAGTTTATTTGGGTTTGAACAGCCTGCAAGCATTTTTGACGGATTTTTACTTCTACAAAGCCTATTTTATAAAGTGCTGTTATGGTTTTATACGCATGCATAACAGCTGTGGCTGACAGAACGTGGAGCAGTACACAAGATTCGGATAAACTATCGAGAGAAAAATGTTTAAAACTCAAAATTGAAAGATTTTCACACAACGTGAGAGATTATGACACATTTGGATTCGCTGACGACATTCATTTTTTTTTTATAATTATAAACTAGTGATATGCAATGATAAATCCAACAATACGGCCAACGATGCTGCGCCAGAGGGAGATTGATCTGGGGACCCTTCACGACCAAACTCCCGACACAACAACATTTGGTGCATCGTACCCAACACACATTATAACACAACTGCTCCGACCCCTCCTCAGTACGGCTCCACCAGACATAGCCGGAACACAACGAATCGCTTGGCGGCAAGACTTTACCAACGATTCATGGTAGTCTCTAGAGGAATCGAATGAGAAAGGTTACATACATTCGGGGACACTGGCCGATATAAGCAAAACCCATTTTTTTCTCTTTTGTGGGAAATGATCAAATGACCTCTCCCACTCCGGGTGGAGTGGAAGGTGATGCGAGACTTTTATTAGATAAAACCCACCCGTATTCCTTTATGTGCCTGTGCACCAGAGGCAAAGGTGTCTATTACGAACAACCCTCTGTATCCTTCCATAACCTACCCTTTATAACTATCAGCATTTTTAACATCCTACCCTTGCAAGTTTCTTTGATTACGTTATCCATGAAATCAATTCGCAGTTTGAGAGAGTGAGTTGGTGGAACTTGTGTTTAAGGCAAATAAATACATATATCCCATTATATTTATTTTTACATTTTTAATTAATTTAACACCAATGATCATGTCCTTTTTAATATTCTCCTTAATCGATAGATTTAAACTTTGTCTTTTTTTTACTAGATTAGTTTTCCCGACCCCTCTTGATACTCCCTATAGAGACTTCGCGACCCCAAAACTTCAAAAAGAAAAGACCGTGTTATAAGGTTTTATTCAAGGCACTCCGGTGCGTAATATTTGACACTTCAGTTGTACAGTCAAAATAAACCGTAGAAGTACTTACTCTCTCACCTACAACTCTTATACGTGTGCGTTGATTTAGAATGTGACAACTGTGTTTAAATAGACCATAATACGAGAATTAAATTGACAATATGAAACTCCGACGTATTCGTTTCGACAATACTTCAGTTCGGAATAACTTAAGTCCGGCTTTACTAGGAAACGATGCAACTTCGACATGATTCTTTCTTTGACAGTAATTGTAATCTGACATAAGGTGAATTTGGATGTACCTACTCTGTACTTCGACAGGTTGTATCGTACACAATGCTACATCGAAATATCTCTGTGACATTAGGGAACAATTTTTTTATAGAAAGTATCGTTTTTGACGTAACAACGTCTTATAAGTCGATGGAGTCGACAGTACGCACGAAAAAACATGACTCATGCGGCGTTATCTCGCTCTGAGGCGTTCCATTTAAGTCTTGAAGTGCAAGCGAGAGCGTGGAACGAGCGACAAATAGCACAATAGGCCTCCGCATTCGGCAGCGCTCCACATCTGTCTCTTCTACTTGCGTAAGCGATGCGGCCGCGTGTGCAGCTGCTATACAATAATACATTTACATGTTTTCGTTAAGTATGAAGTTCAGTCAAAAATTAATGTGGTGTCAGTTGTTTATAGCAACGATAATTGCGGCGATAAAGGAAATGATTCTTTCGTCATTAAAATAAAACGCATCGGTCCGCTAGTACAGCGATTGTAGGTTGTGCTATAATTGACAAAACTTTAACAATAAGTTAACCATTCCACCAGTATTTTCTCATGACGTTGTCACGTTCAACTACCGTCAGTGGACCGACTTTACAGACAACCTACTGTTTTTTAAATAGGACATATCGCACACCTAGATCTAAACAGAGCTAACTCAAAAATTGTCATTTTAGAGATAGGCTCACTATCGAATTCCTTAACTCCGTCCCTATCTACCAACGAAACAGAATTAAAAATATTTCTACTACTCGGTGCTAGATGTCGCCATAAGCCTTTATTGTTGAATGAGCGAGCCCCTCTTCCCCCCACCAAAATAGGAAAATTGCTAGTTGCAACCAGTATTACAAGCTGAGCGCACGTATCCCTTGTAAACAAAATGAAGTTATTTTGTGTTGTATCCGTATTGTTGAAAAGTTATACTTTTATTAAATTTATTATTTTGACCTCTCGCCATTTTGATGGTTAGTGCTGAGTAAATTAATAAATACAATATTATAAATTGTACCCGAATTGCTGGAAAGGTAAGCAAAGCTTTTTTATTTTATTTAGAATTGTTACCGTATTGATGAAATACTTTTGAATTTGTAGTTGAGCCTTTTTTGTTAAATAATTCTTTAAACGGCTATATATTTTCTTTGAAACATAGATGAAATTGAACCATTTTGCTAGTGGCGCTAGAACTCATTTCAAGTTAATTTGATGTTGTTGTAGAATCTACACAGTTTATTCCGTTTTATCAAATCAGTTTTGACTTGAGAGCTCTTTTGACGGGCCCCGCTATAGTAAGGTAACGTAAAATCTATGGGTTATTTATTACGTTAATCATTACGATTTCGTGCACAAGATTCTATAGTTAAATGCAATTTACGTTTTCTATTCCAGATAACCATGAAACTTGGACGATTTTTAGTAAATATGATAGAAGGGACAAAAAACACATCACTCCTCCTATCGTACCTACTCAACATGAATCTCTTAGACGATGACCCAAGATCAAGATTTCATCAAGTGATGAAGTCTCATCTAAGGAAAGTCATGCCGTCTTGTGGTGAACGTATCTATTCTCTTCTGTTCAAACCTATTACATTTCACCAATGTTAAATTGTATTGCCAGATGCAAAAAAAATATAAAAGAATTGATTAATAAAAATGTTATTCCAAAATCTTATTATGTTAGTTATTATAAAGGCATTCTAGGTGATTAACCCGGCGCCAATGACACTGGGTCATATTGACTCGTGGTAGTTTTAAACGGACATATTTTCTTTTTGTTTCGGTCGAATGTTTTGAATGTTCGTGTAGCTGGAGATACAGCAACCCTCGACATAAAAAAGCAATGAAAATGGTCGGGTTTATCGGCAGAGTTGGCAAGGAGTTTAAGGGAACCTTGGCACTGAAAGTGCTCTTTAATGCTTTTGTGCGCAGCCTCGTAGAATACGCATCTCCCGCTTGGAGTCCGACCTATAATACCTATATAGACCATATCGAACGCGTTCAGAAAAAAATGACGAGGTACTTGCGATTTAAAGATCACAAATGCCCATTTAGAACCGATTACTCAGAACGGCTAAACTACTTTCCATTAGACTCGTTGAAACATCGCAGAGCTCTAAATGATTTGCCAACTCTATATAAAATTGTAAACGGACTAACATCAACCCAGATCTCCTTAGCAAAGTAAACGTAAATGTGCCTCGTCATTTACATCTCCGGTGCAAGCGCTCCTCTGAGACATTTGCCACTAAGCCGTGTCGCACAAATCTGGGCCACTATGCTCCCTTAAACAGAATGTTGACCCCCTACAACAGAGCTTGTTCGATCGACAGAAGCATCGACATTTTCTTTGATAGCCTGCCAATATTCAAATCTAAAATTAAAAGAATTGTCCTGTAATCAGCTGCCTACATTAACTGAAACTTTAATAAAAATTGTCCACCAAAAAACATATAAGCACCAAAACTGCAATTTTTAACATACCTATTATTTGATTTTATTTTATTTATAAATTATTATTCAATGTCATTTAATTTTGAGTTTAATTGTAGTATTATACAATATGTAAAGAAAACCCTGTCCGATCCGTGAAGGTATTGTTAGGTATCGTTAACTGATTCTAATAATGCCTATAAAGCCGGGCTAAACTTAAAAAAAAATCCCCCAAAAAAAATAAATATTATTTCGAAAAAGCGAGGTAACTTAATGCATGTGCAGTAGGCAACCCGATAGCCCCGCCCCCCTTCACCCGCGCATACATGCGCGGGTGAAAGGGGGCGGGGCATGCGGCACGTGGTCGCATCGCTATTCGCTCCGCCACAAATGGTGGTGTCAGTTTTTTAAAAATTACTAAATTTCGGGGAAATTGGAATTAATACCCGGGAAAAAAAGATTATTTCAAAATTCATTATTATTGTTACTGTGATGATTATGTAAAATTTTATATTATATTTGGTCAAGTGTTTACCTAACCTTTATTATCCTTATGGGTCGGACAGGGTTTTCTTTACATATTGTATATGTTCTATTGAATAGAATTGTTAATAGTTAAGATCTCTTATTGTGAATGTTGTGCATACCTATAAGTGATGTATTTACACAAAACTGAAGACCTGTGATTGCTTTTTATACCACTATTATTGTAAATATGTCTTATTACTTTATTTGTATTACTTTTGAAACGAAAATTTGTTACTTTAGTGTTCATTGGTAATTTTCTTTGTCATTTTTTAGGATATTTATAAAAATGTCAGTAATAAATGATCAGGAGAGTAAAATAGCGTTGTTAGAAGACTTAGTTCTGACAATGAAGATTTACAGGATTTGCAGGCTGCTTCGGACATTGGCGATGATGGCCTCTTATATCAGCGTAGTAATAACAACGAAAGTGAACGAGATGCAGGCAATATTGACTCGAACTCATCTGATCAAGACCTGGCATACGTGCAACAACAACTTCGACTTCAGTACTTCAAAAGAAAGCATGGAACTATGTGGGGGAAAAAGCACTAGATCACAGAACACTTCGAAGTTTATGATCGAGGAAGAAGACTGATCACTATATATTTTTTTTAAATAAGCTTTTTTCATGTCGATACCTTAATTCGCAAAACGAATAACTCCACTTTTGGTCTAAAATGACTTTTTGATATCGGCAGAAACTAGATTTTTTTCTCTATTTTTTTCAATACTAATATCTCCACGATTCCGACAAGTTTTTGTGTAAAACGCTATTAGAAAATCAAATAACTCCATTGTAAACGGAACGTCACAATTTTGACAAATAACTCCCAACAGTCGGCCATTTTGTTTGGCGTTACAGAAGTGAGTGCGTGTTCCTGGGTGTTTTATAACAAAAAAAAAATAATTTTATTGTATTTTGAGACCGTATATAGATTGAAAACAGACGAAAATATAACACGGTAAGTATTTAAGTAATTAATTTTGATAAATGATGTCATTTTCGTACTATTATAATGCAATGAAATTGGGTTTGGAGTTGGCTTGGAGTTGTTAGTTTTTCGTTTGTATGTTTTGATTTTTGCATGCAGTTGTTCGGTCTGCTACAAAGCATCTTTTTAGGTCTGTACCTATTTCAGATGCAAGTTTTTATTGTACAGGTAATAGTATTTCACAATAATTAAATTCATAAAAGACCGGTAATATTGCCTATTAAATAAATTAATTTATTGGGTAAATACTTCGGTACGAGGTGCTTAGTAAGTGGGCTCATAAGCTTCTCGTATCATCAACAAAAGGGCGTTTCTAAATAATATGTTTTAGCAGTCACTAATTAGTTGAATACAGTGTTTTGTCATGTTAGCTTTATTTTGTTTTCTCTTTTGGTGCAGGAAAATGTCTAGAGCACGAGCTAAAAAAATTTTGCTTTCTGCACAGTTAATAAATTCACAACCGCCTGATCTAGTTAATGATGAGATTACTAACCCAGACAATTGGTCGTTTCATTGTAACCAGTTCCCGAAAGCTTACGAAGACATTTCAATTGCTAGTAATTCTGATGCTCCTATTCCTCTTGATGCTAATAATTCTTTGCTTTCTAATGATGAAACACTACACACTGGAATAATATCTGATGAACCACAACCTTATCTCATTGTAGCACCAGCAAATCAGCCTGAATTAGAAAACAACCCTTTTTTATTAAATTCACAAGAACCTCGACTGCTGAATGACTTACAGGATACCGAAGTGTCCCAAATAATTTTACTTCCAAATGATGAAAAGATTACAGCAAACGATAATATTCAGTTTGAATATATCGACCAATATGTAGACGAAGAATTTGATGCGTATGTGATTGCTCCACAAAATGACCAAATCATTACGGAAAGCCCAGCAATTAATGTTATCGTGCCGAGGTCTTCATCCAGCGATGTCCCAATAGTTGATGGTATTGAGCCCACTGTATTGACCTCATTAAATAATGTGGCAAAATTAGTAGACTATAGTAATAGTTCAGAATCGGAACCCGATGAACCCAGAGTGAAAAGGAAAAAGCGCTTTCAAGTCAAAAAAAGTGAATGGTGCGTTGAAAAATATAGACTAAACAGGGAAAAGGGACATGCATATTTTGGAAAAAGAAAACTATTAGATAAGTGGATAAAAAATATTCTTAAACCAAAGAAGGAAATGAAACCACGATGTGAATTTAACAGAAGTGTAATAAAATGTCATGAAATAACAGAAGAGGACAGAAAAATCTTATTTGAACAATTTTGGGCGATGGATTGGGGAGAGAAAAACGTTTTCATTAAATGTTTAATAACAATTATGCCTACCAAAAGAAAACGCGACAGAAGGGATCCAAATACTTCGCAAAGGAAAAATACGATGGTTTACTATTTAAAGAAGAACGGCGACTTGATACGAGTGTGCAAAACGTTATTTTTAAATACTTTTGCCATTAATAACGTTCTTTGTTGGAGTTGGAAGACGGAAGATACACTTAACACTGTTGAAAATCTTCCTCAACCGGAACGGCCAGCTCAACTTCAAACAGCTACTGCTGATAAACAATTTTTGGACAAATTTTTAGATGAGCTGGCTAAACTACCTTCACACTACTGCCGCCAAAGAACTTCGCTACTGTATTTGCAACCTGACATTAATTCCAAGCAGCAGCTCTATAAATTCTACAAAGAAGAATGTCGGTCTAAAAATGTCAAATCAACGCAACATTTTCGAACACTCTAACTTTGAAAAAGATATCTTTATTTAAACCTAAAAAAGATCTCTGCGAAATTTGTAATGGATTCAAGATGGGTCATGTTTCTGAAGAGATTTACAACGAGCATACACTAAAAAAAAAAGAAGCTGGGGCTGAAAAAGATAATGATAAAAAAAAATAATAGATTTGTTTTTACTGCTGACCTCCAAGCTGTTCTAATGGCACCAAGATCTAATGTATCTAGTAACTATTATAAGACAAAATTATGTGTGCACAATTGGTGTATCTACGACATGAAAACAGCAGAGGGTTATTGTTTCCTATGGAATGAAGCTGAAGGTGGCCTGACCTCTGAAGAATTTGCTACAATTATATCAAATTTTATTGTTAATGAAGTAGTACCGAAAATGGGCGAAAATAATCGGGAACTAATATTCTATACTGATGGTTGCACGTATCAAAATCGCAATGCCATTCTTAGTAATGCTATGACAAATATTTCAATGTACCATAATGTAACCATCACGCATAAATACTTAGAGGTTGGACACACCCATGGGGTGCTTTGGGGTCCCACCTCCATCTCTGGGACCCAAGTCAACCCCACCTGCCAGACGGTGCACCTGCTGACTCACGAACGGGGCTCTGACGCCGGCTTTTCCTTCGGGGTTGAGTGGTCAGACGGCAGTCGCACTCGTAATTAGCCAAACAAGCCAATCAATCATGGAGAGGAAAATAAGAAATGCACATGTCACAGCTAGGGCGCCGCCGCAAAACGGCGCGCAGGAGCCTCGCCCGACTCCTGTGACCTGTGGGCTAGGGCTACCGTGTCAGAGGCGGACACGGCTGAAGAAGCGAGCCCAATCCATGAAAATCCGTTTCGCGTCGTGGAACGTTGGCACGCTAACTGGACGCGCGAGAGAGCTGGCCGAAACTCTCCACAGGCGGAGGGTGGCCGTGGCGTTCCTGCAGGAGACTCGGTGGAAAGGCAGCAGATCCCGGCTTATTGGGAATGGCTACAAGCTGATCTACACGGGTGCACCTAGGGGGAGAAATGGAGTCGCCGTGGTGTTGTCTGACGAGCTCCAGGATGACGTCTTGGAGGTGAATCGCATCAGCGATCGGCTAATGTCGGTGCGGGTGCTTGTCAATGGGGTTATAACCCACTTGATAAGTGCCTACGCTCCACAGGCCGGGTGCGGTGAAGCCGAAAGGACGCTGTTCTGGACCCAGCTCGAAGGATTGCTTTGCGGGATTCCGTTATCCCAGGGAATCGTTCTGGGTGGTGATTTGAACGGTCATGTGGGTGAGAGGTGTGGCGAGTTTGAGCGTGTTCACGGTGGCTTTGGGTACGGTAGCCGCAACGCGGAAGGAGACAGCATTCTCCGAATGTGTGCGGCTGCGGACCTTGCAATCGTGAACACCTACTTCAAAAAGAAGCCGGAGCACCTTGTCACCTACCGGAGCGGGCGAAGCGCTACCCAGATCGATTTTCTACTAACTAGGAGGCACCACATCGGCAAAGTAGCCAACTGCAAAGTCATACCCGGTGAGAGTCTCACTGCACAACACCGTCTCCTTGTCATGGACCTCTGCGTAAAGGCCCAACGTAGACGTGTAGAGGACTGTCGGCGCCAGATCCGGTGGTGGCTGCTTGATGAAAACAGGTCCCAGGATTTTGCGTCGGTTATTGGCGACAAGTGCGTCGGTACCGACGGAGAACCTGTGCAAGACCACTGGGACAGGATCCAGGCAGCTATTACGGGGGCGGCGCGGGTGGTACTCGGCGTCTCTAAGGGCGGCCGCAAACGTGACAAGGAAACCTGGTGGTGGGACGACACAGTCCAGAGGGAGACTAAGGTGAAGAAAGCCCTCTTCAAAACGTGGCAAGCGACCGGATCTCCTGAAGATCGCGACGCATACAAGGTTGCCAAACGTGCCACCAAAAGAGCTGTAGCCAGAGCCAGACGAGACCACTTGCAACCTCTCTACGAGAAGTTGGAATCGTCTGAGGGGCAAAAGCTTATTTACAAGTTGGCACGTTCCAGGGTCAAAGCGGCACAGGATATATCCAAGTGCCGTTGTGTAAAAGACCCAAATGGCAACCTGCTATGCGAGGACCTCGCGGTGAAGGAGAGATGGCGCTCGTACTTTCACGAGCTGCTGAACAAGCAGCATCAAGAGGTGCAAACACCGGAACTCCCTCCGAACCTTGGACTAGTGCCTCTGATAACGCCTGAGGAAGTCCAAACGGCTCTTCGTCGTATGGGGAATCGGAAAGCTGTCGGAGCTGACGGAGTCCCCATTGAGGCCTGGAAGGCGATGGGTCCTCGCGGTGTGGGCATGCTAACTAACTTTTTCAATCGCGTGCTCCTGACCGGCAAAATCCCGAGCCAATGGAGGCTGAGTATAATTACTCCAGTCTTTAAAGGCAAGGGCTCGGTTCAGGAGTGTGGCAACTATCGCGGTATCAAGGTCATGTCCCACACCATGAAAATCTTTGAGAGGATCGTAGACTCCCGAATCCGGCAGGAGTGTGCTGTCTCGGAGTGTCAATATGGGTTTCGGCCAGGGTACGGAACCATGGACCCTATCTTCGCACTAAGGATCGCCATGGAGAGATACAGATCGAAGAGCACGCCTCTGCATATGCTCTTTCTAGATATGCAGAAGGCCTTCGACTGTGTCCCTCGAGGGGTGATCTGGTGGGCACTGAGGTCCAAAGGGGTACCTGAAGCCTATGTCGACATAATTCGAGACATGTACCTCAATTCCGATTCCGTTGTCAGGACCGCTGTTGGCGACACTAAACCCTTCCCCATCACCGTCGGAGTCCACCAGGGATCCGTCCTTAGTCCGTTTCTGTTCAGCGTGATATTAGACGTTTTGTCAGCCAGTATCAAGGACTCACATGAGCAGCCTCCCTGGCTACTCATGTATGCTGACGATATCGCGCTGGCGGACGCGGACAGGGAACGGTTGGTGCGGCGTGTGAATGCGTGGAAGGACTCGCTTGAGAACGGAGGTCTGAAACTCAACGTGTCGAAGACCGTATACTTGGCCAGCAACACGACAGACCCCATGTCTGTGCGCATAGGCGGAGACATGGTCGAGCGCACGGACCAGTTTAAATACTTGGGGTCTGTGCTTCACGCGTCCGGCGACATTGATTGCGACGTCAAGGCACGTATTTCCGCAGCTTGGGCGAAATGGCGTGAGGTGACAGGTGTCATTTGTGACCCCAAAATGCCGGTTAAGCTTAAGGGGCAGGTCTATAAAACCATCATTAGACCTGTTCTCCTGTATGGCAGTGAGGCGTGGCCTGTGCTTGAGCGACACAAGCAGGAGCTGCGTGTCACGGAGATGAATATGCTGCGGTGGATGTGTGGAGTTACGCGGAAAGACCGCATCAGGAACTCCCGCATCCGGGGCAGCCTTCGTGTCCGTGACATTGCGGACAAACTGCAGGAGGGTCGCCTACGCTGGTACGGCCACGTCTTACGCAAACCGGCATGTTACGTGGGTAACAAATGTCTTGCCATGGCGCCTCCGCCGGGCCGGAACAAGCGGGGTAGACCAAAGAAGTGCTGGCTTGACGTTGTAAGAGATGACATGCATGCCAACAAGCTCTTACCACAGGACGCTAAAGATCGTGCGAAATGGAGGAGAATGTGCAGGAAAGCGGACCCCGGGCTCCAACGCGAAAGCCGCGGATGCAACCGGGATAAACGCTGAGATGATGATGATGAGGTTGGACACACCCAAATGGAAGTTGACCGCATGCATGCCATGATTGAGAAACGGCTAAAAAATCAAACCATTCATGTCCCTGCTGAGTATATTAATGTATGTCGTACGGCAAAATGCAATAATACGAGATACAAGTGCCAATACTTGACTTATGACTATTTTAAAGATTTTAAGCAAGTAGCCTTTTACAAATCGATACGTCCGGGAAAAATGAAAGGTGATCCAAAGGTAAAGATACAGTTTTTTTCTGACAGTATTCTCCTTTTTTTTTAACTCCAGGTTTAGTTTTTATTAACATGATGATGAGTTGAAATGTATAGGTGTTTATACTTATTAAGAATTAAAAATGAAATTTAATACAATTTTCTGTTTTACAGGTCACTGATATAAGAGCTCTACAATATAAGCCTAATGGAGAAATATTTTACAAACTGAGGTTTGGAGGCGAATGGATACTGCTGAATCAAAGGAAAAACATGGTTAATCCTACTGCAGTAGAAACATTAAACCAGCTATATGCGGAGCGGCGAAAAATCACTAAAAAGAAATATTACGATTTGCAACAACTAAAATCTCTAATTTCTATGATGCTCTGCCTCATGATGACTAACTGTTTCACTAAATAAATACATTAATTAAGCTTTTTTAATACTTAGTTCCCTTTTTTACATAACGAGTAAAAGCAAATAACTCCATTTTTTGTTTCATTTATTGTTAATGTAAAATCTAATAACTCCAAAAATAGCCGTAGAATCTACATATTTGTTTAAAATTAAAATTTTAAATGTAATTAGTTAAGAAACCCCACAATTTCCAACGGGATTTTTAATATTTCTGTTAATATGCTAGTTTTTTTTTTCCGGAAGTTTTTAGTCTCCCCTGTAAAAAAATCTATAAAGGAGTTGTTCGTTTTGCGAATTAAGGTATCGATGTCTTTTTTAGTCAATTAGACTATCAGTTTCCATAATTTATACAGGGTGTCCCGAAACTCGTCAAGCGGGCATGGGGCGATAGGCTAGGTTATACTAGTTCTGGTAAAAATAAAATATATAATCATGTTACTTGGTTAAGTGGTAAAAGGAATACTTTGATAATGTTTGAAAATCCACACCTTTGATCACATATTTAGGTGCTGTGATCACAAATTTCTTAATTTCGCAGGTTTTTTTTTAACGTAATCCCTAATAACTATGCCATTGATTGCAGTCACAAATGCAATAGTAATTATTGTCAGTTTAGTAAAAAAAATAAGTTTTATTGAGTCATGCTTCAAAAACATTTAATCAGATAACTTTGACAAATCATATTTAAAATAAAATGTACCATAGTACCATGGGCAAGTTATTCAAAAAAATGGCCCATTTAATCAAGATTTCGAAATGGTACAACACGTACTACTTATCTTTACACAAAAAATATTATTGCTTATTTACTTGAAAAAGGATCTCATTTAAAAAAAAGCTTTTAGCTGAATAATTGTAATTTCGTGTACAAAAAGATATGCTACGATATTGTGTAAGCAAGACAGACAAATGTGTTAGAGTAAGACAGAGGATAACACTGTTCCTAGTTCATTAGAATGAGACGACAGAAAATTTATTTTTAGAGAAAGCAAGACAGATATTGATGTCACTGGAAATTAGTCAATTGAATATTGGTTATTATCAGTTAGTACGCTTTGTTCTTTCGTTTACTGCGCATCTATCCGTAATCGTGAAACTTTCGTACTACGACTTTGGCTTGTTTTATCCCGGACTTGATATCACGTTTGTGTTGACGACTTTGGCTTGTGTTATCCTGGACTTGATATCGCATTTGTGTTGACGATTTTGGCTGTTTTCCTGGACTCGATTATTTATTGTGCTGCCGACTGTTTTGCTGTATAGTAAAAAAGTTTGACAACATGCCATTTGTGTACACCGCGCAAGAATATGCGAACATGCATATTATCTACGGTGAGTGCCACTGTAATGCCTCTGCCGCAACCAGATTATATCGCGAAAGATATCCAAATGCGGCGCGTCACCCAGATCACCGCGTTTTCATCAACGTGCACCAGTCATATTCGCAAGGAAGATTGCCAAGTGCACATACGGCTGGTGGAAGGCCACAAGGATACGAAGAAAACGTCGTTTTAAATGAAGTCGAAAACGATCCCAGCACTTCATTACGTGCAATAGAAAGAGCTACTGGAATACCGAAAAGTATAGCTCAACGAATTTTAAAGCGATGTTACTATCACCCATACCTAGAGATGGGCATTTACCCGGTAAAAACCCGAACTATGGGTAAATACCCATTTATACCTATTTTTACCCACCCAATTTTAATTTTTACCGGGTAAAAATTATAATCAGTTTAATTTAGGGTAGATCCGTAGTTACATCGTTATTATTATCGCAGATCATAATTTGATCAAGTTACAACCTGACACTGACCAGTAAATTGCAAAAAATTCAACAAAATCTGAATTACACGGGCTGCCACTACGGAACAGGCTATTTGACAGATTTATAATTTTTATCTCGAATTACTTGGTTGCGGTTAAGAAGTTCACCGATAGTATTTTTTTAAATTTTAAATACGTATTTCGTAAGAAATATGCAAATAAAAAATCAAAATTCTAATAAGCCGCGAAAACGATTTATTCAGCAATATGGCGTCGAGCTTTGTTTATTGACGTCACAAGCGGTTTTCGGTTCTCAGTGGTGTTTGTTTTTATTTATTATTTGTTGTTGTTATCTAATAAAATGGTTTCCAAGTGTACTGTACCGGGTTGTACAAATAAATCGATAAAAACCCCCAAAAAACAGTTTATACTTTATAAGTTTGCCGAAAACAAGCGTTGATGCGCGTATGACGTCATCGCGACATTAGCCAATCCGGATCGTTTCATAATGTGTGGCGCGAGAAACAAAAAGCTAAACATATTTTTGTGTTTTGTATGTATTAATTGTTATTATTTTCAAACTCAAACTCGTTTATTGCATTTTTTATTAAAACTCGTGTAAATGACATAAAGAACCCTCATTTTATGCAATTAAAGCAAAAAATCCCAAAAAAATGAATACTGTCAAATAGCCTACTACCATTTTTTTGTTCTGGATGAGAAATCGTCAAATGACCTCTTCCGCTCTAGGCCTGTGCCTGTGTGTGCCTGTGCGCCAGGGCCACGGTTTCTTTTTAGGCCTCTGCCTCGAATCTTGCGGGCAGCGTTGCGGCGGCGGCGGCGGCGAGTGAGCGGCAGGATCTTATGCGTTAAATCAAACGGACCGGTTCTCGAAAACAGCGGCGCGGCACAACGGGGCGGTGGCGGACAGCGAGCGGTGTACTTCTCGCGCTCGAATCTTGCGGGCAGCGAGCGGTGTACTTAAAGTCAAGCGGTGATCGAGCGTTAGGAATAAATTTGAATCAAAAAGTTGTTGCCGACATTGTCCAAATATTTCTTTCACGAATAAAAACAAATATCTCGTCGACACAATCGTGAACACAATACTACGCGGCTATAGTGGCGCGCGATCTGCCCGCTAGTTTCGAGAACGGGTCTTCGATGCCCGCCCGGCTCCCGCGCCGCTGCCGGCGCCGCCCGGAAATCCTCTTTTTTTTTTGTTTCCGGGGTGGAACATCCTCATGCGATGTCCGCCGCCCTGGGGCGGGCGACGGGTCTGTCGGACTCTTAATGATTGAAAACCACCCCAGTGTTTCATCTCACACCTACACCAGGGGGTTGCGAGAACGAAAACTGCTTCCGCAATCCTCCATTGATGCTGGCCCGCCACTGTGGTTCCGGTCCGGTGGGACAGGACAGCCGCCTAAATCACACGCTGCTCCAACTGTCCGGGTCAGCCAGCGCGATGCGGATAGGGGACAGTCACAGTGAGGATATCGCGTCAGCATACATGAGCAACCAGGGAGGTGGATCATGGATGCTGAGGCCTGTATAGGGACTGCATATGCTCTTTCTACATAGAAAGAGCATTATGTACAGGCGTTTTCTTCAATCTGTATCTCTCCATGGTGAACCTTAGTGTTAATATAGAATCCATGGTTCCGTACCCTGGACGAAACCCATATTGACACTCCCGAGACAGCATACTCCTGCCGAATCTGAGAATCTGTAATCCTCTCAAAATTCTTCAGGGTGTGTACCGAGCCCTTGCCTTTGAAGACTGGAGTAATAATACTCAGTCCCCATTGGCTTGAAATTTTGCCGATCAGGAACACGCGGTTCAGAAGTTTAGTTAACATCCCGCATCGCGAGGACCCATCGCCTTCCAGGCCTCAATGGGGACTCCGTCAGTTCCGACAGCTTTCTGATTTGCCATGCGACGAAAGTCGTTTGGACTTCCTCGGGCGTTATCGGAGGCACTAATTCAAGATTTGGAATGAATTTCCGTGTCTGCACCTCTTGGTGCTGCTTATTCAGCAGCTCGTGGAAGTACAAGCGCCATCTCTCCTTCACCGTGAGGTCTTTGCATAGCAGGTTGCCAGTAGGGTCTTTTACACAACGGCACTTGGATATATCCTATGCCGCTTTGACCCTGGAACATGCCAATTTGGAAAAGATCTTTTGCCCCTCAGATGATTCCTACTTCTCTTAAAGCGCTTGCAAGTGGTCTGGCTCTGGCTACAACTCTTTTAGTGGCACGTTTGACAACCTTATATGCGTCGCGATCTGGATGCCACGTTTTAAAGAGGGCTTTCTTCACCCTAGTCTTCCTCTGGACTGTGTCGTCCCACCACCAGGTCTCCTTTTCACGTTTGCGGCCGCCCTTAGAGACTCCGAGCACCACCCGCGCCGCCCCAATAATAGCTGCCTGGATCCTGCCCCAATGGTCTTGGACATATTCTTCATCGGTCCAGCGCACTTATCTCTAATAACCGATGCGAACTCCTAGGACTTATTTCATCAAGCAGCCGCCACCAAATCTGGTGCCGGCAGTGCTCTACACGTCTACGATGGGCCGTTACGCAGAGATCTATGACAAGGAGGCGGTATTGTCCAGTGAGACTCTCACCGGCTATGACTTTGCAGTTGGCTGCTTTGCCGATGTGGTGTCTCCTAGTTGGTAGAAAGTCTATTCGGGTAGCGCTTCGCCCGCTGCGAAAGGTGACAATGTGCTCCTGCTTCTTTTTGAAGTAGGTGTTCACGATTGCAAGGTTAGCGGCTGCACACGTTTGGAGAATGTTGTTTCCTTCTGCGGTGCGGCCGCCGTACTCAAAGCCGCCGTGAACACGCTCAAGCCCGAGACTCTTCTCATCCACATGACTGTTCAAATCACTATGCAGAACCACTCGCTGGGATAACGGTATCCCGTGAAACTGTCCTTCGAGCTGGATCCAGAACAACATACACACATCAAAAGTGTCTAGGGATCAAGCATTTTTATGCGGATTTCTTGAGATTGAGATGTGGCTTTGTAATAAATTTATGATTTTATAAATTTATATGGATCCTTTTTGGTGCATTTCATAATTTGAATCAGGAACTGTGAATCAAATTCGAGTAAAAGATGAAAATCAGCTGTCAATATTTTCCCTATAAAAACATACAACGCATTGAAGACATTATTAGTGCTACTGTTTCCCTACTACTGATTAAAACCAACGTTATTATGGAGCGGCGACGTCATTTAAGCAGGGAAGAAATGCTCAGAGCCGTGGGAATGATAGAAGCTGGTTCCCGGCAACGTACTGTGGCTTTAGCTCTGAATACAAGTCAGAGTGTTATCAGTCGACTTTGGACACGTTACCGAAGCACTGGTACCGTGGCTGAGCGCCATGGAGGACGGTATCGCTGCACCACACGGAGACAAGACCGATACATTCAAATCTTAACTCGAAGAGCTCCAACAATAACCGCCATGATGTTAACCGTGAGGCTTCATCACTCTTCAGGGAACTTAATTAGCGACCAAACAGTCAGAAACCGCTTGCATGAAGTGAACCTTCATTCCCGAAGACCGCTACGGGTACCACCTATAGCAATGCACAATCGTAGGATTCGATATCAATGGGCTCTTGAACACAGAAATTGGGCAGAAGAACAATGGCGTTTCGTGTGCTTTTCTGATGAGTCTCGTTTTGGTATGAGACCGGATACAAGACGTATACGACACTGGAGAACCCCTGGACGCCAACAGCGATTAAAATCCTGCCAGGAAGTCCATCCTTATAGTGGTGGAACCATCATGGTATGGGCGGGTATTTGGATCGGCGGAAGAACTGAGTTGATTTGGATCAGAGGCAACCTCAACGCTCAAATTTATGCTGAAACGATTGTATCAGACGTCATCGTTCCTCTACAAGTGCAAATCGGTCCCTTATTTCAGTTAATGCATGATAATGCACGACCGCACACCGCAAGAGTTGTAAGACAGACTCTCGCCGCAGCTAACATCAATGTCCTGCCCTGGCCTGCTCAGTCGCCAGACTTGAACCCGATTGAGCATGCATGGGATATGCTACAGAGAAGAGCTCTGCCGAATATGGAGGGTATCCAGTCGCAAGAAGACCTTTTTTTGTTGTTGCAACGAACATGGGCGGCCATTCCACAGCGTGATTTGGATGAACTCATTTTGAGTATGCCAAACCGATGTTCTTGTGTTGTTAGTGTTCGCGGTAGAAACACGGATTATTAATTGTTTAAGTTACCCAATAAAATTTTAGAGAAAACTGTTATTTCAGTCTTTTTTTCGAACTTTTGTGTTAGTGGTTCAAATGTCAAATATCCCTTTATTAGGAAAATGGCAAATTTCTTTATTAATGCAAAGGTGACTTGGTTTATCGTTACTGTGACAAACGAAAACACTTTATTTGATGAATCCTTAAAGAAAATTTTAATTAATATCAATCAGGAGAAAAGTTATTGCAAAAATATATGTTGATCCCTAGACACTTTTGATGTGTGTACTTTCGGCGTCACCACACCAGGAAAAGCACAACGGATTTTCCTGGTTTTGGCTCACTTCTTCAGCCGTATCCACCTCTGACACGTTAGATCTAGCCCTTAGGTCACAGGAGTCGGGCGTAGCTCCTGCGCGCCGTTTGCGGCGGCGCCCTAACTGTGTCACGTGCATTTCTTCCTTTCCTATTCATAATAGTTTGGCATGTTTTGCTTTTACGAGTGCGACTGTTGTCAGACCACTCAGCTCCGAAGGGAAAACTGGCGTCAGCACCCCATCCGTAAGTCAGCGGGTGCACCGTCAGGCAGGTGGGGTTAACTTGGGTCCCAAAGATGGCGGTAGGACCCCAAAGCACTCCAGTACCTGATCGTAGTATTGATGACGAAGCCAATTAAATAACAACTCATTTTATACCCGGTATTTATTATAAATACCCGGTAAAAAGGGGTATTTTTTAATTTTTACCTATTCTACCCTTTTTTACCAATTTTTACCTACCCATTTTTTACCCACCCGCCCATCTTTACCCATACCATGTACAACGTGTACAAAATTTGCTGCCTCGTGACTACGCACCTAGGATCGAGTTTTGCAGAATGATGTTGGCGAAAATTCGTGAAGATCCGCAGTTTCTAAATAAAATTTTATGGACGGACGAATCGACCTTTAAAAAAGACGGTTATTTAAACTTACACAACCTACATGGTTGGCACATAGAAAACCCACATTTAATGCGGGAAGATCGCTCCCAATATCAATTCAAAGTCAATATGTGGACCGGAATTTTAAATGGGCAAGTTATCGGACCGTTTGAGCTGCCTGAAAACTTAAATGGCAACAATTACCTAGAGTTTCTGCAAAACGATTTGCCGACTCTGTTAGAAGACGTGCCACTCAACATTTACAGAGATATGTGGTTTCAACAAGATGGTTGCCCAGCGCACTATGCTCGTCCGGTCCGAGATTACCTGAATAGGGAATATCCCGATAGATGGATCGGACGCCTTGGTTCAATTTTGTGGCCCCCTCGGTCTCCGGACCTAAACCCCCTTGATTTTTTTTACTGGGGCTGCATAAAAGAAAAAGTTTATTCAAAACCTATACAAAATCTGACGGAACTACGCCAAAGAATTGCTGAAACAGCAGAAGAAATAAACACAAGAAGATACGCACGTCTAGTGAAAAGATCTTTTATGAGACGATGTAGAGCCTGTATTCGTGCCGAAGGCAAACAATTTGAACATTTAATTTAGTTTTAAAGAAAAAATAAATGTATTACAATTCTTGCTATTGTTTCATTATGATTAACTTTTGTAATAATACCAATAACAAGGTATCATATCGTACTTATTTTTTTTTTATAAAATTTCTGTCGTTTCTGTGTCTTTTAATGAACTTGGAACAGTGTCATTCTCTATCTCACTCTAACACATTTGTCTGTTTCGCTTACACAATATCGAAGCATATCTTTTTGTACACGAAATTACAATTATTCAGATAAAAGGTTTTTTTTAATGAGATCCTTTTCCAAGTAAATAAGCAATAATATTTTTTGTGTAAAGATAAGTAGTACGTGTTGTACCATTTCGAAATCTTGATTAAATGGGCCATTTTTTTGAAGAACTTGCCCATGGTACTATGGTACATTTTTTTTAAAATATGATTTGTCAAAGTTATCTGATAAAATGTTTTTGAAGCATGACTCAATAAAACTTATTTTTTTTTTACTAAACTGACAATAATTACTATTGCATTTGTGACTGCAATCAATGGCATAGTTATTAGGGATTACGTTAAAAAAAAACACTGCGAAATTAAGAAATTTGTGATCACAGCACCTAAATATGTGATCAAAGGTGTGGATTTTCAAACATTATCAAAGTATTCCTTTTACCACTTAACCAAGTAACATGGATTATATTTTTTATTGTTACCAGATCTAGTATAACCTAGCCTATCGCCCCGGGCCCGCTTGACGTTGAGTTTCGGGACATCCTGTATAATAAATAAATAAAACTTAGAAAAAATATTAACGTTACGTTTTTATAGTTGATTTTTCATGTGTTGCTGAGAATGTTAATAAAAGTTGATTTATTTGATTTATGAGTATTATTTTTATTTTAGTACCTAACCAAAATACCATTTATTGATAAAAAATAATAAAAATAAATGCAACGAAACAAAAAGCTATTTAAAAAAAATATTAAAAATCGGGTCACCATGACCCGGTGTCACCGTCAACGTAATTATTTTCGCGTCATTGGCGCCTGATGAAGATTTGAGTTTCATTGCTATTAAAAAGTTTAAATTGTTGATTACCTCATTAGATTAGCAAAGAAATATTCACAAAATATGTTATAATTAGTGATTTAATAGTAGTGATCTCAGAACCAATATTAGTATCTATTTTATTGTATTCATAATTTTGAAGTTTATTTATCAGTGTAGGTACCTCATGTAACTCATGTGAGTTACTTAAATATGTAATATATTTAAAGAGAAAAATGTGATTTTAGATGTTCTTTTAAAATTGTTTACCACAAACTATTTATGTTACAATTTGTAAGGAGGTTTTATTTATTTTTTACATATTTTCATAATTAATAGATACGAAAGACAGTAATTGTTACTTTAGAATTATTAATAAAACAATATTGTTTGATTTGAGTACTTCTTTGTTTTTTTGGCTATGGAATGGACTAATTAGAAATAATACTCAATACTATAACATTTTAAATTTACATCTGTCTCTTCAAAACTGAGTCAACTCATAACTCACAACTCTACATAATAAAAAAAATATACACATACTTCCTGAGCAATAGACGAATAACTCTGAAAATCCAAATTTTAGGGCCAATAAACGACTTGCAACAGAAAATTCCTATAACACCTTTCATTCAGCTGCACTTGAACAGCATAGATTTATTCAGGAAACTCCTACAGTACTCAGGGATAAGGTAATAAGAATAAACTTTAAATGCTTGTAAACAAACCCACAATACAGATTAAATTTCTAGTGCGGGACAACATTTTAAAAGTGTTCACAATATAGGAGAATATTTACAGTGGGTAAATGTTTAAAAAAAAAGGGTTCAGAATTTCTTGTCCCATTACCACAGCAAACAAAATTGTGTATCCAACCAGAAAACTATAACTGAAAATTTATTCAGTTAGTAATACTTCGGTGACTTATATTCAGGTAGCCTTCACAATATTTTGTCTCTATCACAATATTTGGGCATTCAATATTTCTTTCTAGGCTTCTATTGATAACCCATTTAAACTATACAAACTGACAGTTCAACATTCCAGATGCAGTTTTAACTCTCCAGTTAGGATTTATAAATCCATAGGAGCCACAGGATTTCCATTTGATATATCAAATACACAGACAAACTAAATTGTTACTTTTATGGAAAAGAAACCTTTTTAGCCTATTCAACTAATTTTGACTTCTATACATAATCATAAATCCTTATGATTATAGAAGTCAAACTTGGTTGTGTCCAATAGTAAATGGATAAATAGATTGGAAAAAACAATACCAACAATTCACTATAGCTGCCATTTATCAATACTAATACAATGGAATTCAAAATCGCTTGAACAGAATGTAAAAAGGGTTGAATGTCTAATCTTATTCTGAATAAATTATAGGTATGTGTAAAGTCATCCTAAGAATCATCACCCTACAAACTGGCATCTTATGGACATGTTCACATTTATATTCTACTGCTCCCATCAACAATGAAAGTCCAGTAGAAATCATTATTCAAACAAGCAGCTTCTCTGCAAACCTATAGAAAGGGTAACATAAACAGCATATTGAAAACAATAGCTATATAAAGACTGTCTCATCAAATCAGTTGATGAAGTAATTTGTAGGAATGGCTGGTAAAAGCAAATAATAACTGTAATTTCAGGGCTAGATTAAGTTTTCTATGGGTTTATATTATTGTTCAACTTGCATCATTTCAGTGAATTATATTCCAGTAGATTTAAAACTGCCCCCTAATCGGAGAACACATTTTTGTTAAATGATTGACTAGTTGGGATCGTTTGGACCGTCCATTGGTCTGTTCGCACCACATGAGTCGAAATATGTTGTTGCCTAAATTGCACTGTGTAAATCAGGCTTTAATTATAAATTAGGTGATATATTTACTTTTTAGCTTTAATTTTAGGTTACAAATGTTAAAATGATCTATATGCCATTCGGAGCTATTCAAGTAAGCAGTCCCACCTGATGGAAAGAGTTAACAATAGGGGCATCTCCTTTGCAGAGACAAATACGAACACAAAGAACTACGGAGGAATATCAAATACCACAAACAGTATTATATGCAATGCAATCAATGATTTATGTTCTGAACAGCGACCAACCCGAACTGAACCCACATGGTGGATTACTTCTCTCTCACTGGCCCAGCAGTGGGAACATTATAGACTGATTATTCACTTAAAGAAATAATCAAATTACATTTGGATCCCTGCAAGGCCTGCTTGTAGGATAAAGAAAATGAAAAGATATGCACCACCATTAGTATCTCTGTGAAATTTGCATCATAGTCTTAGAAAACAAACAACAAAACGCTACCCCCTAGGACCACTAAACAACTAAAAAAAGCCGTAACAAATAAAAAAAAATCAACATCATAATTATTAGCCTTACCAGATTGGTTCAACTGGGCAACATCAATCAAGCATAAACTGGTTTCCTGAATAACAGCACATTTTCAACTGAACAAAGAAACCAAGAAGAAGTCCCATAATGTTCCAAGTCTGAACTTGGTTTCAATCCGTGTAACAAAGACATCTATTTTCCCTGCATTTGTGACACTCACTGATTGTAACTGAGTTTGTTACTTGCATTTAAAAGTTTTTGAATCAGATATTTTGGAACAAGATATTTGACTAGGATCATAAGTTTGAAGCACTGGGCAATTTCAACATTATGGTTCAGTATAAATTCTTCCATAAACTAACCAAACCAACCAATACGACGCAACAAGCAAGCAATACGGATAAAATATAACATTTTCGTAGGTCAGCCACACTAAATACATCAACGTAGTATCAACACTTAACTACACCTATGTTATGTATTGCGGCTCTTTCCTTACTGATTAAAAACAACGCTAACTTAACAAGACTAGAATGAGAAATCACAGAATATGAAGAGAAATTAGCACATTACATACAGCAAACAAACACCAAATAATAAATTAGTTCCATTAAACCACATTCACATTTTAGATAATGTTTCACTAAGAAATGATTCTTTTGCGTAAATCAACGCCATGTGGATTATCAAGTCGAGTGTGGAAATAGGAATAGAATAGAGATTTGAGAGCTGCACAAAAGATGAAAATGGACGAACCGTCGAGGGTCGAGCGTTTCTCTCACTCAACGTCACACGTCAGTCCACACTAGGGTTGCCAAAGCTAATTCATCCAAATCCTCAAAAATTCTGATCGAATTCCCCAAATTTGGGGATAAAAATCCGCTGATTCCCCACAAATTCCCCTCAAAAGTTTTTTTTATAAAATGCAACTTTTTTATTTTAATCATAAATATTATCAAAATAAATTATTTTAATAATATTTATTGTTTATCTTTTATATTTTTTTCCAATCGAAAGCATTTTGTCCGAAGGGTTAAACTTGACACTGCCGCCCAGTTTTTTAATCCCTTCCCTTGTAGCCATTAATGATACTACAGTATCTGTATTCAATCTATTGCGGTTTTCAGTTGTTAATTTTTAAAGACACTAAATTTGCGCTCTACTGATGCATTTGAAAAAGGCAATATCAGCAATAATAATATAACAATTTTTATGTTTGAGAACAGGTATTCTCCCGCAGCGTTTTTTATGCAAAACACTTTACCCCAGTAACATTCAGCATCAATGTTATCTCCATGAACTTCAAGCCCGTGTTGATGAAAATCCAGCATAGCGTGAGCTCATCAGTCATAGTCCAATTTTTGTGCTGTTACAAATTTATAAAGCAATGGAAATCGCTTCAGTACAGGCACCAGTGATTTAAGTTTAAACTGTTGAGCTTCTAATGGATTTAAAACAGATATAATAGAAAATAAAGGATCTCCGAAATCAAATTGCTTAATAATGTCCGCGGTAAATTCCCTATAAAATTCTTGGCATGTCTTATAGAAATCTGCAATAGCTGCACGAGGTACATTTTCAACTTTTTTCAAATCTTCCATACTTTATCCAGCCTGTAATCCAATATATATTTCGTCTAAACCTAGCAAGTGTGTTGAATTTCTGAAGTCAGCATATAAAATATTACCACAGGACTTGATGTAGCTCATTTTCATGAAATTAGCAGACAGTGTTTTCCAAAGATTTTTCGTCACGAGACCATCATAAGTAATTGAGCCATACTTAATGATTCAAAAAAATGTTGTTATCGTTAAAACGATGAAATATTTTCCGATGAGAATATGATGTCAAAATCCCCGCATTTTCCCCACATAATGCCAATCCCCAATAAATCCCCAAGCAACTTGAGATTCCCCGCAGTTTGGGGAATTCCCCACAGATTGGCAACCCTGTCCACAGAGCAAGTTAGGTAATCACCAGTGTTGCCAACGCAAATTTTGAGGCGGCCGTGTATCGTGTGTATACGTGTGTGGCCGTGTCATTTGCCAAATTTTTGTGGAGAAAATAAAATGACCCTTATATTATAGGAGGTTGGCTCATAAGAGCCATTTTTCGGCCATCATACCCTCGGAAAAAAAGTTTCGGTCTCCGGCAATTTTTAAATGTATTTGTAAACTTGAAGATATGTATTTCCTTAGCCAAAAAGACAGTGTTTTGGATTTTTTATACATTTTAGTCGTTTTTTTAGTTTTCGAAATATTACTGTAAGAAGCGTTTCATGAGAGAAAATCCCCGTCCACAGTTATTATAATCTTGGCATCCGGAATATTCGGATACACACTTGAAATATTTGTAAAATAACGATTACGATATAGTTACGATAAATTAATGAATTACTGTAGAACTTACGAAAAGCCGTAAATTCTGCTACGGCCTTAAGGTGAAGACCGTAGCCCGTAGATTTAGCGATTTTCTGACCTGAAAGCCGTAGCACACGGTAATTGCCGTAGCAATGGCAACACTGGTAATCACTACGTTTTAAGAGTAGGGACACGAAAAAAGTATCGATACTTTTTGGTATCGAGTAATTTCCTTTCGATACCGATACTTTTGTACTCGATACTTTTTATTCGATACTTTTATTTAACAAGTACTTTTGACCAGGTATCGTATCGAATAAATTACTTGTTTTTATTTATTCATTTTATAATTTATGGCAATATTAGAAACGTCAACTTGTTCAATCTTGCTGAAGCTTTTATTCATAGAGTTAGCCGATTCACATTTCACTTGTTTAATTCCAATTCGTTCGTCCAGTACTCTATTTGTTCATTGGCTTTGGCTGTATGGACTTAACTACTTTTGCACTGTTGCCTTTCCTCATGGAAAATTAAGATTACGAGATTTAAGAATATCCACTTTCAGGACGCCAAAGCCTGTGCAAAGGCAATTTCTTTACTGAGAAGATATTTAACAACGTCTCCTAGTGTTATCGGCAGTGAACATGACAGTGAAACAGAGACACACAGGGACAGTGACAGAGGGACAGTGGTCTCGAAACCACTCATGATTTTTGGAGTCACCCCAAGAAATTGGCTCACACGAAAAAGCAAAGTAAAACCAGATCTTCATTACAGTTAAAAAATAAGGATGAATTAAGCCATTATTTGTCTCCACAAGTTTCGCCACTTTCTTTGGATCCTCTGAAACAATGGGAAGCCATGAAAGTTGTACGGCACGAGAATTTTTATCTATTCCCGCGACTTCCGTGCCTTCAGAAAGAATGTTTTCTAAAGCTGGAAGTATAATTACAAAAACCCGTAACCGCCTATCGGCAAAAAGGCTCGACAAACTTCTTTTCTTGAGCGATTGTACCGAGGAAGAATGGGATTATATTATATAAATCCCAAACCACCTATAAGTATAGATTGTTTTTATTTATCTAATATATTTTTTGTATCATTTGTTATTGTTTCATTTTCTCTTACTGAATTAAGGTACGGACGACAGCAGTTCAAGCTACCCGAAACTGATAAATATTTCCAATCAACCTTGAGCCTTAGCGCTTTAGCGATAAGGTTTAAAATGTAATGAAGAAATCTCACAAATTGTAGTAGCTTGATGCGCTGTTGTCTATATAGTCGGTACAGATGATACTTATTAACATTGACAAACTAACGTATGGCATTGGCCCTGCTTCAGAAAATTTTGAGTACTTTTCTCAGAAAAGTACTCGATACTTTGAGTTATCGATACTTTTGTATCGATACTTTTACGAGTACGATACTTTCTTTCCGATACTACTCATGAGTACAGTATCGATACTTTCTATACGACACCGTGTCCCTATTTAAGAGTCGGGACTCAATACCAACCTAACGAACCTAACCAAAACCACAGATTTTTTTTTCTTTTATGGCTATTATGACTAATGTGAAATGTCTTTAGCCAATCATCAAAGTTAGGGAAACAAATTAAACAGGATATTAAGATTACGGGATCGGGAATTTAGGATGAAAGGATTGGTAGGTACATAGGAAAGTTACAAGTCAGTTACAGATAAGTCTAATAAATTCAACATTTTGGTTTATTACCCTATTTACATAAACCTAAGTCACATTCCACCTCCTCCTCCTCCTCCTCAGCCTATAGATGTCCACTGCTGGACAAAGGCCTCCCCCAAGGCTTTCCACGATGACCGGTCTTGTGCTGCCCGCATCCATCGGCTTCCCGCGACCTTCACCAGGTCATCGGTCCACCTTGTTGGGGGTCTCCCTACGCTGCGTCTTCCAGTACGTGGCCGCCACTCCAGAACCTTGCTGCCCCATCGGCCATCGGTTCTACGAGCAATGTGCCCTGCCCACTGCCACTTAAGTTTAGCGACTCGCAGAGCTATGTCGGTGACTTTGGTTCTTCTGCGGATCTCCTCATCTCTGATTCGATCACGCAGCATTCCACCTGCGGACTATAAATATGAACACTGTAATCATATTGATAAAGAGGAAGAGTATTAGATTGATGAGTTTTAGCTTTAATGGAATTAAACTTCACTAGACTATTTACTAATAGAGGTGTATTTTTTCGAGCCCACTATCTAGAGGACTTTACTTCTGCTGCAAGTAATGCAATTTTGTTAATTAAGATGGTATTTTTAATTTCCGAATTCTTGACAAAGAATCTATGACTTAAATACTGCCGCCGTAAATGCAGAGGGGGATCACAACATTCAACTTGTAAACAAGTTATAGGGCTTGACTTCATAGAACCCGTAATTAAACGCAATGCTCTGGATTGAATTCCGTCTAATTTTTTAAAAGCTACTGAATTGCCTGGGTGCAATAAAAAACTACCATAATCTAAAACACTTCTTATTATAGTGTATTATAAAGGAGCCTCATCGTGACTGGGTGTGACCCCCACCAAACTCCAGAAAGACATTTTAGGATATTCAAATTCCGTTCACACCTCATGTGCACATAGTCACAATGAGGAATTTCCGTCATTTTGGAATCTAGTATTACACCCAAGAACTTCACTTGATCTTTTACTTCTAAACGCACACCATTATATACAAGATTAACTTCTTATCACGCGTTTTCTGGTAAATAAAACTACTGTGCTTTTTGACGCCGATAATTCTAAAGTAAACCATTACCATCCAACCATAGCTTTAAATGAGTCAATCCTAAAGACATTGAATTACTAATTTTATCTATGGAAGGTCCTGAAGCGTATAAAAGAAGGTCATCTGCATACTGCAGTACATTGACTTGTTTATTAACAGCAAGCTCCAGGTCAAAGGTATAAATATTATATAAAATAGGACTCAACACAGAACCTTGAGGCAGACCTTTCCAAACAGTTCTACAAATAATTTCATTATTATGTGGGTCTGAAGAATATTTGATAAATCTTTCAGATAAATTGTTGATGATAAAGTTAGAGAGAAGGCCAGGGACATTTAAGGCACGTAATTTTTCATTTAATATTTTGATACTGCCATTATCATTCGCGGCAGTGATATCTAGAAACGATGCAACCACAAAATCGGTTTTAGAAAACGCCAAGCGTATATCTGTGGTAAAGATCCCTAAACTGTCAAGTGTACATTTACCTTTTCTAAACCCAAATTGAGTGTTAGAAAAAATGTTTTTTTTTATTAGTTATAAACTAGTGCTTGACTGCAATCCCGCCTGATGGTAAGCAGTGATGCAATCGTTGATGGTAAAACGCACTAGCTTATTAAGCCTATTCACTTCAAAAAAACTGAGTGAAGAGGAAGGAAGACGGCAGTTGAGCGAGGTGATGCAATGTTTAACCCAACAACACGACCAACGATGCTGCGCCAGAGGATGATCTGGAGACCCTCCACGACCAAACTCCCGACACAACAACATTAGGCACATCGTACCCGGTACACATCGCAACACAACTGCTCAGACCCGTCCTCCGTACGGCTTCACCAGACATCATGCCGGAACACGACGAATCGCTTGGCGGCAAGACTTTGTCTGGTGGGTGGTAACTTCTGCCGGCAGCCGATGTTATGGCCTACCACCGAGAAAAATATTGTGTAATATTGTTATTGTGTTCGATATACCATTCTAACCTATTTTTTACTAAATGTTCAGCTATTTTTGCTAATACTGATGCTAGTGCTATTGGTCGATATGATAATGAATCAGAACTTGATTTTTGTGGTTTCAACAATAAAAAGAGGGTTTGTGTTCTTCACGACACCTGAATTTTCCCAGAAACCGTAACAGTATTTATTAGGGATAGGTAATATTGAAGACTTTCTCCACCAAGATGTGTTAAAAACGAGTAAGTACGTTATACCGTCTTCCCCAGGCGCAGTATCCCGGATGTCAGAAAGAACACCTCTCAATAGGGATGTACCCAAGGTATGAAAATCAAAAAAATAATTAGTCCGTCTTACAGATAATAAAAAAAATTAAGACCAGTATTTTTTCTTTTGTCGTAAATACCAAAAACTACCGAGATATAGCGTATTAAATTTACGGAGTGGGGGCTATTTAGGTCACGCCGTGGCATATTTTGTACCACGGCGTGACGTCAAGCGACATTTCAAATCAATATATCTTCCTAAGTATTTGAATGAAAGAAAAAATAAAAATACGTATCTAATATTTTTTTAAAAACTATCTGATGAACATTAAATTATTTTTTAGGATACAACCCAATTCATTTAATGTAAACAGTGAATTGTGATCTGAATTATCATTTACATTATAAATCAATGGCAACATATTTGTGTACTGGGTACATTCCAGCTGTTCTGAGACGTAAGGATGAGCCAGGCGATCTATTACTCTCTCTACAAGTTCTAAAGGAATCAAGTTTTGTTGGTTTTCAGTAAAAGCAGATCTAAATCGTCTTATATTTTACCAAACAATGGAAGAGTTAACATTTGGTGAAAGTGATGAACAAAAGCGACGCCTCCCTTCAAATTTCTTTCTTTTAAGCAATTCTTTAGTACAGCTGGCTATTTTCAAATAAGAATCAAAATTTTCATCATTCATTGAATTACGATATTGTGTTTCAGCTTCCTTTCTCTGCTTGACAGCAATGGTACATTCCCTGTCCCACCAAGGGGGAGAAGGAATCGTACAAGACCTATTGCATTTAGTTGGGAATGTCTCATCAGCTACTTTAATCAGCAATTTAGCCAGTGTATCAGCACAGGCAGATACATTTAAGTGTGATATCTCAGGAAGCTCAGATATCTTTTCTTCCACCTTTAACCTATACTGATGCCAATCAGCCTTATATAGTTTATGTTTTATACGAGGTGTTTTTAATGGTTTTGTAGGTGTCCTGAAGGGAAAGGTGATCAACAAAGGATAGTGATCACTACCATAAGTACTATCAAGAGGAGACCAAGATAAGGAAGAAGCAAGGTCAGGTGTACATAGAGAAAGGTCTGGAGCACTTACAGCCTCTCTTGTAAGACGGGTTGGCAAACCATTATTTAAAATACATAAATTATGATTGTCAATTATTTCTAATAATTGTTCTCCATAGTATGAAGATGAAGAGCAGCCCCAGGTCTGATGATGAGAATTAAAATCCCCTAAACATATAAATGGTTTAGGTAAAATACTAAATAAATTATCAATTTCATTGAAAATTTCCATGCTGGACCGAGAAAAATATATAGATACATAACAAATTTTATTTACTACAATAGCAGATACAGATATATTATTACAAAGAGAAGGAAGGGGAAGAGAAGAATAAGGAAGAGAGTGCCTAATGAGGATAGCTGAACCGCCATACCCATCAGGTCTATCAGATCTTATGCAGGAAAAACCAGGAAATTTAAAGTTAAACTCCTGCTTTAACCAAGTCTCTTGAAGACAGATAATAAAAGGGTTATATTTATTTACAATATATACAAGCTCATGTTTTTTATTAATCAGACTGCGACAATTCCACTGAATTACTTTGGATTTCTGATCCATAATTATTTAAATTTTGTAAAGTGTTTACAATTACAGCAACGTTGGACGGTAGTGTTTTAATATTTTGATTTAATAGACAAATAAGTAACTTTATTGTCTCTGAAATAGCATTATCATTTTTGTCTACATTATTAAAAACCGGTTGTGATTTTTCTATTGTTGGGCTTCGAACTATCTCCCTATGGGCAAGCTGATCATAACTTTTGGTATGTTTAGGAGGAGATTTAGGTTTTAAAAATGCTGTTTTTTATATGAGTCTGTTTTACTTGTATGTGTAATTTTCGTTGGCATATTATTAGTGGGACCTCCAGAGCTATTTGTAGTTGAATGGGTTGAGGACAACAGTGCATACCGAGACTTTTGAAACTGGAGGGTGTTGTTTCATTGATTCCAGGTATGAAATGCAACGTTTGCTCATTGTTTCTTTAATGGCTTTTTGCCGACTAAACTCCAGGCATTTTTTTCTGGTGGCTTGGTGAGATCCCTTGCAGAGGCAGCAGAAAAAGTCTTGCTCCTCAACATCACAAGAATCGCCAGAATGTCCCTGACCACACTTATAACACCGTAGTGTTGAACGACATTGCACCTTGACATGACTAAATCTGCAGCAATTGTAACATTGAACTGTTGGGTAAATATATAATTTAACTGGTACTGTGTTGTAACACATGTACACACGAGTCGGTAACACCTGACCATCAAAAGTTAATACCAGTATGTCTGTATTTTGAAAGTGTTTTTTGTATTATCAATAAAAACTTTCTTTTTAATTCGTCTTGTTTTTATTATTGGACCACAACCTACTGGCAATGTGATGTTCTCTAATACTTCTTCCTCAGACTATTCTGTAGGTATGCCTCTTACTACACCTAATCGTGTGATGCTAAAGGTTGGAATGAATGCCTTGAAATTTTCATTACACAGATTTTTGTTATTTAAAAACGTATTTGCATCGCTATAGTTTGTAAACGCTAACGTTATACGGTTACGACCTATGCGCTTAAGTGAGCCATTAGCTATACCATTTACACTATTTCTTTTTAAGAACCTGCCAAAGGTGATGGGATGAAGAGTATCACTACTGTTTGCATTTTGAGTAACCCTTTGTACATGAACAGTAAAAGGGGCGACATCAGAACGCTGAAACAACGCACGCCCAATCGGCTTTTTGACTGTATCATTTTCACTTTGTACACTATTACCATGAGCTATTTTGTTGATTTCATTATGTGTATTGTGACCGTAGATTTAGCAGGTTCACATTCTTTTAAACATTGGCAATCACCAGGTCTTTCTCGCCTAGATCCTTGCCGCCTTTTTTTCATGTGGCACGTACCACATAACGTTTTGACTGCTCGCTTACGCTTTAATTTACTACTACTATTCGATATAGAGCAGTCCGTGTCCATTGACGACTCCAGGGCATCCATTGATGTTTTTGTGCTATCTCCATTCATTAAAGTTTTTGTCCCACCGGGATCGTCAGGCGGATCGCCCATGATTTTTAATAATTTATGTAACTTACGAACCTACCACTTACCAAATAACTGGAACTAGGACTATTACGACAAAAACATAACATATACAACAAAAACTACAAATAAATACAACTATAAACCAATCCTTCTCATAAAATATGAAAAAAATTAAATTGCTGGGAAAAAACCGCGTCCGCCCGACTCGAAGTTTCCCGCCCTTACAGATGATTTATTAGTAAGAATTTAATTTCCACACATCAATGTCGCCAACATGAAGAAAAAAAAATAGGGATGTAGCGTTATCGATAAAATGGGATCAGTAATATTAGTAATAATTTTTGATTTTCTCAAATAAAAAAAATATATAAAAAATTAGTTTATTTTATTTTTATTACATTAAAATAAATAATATTTAATGAATTAAACTGCCGCATTTTCCGCCGCCACGAATGATCTGGACTCCGGGTGTGTTGTTTCTGGAAGTTCTGCAATAAATATGGAATATATTGTGAGTATGTTTGTATTGAATAGGCTTCGAAACTGATAAATCGATTTCATAAATTCTGTAATACTATTATTAAAATAAATAATAATACGTATTTAATGAATTTACTACTGCCGCATTTTCCGCCGCCACGGACTGATCTGGACTCCGGGTATGTTGCTGTTGCATCTGGAAATTCTGGAACAAATATGGAATTTTATTAATGAAATTAGGGGCATCAAATTGTAGGTATTGGTTTTCTACAGCTTCTTTAGCTATATGGCGCGGGAAGTCATTCAATAAGTCATCGCTCAGGGGCTCAGTCATAATTCAGATACACGGAACAGCATTTCTTCCAACTTGTCTTTTTCTTTTTAAAATCTCTAAGTAGAAAATTTTTTCCACAAATATATTTTAATTGGTGCAATTTTTCTATAGGCACATAGGCAAAGTCCTCTTTACCCGTTATTTTTACCCATTGTGTGCACCTACAAAGTAAAATAATATTGATAAATACCATGTCTCTCAATCACAATACAATGCAAAAACTATTTCTATTTGTCACAACTCAGTCGCTGAACTGGTTTTAACGAAAACTGAATTTAATGATGTTATGAACTTATAATACCACTGATGCAAAAAAAGGATTTATCGATAGTCGATAAGAAATTGCACCACAGTAGTGTTTATTAAGACGAAAAACATATTTGCAGATTTATTTTCAGAAATATGTCCTAAAATTCCATATATTAAAAGATATGTTGATTTAGAGTATAGTTAATTCGTAAAATGTACTAACCGATCTTCATCCAGTGGAAATTGAGCCCTAAATGTTGGATTTTGTTTTCCACACGACTTGTGCTCACTTCACCTAAATCTAACACGTTACAACTGGCATGTTTATAGATAAAAACTACACAAATTAAAAAGAAATAAATAAATATAATACGCAAATTAAAAATAAACAAATATAATACGCAAATTAAATAAATAACTTAATTTTAAAACAGCAGATTCAAACAACAACAGATAGCTCGTAACTAACTGACGTTAACTTAATTTTACTTTTTGACGTTGACGGTGACGAATCGCTTTCAAAAATAGCCGCGGTATTATACGGCTAAAACAAAAGAATCAGAGATGTCATAGCAACCATTTGAATGTGTACTTACTTCCCTACTTTGACGGATTAAAATTTCCATGCATTTCATACTTCTATTTTTTTGTTCTAAGTTGCGCCAGCCTGGTCAGTCGTCAACTAGTGATTACTTGCTCTGTGTCGTCAACTGTCGGGTGGATCCGCCGATTTTGAATTTATTGAATTTGGAGCAATACGGTCATTAGTTAAAAAAAAAATTTACGTTCGTAATATTATTCAGAATCAAAAAAATACTATATACAACCTTATTTTTTGTTTATGCGAAACCCGAAACACGGGTCCAGTATTTTTAAATAAAGAATCTATGTACAAAATTTCAAAAAGATATCATGAAATACCACAAATATAAGACCTTGTTATCCTACTTGGCTGTCCCAACAAAAATATGGTCCACGCTCCACTCGGGTGGGCAGGCGGTGCTTTGACCTGTGGCGTCAGCTGTTGCGCTTATCTACCGTAAGCGGCGTAACGCGTTCGGTAACCTCACTGCAACAATTTCTAAATGTATTTGGGAAAAAATATAGCATGGTGTAAAAATGATTGGAATCGATTCAGTTGCTTAGTCTGAACAAACTATATTCAGGTTTCGCATAAACAAAAAATAACGTTGTACATATATTTAAAAAATATGCCTAGCTACTCTTACTTAAATTTACACTTTCTTACATTTTCTTTACCAAACGCAAGAACTTGTCATATGTACCCACACCTTCACCGTGATTAACACAGGAATCCAAAGTCCTTTTTATTGTAGCTCCTACACCGCCCGGGGCTCCTTAGCCGTGTCCGGCCTCCGAGTAGTTCCAAGTAATTGTGGTTACTTGTAGAAATTCGTGGTGAAGCTGGGAAATCATGTAAAACAAATATTTATTTCGGTACTATGTGACTGGAAAATGTAGTGTCTATGAAAGGATTATCTATGAAAGCTCCTTCGATCAGTGGTCTGATGTATGCCCATACAGCTGGACTATCATGTCATCATCATCATCATCCCAGCGTTAAACCCAGTCGCATCCGAAGCCTCTTCAGCTTTGGAGTCTGGGGTCCGCTTTACCAGTCCAACTACTGATATGGCTAAACTTCGACATTTTCCGTGAAGCGACTGCCGTCTGACCTCCACAACCCGAAGGCGACATCGAAGCATTGCAGTCAGACCAATTGTTGGACTTTTGAGGGCTCCAACAACCCGTAACGACTGCCACTAGATGTTCGTATGGCAACCGGGACCAACGGCTTAACGTGCTTTCCGAGGCACGACCAGACCAGTGCAAATATTCATATTCATGCATATAAATACTTGCACTGTGCGGGGATCGAACCCGCGCCACCTTGCGCAGCGGCCGCATCCGCTACCGCTACGCCACGGAGGCTGTCAGCTGGACTATCATGTCTCAGACAAGAACTCGCAGTACTAATTGATGTTGGTTTCGTTACACCAATATAGAAATCAAAATTGTATATTACGGCTGTGTGAAGGCATACTTCCTTGCGATTTCCACCAAAGTGCATTGATTGCACTTCATTTTTAAATTTCTGAGGGTTATTTTCAAGAAAAGTCTGCGTTAACCGCAAAGTTAACGGGTAATGAATCCTTTAGGAGTTTCATGTTGCAATATTGGTTATGAATACAATAGCAATGCTCTCAATTTAAGGTATTTGGTATACTTTCTTGTAAATCATTGATGACTTAGGTTGGTTTAGCTAACACCGATTCTTTTTTAGGTGTAGTAACAATTTTCTGACCTTGCTTTGTTTTTATACTTACTCTTGTACGTGTCCAGTTACAATAAGTAATTTCCTGATCATTGGAAAACTCTTTCACTTGTAATGATTTAAGTACTTGGTTAAATCATCCATTAATTGAACACATCATGCATAAGGTTGTATATAGTATTTTTTTGATTCTGAATAATATTAGGAACGTAAATTTTTTTTTAACTAATGATCGTATTGCTCCAAATTGAATAAATTCAAAATCGGCGGATCCACCCGACAGTTGACGACACAGAGCAAGTAATCACTAGTTGACGACTGACCAGGCTGGCGCAACTTAGAACAAGAAAATAGAAGTATGAAATGCATGGAAATTTTAATCCGTCAAAGTAGGGAAGTAAGTACACATTCAAATGGTTGCTATGACATCTCTGATTCTTTTGTTTTAGCCGTATAATACCGCGGCTATTTTTGCAAGCGATTCGTCACCGTCAACGTCAAAAAGTAAAATTAAGTTAACGTCAGTTAGTTACGAGCTATCTGTTGTTGTTTGAATCTGCTGTTTTAAAATTAAGTTATTTATTTAATTTGCGTATTATATTTGTTTATTTTTAATTTGCGTATTATATTTATTTATTTCTTTTTAATTTGTGTAGTTTTTATCTATAAACATGCCAGTTGTAACGTGTTAGATTTATGTGAAGTGAGCACAAGTCGTGTGGAAAACAAAATCCAACATTTAGGGCTCAATTTCCACTGGATGAAGATCGGTTAGTACATTTTACGAATTAACTATACTCTAAATCAACATATCTTTTAATATATGGAATTTTAGGACATATTTCTGAAAATAAATCTGCAAATATGTTTTTCGTCTTAATAAACACTACTGTGGTGCAATTTTTTTATCGAGTATCGATAAATCCTTTTTTTGCATCAGTGGTATTATAAGTTCATAACATCATTAAATTCAGTTTTCATTAAAACCAGTTCAGCGACTGAGTTGTGACAAATAGAAATAGTTTTTGCATTGTATTGTGATTGAGAGACATGGTATCCATCAATATTATTTTACTTTGTAGGTGCACACAATGGGTAAAAATAACGGGTAAAGAGGACTTTGCCTATGTGCCTATAGAAAAATTGCACCAATTAAAATATATTTGTGGAAAGCATTTTCTACTTAGAGATTTTAAAAAGAAAAAGACAACTTGGAAGAAATGCTGTTCCGTGTATCTGAATTATGGCTGAGCCCCTGAGCGATGACTTATTGAGTGACTTCCCGCGCCATATAGCTAAAGAAGCTGTAGAAAACCAATACCTACAATTTGATGCCCCTAATTTCATTAATAAAATTCCATATTTGTTCCAGAACTTCCAGAAGCAACAGCAACACACCCGGAGTCCAGATCAGTCCGTGGCGGCGGAAAATGCGGCAGTAGTAAATTCATTAAATACGTATTATTATTTATTTTAATAATAGTATTACAGAATTTATGAAATCGATTTATCAGTTTCGAAGCCTAGTCAATACAAACATACTCACAATATATTCCATATTTATTGCAGAACTTCCAGAAACAACACACCCGGAGTCCAGATCATTCGTGGCGGCGGAAAATGCGGCAGTTTAATTCATTAAATATTATTTATTTTAATGTAATAAAAATAAAATAAACTAATTTTTTATATATTTTTTTTATTTGAGAAAATCAAAAATTATTACTAATATTACTGATCCCATTTTATCGATAACGCTACATCCCTATTTTTTTTTTCTTCATGTTGGCGACATTGATGTGTGGAAATTAAATTCTTACTAATAAATTATCTGTAAGGGCGGGAAACTTCGAGTCGGGCGGACGCGGTTTTTTCCCAGCAATTTAATTTTTTTCATATTTTATGAGAAGGATTGGTTTATAATTGTATTTATTTGTAGTTTTTGTTGTATATGTTATGTTTTTGTCGTAATAGTCCTAGTTCCAGTTATTTGGTAAGTGGTAGTTCGTAAGTTACATAAATTATTAAAAATCATGGGCGATCCGCCTGACGATCCCGGTGGGACAAAAACTTTAATGAATGGAGATAGCACAAAAACATCAATGGATGCCCTGGAGTCGTCAATGGACACGGACTGCTCTATATCGAATAGTAGTAGTAAATTAAAGCGTAAGCGAGCAGTCAAAACATTATGTGGTACGTGCCACATGAAAAAAAGGCGGCAAGGATCTAGGCGAGAAAGACCTGGTGATTGCCAATGTTTAAAAGAATGTGAACCTGCTAAATCTACGGCCACAATACACATAATGAAATCAACAAAATAGCTCATGGTAAGGTAAACGCAGGTATTAACGACCCCCCTAAGGCAATTTGAAAATCAACCATGTTTTTTAAAAATGTATTTACTGAATCAAATACATATAAATAAAAGATAATCTTGTAAAAAATTATTTTAAATATGGCTTAGTCGATTGTTGCAATTACCGACCCATAAAAACAGCTGTGAAGCTATTAACGATTTTTATGCAGCTATTTCCGATCGTGTATAGAGGAGGCCTTCTTCCAGCAATAGAATGTAGATAAGTAAGCTAGTGATGATGATGATTACCGATCTTAATCAAATAAAACAAAATAGTTATTCGTATTTTTTTAGTTATCAATATTTTTAATAAAACACATTAGTACATCTTAGTAATGAACTAAATAATTATAAACTTTTAAATTAATTAATTATTTTTTTCGAAAATTATGATGTTAATCATCACAGTCATTGGTTCAGCTCCTTTTAGAAATAAATTGGAACTAATTAGTTACATATTATATTATTTGGTACAACTGGTGCTTACAAACGAAACAACAGAAGACTGGTACTTCATTTGTTGCAAGCCACGGATAGAAGCAGGTGGTAATATATTCATAAAATGCTTCTGTGTTCATCCAACTCGATTCCCTTGTAACCAAGTCCCCATCCTCGAGGTAATGTAGGCACAAGATTTTTTGGCAAACGTTTATACGAAAAAAGTACATTGGAGGTGCTACATTCCCGTCAGCTGAAACGTTCACAAGCACAGTCAAGCACTCTTTTTCGAAATTAGCAACTCGATTATACACTCGTTTGCTACCTCTGCTGACCAGAACTTCTTTGCAAAAAAAGAAAGCAGGTTCTTCACAGTTAAACACTCGTCTAGGATTCTCTAAAACATGATGCAGATTATTTGTCATAAAATAATTGATCACTCTGTCGAACCACGCACGTATAGCCACTTCTGTTACTTGATTAAGGCTTGAAGGAAGATTTTGTGCAACGCGTTTTGACACTGTTGGATATCTCTTTATAAAATTCTCCAACCAATATCTGCCGGGCACACCAATTTTTAAAGGATTTGGACGATTTAAGTTATGGACTAGCTTAGCCACTGCTTCTAATAATTGTTGTTTTGTCTCGAAAGCCCATCTTGCCAAGGTAGTGAATCCAGTCTACAATTAGTTTTTCTTCACTTAAATTAAGAACCGGTTGAACTCCGCAAATTTCATTCTTATATTTCCCGTCCCGTTTGTCTCGTAATGTAGTTTTGGGAATATTAAACCTTTTTGATGCCTGATATACATTTGTACCGTCATTAATTGCTTTGATTGCTTCGGCGAGTTGTATTTCACTGAATACTTTTTGCCGCTTTTGTGATTCCATACTTCCGGAAAAAACTATAATTGTATGTTTTATATTGCTTTAGACAAGAAGTACAATTAATTAATAGAAATTATATTTTGGGCGTTTTCGGACGCCTTGTTTACACAAATGAAATTCGATATATGTAGTTCAGCAGGTGTTTATTTCGGTTGCATTCGCAATGGCGGTGTAGAGGTACAAGGTTACGATTAACATTGGTTCACAGGAAATGCAGTATTACATTGAGTTTTACACCATTAGAATAATGTTCTTGCTTAAGTCGGCTTATGTTATCGCTACTCGTCGTCGGCGATCTGACTCCTCAAAAAAAACCTGTCCATAGAGATCTATCTACACATTAGTGGTGTGCTTGTTGATCTCGTGGGAACCATAAACAATTAGTATGGTTCACCACACCACCCCCCCACGAAGAAACACAAAGTATACACAAAGAGAGAAAAGATTATAACAATAAATTATAACATAAAAAAACTATACATCTAGAATATAAAAGAAATAAAACAATAAAGTATGTTATAAGCAACTATAAATCTAGAATATCCCTAAATTTAACCCGTCGACCTGTTCTGGTGGTGACAGTCTCTGAAGGGACTGGAGTAGTTGGTGTGGATGGAGCTGAGTGAGTAGAAAGAGGGTTTGGGGCGGGTAATGGAGCTGGAGGTGAGGGAACTATATCCGGGTCCAGGTACGCTGGCTTAACACGGTCTATGCTGACCGTTGCCTCTCTTCCATTCATTTCTAAGGTAAGGGTTTTGTCCCTTCTCCTCAGGATGCGGTATGGGCCAGTATAAGGAGGTTGCAGGGGCCGCCGGACTGTGTTGTCTCGGAGTAAGACATGGGTCGACGTCGTCAAGTCTTTGAACACGAAGGTTGACGGTCGAGCGTGTCGTGAGGCCGGTATTGGACGTAAATTTTCCATTCGGCTCCTCAGATCCGTGACGAAATCCGATATGTCGTTTGGGCTCCTAGGTTCTTCCGCAGGCGCGATAAATTCTCCGGGAAGTCGAAGAGGTTCTCCATAGACTAACTCAGCGGATGAGGTGTTAAGATCCTCTTTGATGGCAGTCCTCATGCCAAGAAGTACTAGTGGAAGTGCCTTGCTCCACGTTTGGGGGTGGCACATTAAGGAAGCTTTTAGTTGGCGGTGCATGCGTTCTACCATGCCATTTGCACAAGGGTGGTAACTAGTTGTACGAATCCGCTTTGTTGCGCACACGTTCATAAGGCGCCGGAACAAGGCAGATTCAAACTGGCGACCCTGGTCGGACGTCACGGTACTTGGCACCCCGAAACGGGATATCCAACCAGTCACCAACGTGTCTGCCACTTCCTCCGCCGTGATGGATGTCATAGGCCACGCTTCGGCCCAACGCGTAAATCTGTCAACCGCGGTGAGACAATAGGTAAAATTGTTTGAAGGCGGTAGTGGTCCTATGATATCAATGTGAACATGACAGAATCTTTTTGATGCGATCGGAAAACTCATCAGCGGTGCAGATGAGTGCCTAGTTACCTTGCTGCGTTGGCACTGTAAGCATGACTTCGCCCATTGTCGGCAGTCAGTGTTAATATGTGGCCATACGTATCGCTCAGCCACCAACCGTAATGTTGCTCTCACGCCAGGGTGGCTAAGACCATGCAGTCGATCAAAAGCTGCTCGACGAAAAGGTAAGGTGAGGTATGGGCGAGGTCTACCTGTCGACGTGTCACAGAGTATGGATATGTTAGTTCCTGGAACGGACATTTTTTTTAATTTTAAAGATGAAGATGAACCCGCCTCTTTGAGTTCTTCATCTCTCTCCTGTGAATGTGCAAGGGCTTGGTAGTCTTCCTCCAATGAAATGGATTCAACTCGCGACATGGCATCTGCGACAACATTGTCGGTACCCTTAATGTATCTTATGTCGGTGGTAAATTGGCTGATGAAAGTTAATTGGTTGAGTTGCGTTGGTGGAAGCTTGTCACGGCGCTGCGTGAATGCATACACGAGGGGCTTATGGTCAGTAAAAACTACGGCGTTCTGAACTTCTAGTATGTGCCGAAAGTGTTGAACGCTCTCGTACACAGCTAGAAGTTCCCTATAATATGCAGGCCACTGAGATTGTTTATCGGTAAGCTTTTTGCTGAAATATGCCAGAGGTTGCCAGTTATCATCGACCTTCTGTTGTAAACATGCACCTATGTGCATACTGGACGCATCGGTAAAAAGACCTAAAGGGGCCTCACAATTTGGGTGGGATAGAGTAGTAACCGTGGCTAGACTCTTCTTGCAGTCTTCGAAACATTGTTCAAGCTCGGGCGTCCATGGGAATGGTTTTGCGCCTTTGCTATTAGTTGCAGCAACTGCGTCAATTAAAGGAGCCTGGTATTTGGCAGCGTTGGGCAAAAATCTGCGGTAATAATTGACCATGCCCAAGAACCTACGTACGCCTTGCACGGTCTTAGGGAGAGCAAAATCCACTAAGGCACGGATGCGGTCTTCGGGGGGAAAGGTGCCTGCAGCATTAATACGGTAACCCAAAAATGTTACCTCGGCTGCCCCAAGTATACACTTCGCCGGATTGACGACCACTCCATACTGGTGTAGTCGTTGAAACAGGATTCTGAGGTGTTCAGCATGTTGCTGGGGGTCTCTCGAGTACACAAGGATGTCGTCAACATAGGCGAAACAGAAAGTTAATCCCCGCACAACTTCGTCTATGAACCTTTGAAAGGTCTGCCCAGCGTTTCTAAGGCCAAAGGTCATGTAGGGGAATTCATAAAGTCCAAAAGGTGTAATTATGGCTGTTTTACAAATATCATCAGGATTGACTGGAATTTGTTGGTATGCTTTGACCAAATCGAGAGTGCTGAAAACTGAGCATCCCGACAAATTGTGGCTGAAATCCCCAATATGGCGCACAGGGTAACAGTCCGGAACTGTGCGTGCGTTTAGTGCGCGGTAGTCACCGCACGGGCGATATGTCTCGTCTTTCTTTAGTGCGAGGTGTAACGGCGAAGACCATGAGCTACTGGATGGACGAGCGGTGCCCACGCGAATCATTTCCTCAAATTCTGTCTGAGCAGCTCGAAGTTTTAGTGGGGCGAGGCGACGTGGTCGCGCTGTCACGGGTGGGCCGTCGGTGGTTTTGATAAAATGCACCGTAGTGTGCTTCACTTCTTTAGGCGCGCCAGGAGGGCGTGATATGCTCGGGAACTCATTCAGAATGTGTGAGTATGGTGAGTCAGGTGATTGAATGAGTTTAACACTGGGTTGGTCAATTGAGGAGAATTCCGTTTCCGCTGACAACCCTGTTTTACCGTCTCGCAATCTTCCGTGAGCACAGTCTGGTAAAAGGTGGTAATGGGCCAGGAAATCTGAACCAATTATTGGGGTTCCTACATCTGCTAGTATGAATTTCCATGCAAGGTCACGTCTTAAGCCCAAGTTTAATTTGAGTTCGACCAGCCCAAAAGTATTTATTTTAGTGCCGTTAGCTGCTAAAACTTCGTAAGGAAGTGGCTGCTTTTTACCCTCTGAGTAACATCTAGGAAGGCAAGAAAGATCAGACCCGGTGTCGATTAAGAATCGTCGGCCCGAATACCGATCAGTAACAAATGGACGGCGACTAGCTAGAGGGCAGTCAGTGGTCGCCACTACTGACTGCTGCTTGGGTTTCCCTGGAGTGTGGGGCCGGACCAAGTGCACGGTTGTAGACACCTCGTAGCCTTCGCCGCGAATCGCCTGTGATACCAGCATTGGCCGTTAGGACTACGTGAGCGTGAATTTGAGCGGCTGCGGTTACTCCTGTCCTTACTTGTGGTGAGGCCGGCCACAAGTCGTGTCAGGTCTGTTACTTGTTGTTGGAGCATCTTGAGTTGTTCCTTGGTGTCATCACTAGATGACGACAATGATGATGATGTTCTACCTGCTGCATGAACATGCATTGATTGAGGGCTGATTTCTTGCAGTTTATCAGCCAGTTCACTCAAGTCATCAAGGGATGAATGCTTTTGGGCGACTAAAATGCCTTGCATGTAATGGGGCAGCCTGTTTATCCACATGCTTTGGAGAAGCTGTTCTGGGAAAGAAGAACCAGCAAGAGTCTTGAGGTGACGGAAGAATGATGATGGCTTCCTATCCCCTATCTCCTCTTTTTCCAGAAGCCTCCTAATTTTCTCTTCGTATGACTCGGAAAAGCGAGAAATAAGAGCATTTTTGAGACAAGTGTATGGTTGACATTTAGGCGGCTCAATAATTATGTCTTCAACTTCAGTAGCAGTTTTTGTGTCGAGCTGACTCACAGCATAATAATATTTGGTCAATTCCTGGGTGATGTTATTAATGAAGAACTGTGCCTCCAAAGTTGCAAACCAGAGACCTGGTCGATCTGGCCAGAAAGGGGGAACACGGATAGATATTCGATTTACTATTACGGGCTGCGGACTAGATGGGGATATGTCAGTGGATTGTTCACCAACAGTTCCAGGTTCTGGAACCAGAGAAATGTCCTTACCCTCAGTGGTCATTTTGTGACAATGTAAGTTATTTTTAGCTCACAAACAAAAAAACAAACCTATCTTAGGACACATACAAAACAAAACAACGGAATAAAATGTAAATACAGCATAGAAGTAAAAAAAAAAAACTTACGGCTAATGTTAAAGATAATGTTTTTACACAATTTTTTGAGTACGGAACACACCTTTACGTTTTTATTTTTCTTGATTCAGGTTGGGGAACTTCAAACGTTGTGAATTAAGCGTCAAAGGGTATGCACCATTATACAATTGCACAGCCGAACACTATTTCGTTAGTCACTGCACTATAAGCACGAAAGTTCGACACGACTCTTCGCTTTTCGTAGGCAACTCGCGTAATGTTGGCGAGTAGGTAGTTTAGTTAGGTACTAACTTGAAAGACGAAGAAACCCGCTGTCCAGTAGAGTGTGAGCTCGTTGCGCGTCACAGTACCGAATTCCAATCTTCTTATCGTCGGGGTCACCAATTTGGGCGTTTTCGGACGCCTTGTTTACACAAATGAAATTCGATATATGTAGTTCAGCAGGTGTTTATTTCGGTTGCATTCGCAATGGCGGTGTAGAGGTACAAGGTTACGATTAACATTGGTTCACAGGAAATGCAGTATTACATTGAGTTTTACACCATTAGAATAATGTTCTTGCTTAAGTCGGCTTATGTTATCGCTACTCGTCGTCGGCGATCTGACTCCTCAAAAAAAACCTGTCCATAGAGATCTATCTACACATTAGTGGTGTGCTTGTTGATCTCGTGGGAACCATAAACAATTAGTATGGTTCACCACAATATCATAAAAGTAGGTGAGAAACTGTATAATCTGTATATGATCGGTAATAGCTTCTTATAGTTGCTATTGCCGACCCCCATGGGTCGCTAATAAAGTATGTAAGTATAAACATAATTGTATTACCGACTCATAAAAAAATGGTTATTTTAATTCAATTGACCTTCGGGCTACAAAATAGATTGTAATTGATTAATGTCACAGAAAATATTAACAAAAGCACACTGTTTTAAACACAAAAACAATGAGTTATTACTGTAACCATTCAATATCGATCCTCGATAAATATCATAACTTTGGTTAAATTGACAACGCTAAAAGGTAAAAAACTAGGCAAAAAAGTTCAGACGCTAATAGATTTTTATAAAGCCTGCTATCTTAGATTTAAACTGGTGCATAAAAATACTTGTATTAGTGTGATATAATAGCATAATAGAAAAATATAATGAAAAGTTACGTTGCTGCCATTGCCGACTTATGGGTCGTTGATAGCTGCCACGACTAAAACTGACGAAGCTAACACCGTCCCATTTTAATTTAAAGTTTTATCGTTTCATATTACTTTTTATTAATTAAAAGTTGTAAGAAATCAAAAATTGACACTTAAATGAATATATTTAGTTATATAAGATAACGAATAGACGTCATTCTTTTGTATAAATGTCTTAAATAGAAAAGTCATGTACTTACTTGAAGGAACAAGGGAACAGTAAGACTAGTCCTGCGTCCGCGCTGCCCCGCAGTAATTGACGTATTTTATGTAATTTTTGCACAGATACTTACACTAACGTAAAAGTATACAATGCTCAAGGAATAAACGCGTGTGAAACATTGCCTACCTATAGCTGGAATAGTTCTGGAAACAAAAGATTTCGAATTACTTTTATAGGTCGGTAATAACTGCAGATTTTCAATGGGTCGTTGATAGCTGCGTTTACCCTAATAGTGTACAAAGTGAAAATGATACAGTCAAAAAGCCGATTGGGCGTGCGTTGTTTCAGCGTTCTGATGTCGCCCCTTTTACTGTTCATGTACAAAGGGTTACTCAAAATGCAAACAGTAGTGATATTCTTCATCCCATCACCTTTGGCAGGTTCTTAAAAAGAAATAGTGTAAATGGTATAGCTAATGGCTCACTTAAGCGCATAGGTCGTAACCGTATAACGTTAGCGTTTACAAACTATAGCGATGCAAATACGTTTTTAAATAACAAAAATCTGTGTAATGAAAATCTCAAGGCATTCATTCCAACCTTTAGCATCACACGATTAGGTGTAGTAAGAGGCATACCTACAGAATAGTCTGAGGAAGAAGTATTAGAGAACATCACATTGCCAGTAGGTTGTGGTCCAATAATAAAAACAAGACGAATTAAAAAGAAAGTTTTTATTGATAATACAAAAAACACTTTCAAAATACAGACATACTGGTATTAACTTTTGATGGTCAGGTGTTACCGACTCGTGTGTACATGTGTTACAACACAGTACCAGTTAAATTATATATTTACCCAACAGTTCAATGTTACAATTGCTGCAGATTTAGTCATGTCAAGGTGCAATGTCGTTCAACACTACGGTGTTATAAGTGTGGTCAGGGACATTCTGGCGATTCTTGTGATGTTGAGGAGCAAGACTTTTTCTGCTGCCTCTGCAAGGGATCTCACCAAGCCACCAGAAAAAAATGCCTGGAGTTTAGTCGGCAAAAAGCCATTAAAGAAACAATGAGCAAAAGTTGCATTTCATACCTGGAAGCAATGAAACAACACCTTCCAGTTTCAAAAGTCTCGGTATGCACTGTTGTCCTCAACCCATTCAACTACAAATAGCTCTGGAGGTCCCACTAATATAAAAAACAGCATTTTTTAACCTAAATCTCCTTCTAAACATACTGTTACGGGCAAGGGGTACTTAAACGCCGGTTAAGGGTTACGAAGTTTATTGGCAACGAAGGTACAGTCGATTGTAGGCAACGACAAGTAGAATGTCGCTGACGTTGCACCGAAGTCTTCCCTTATGTCCACGAAATCCGTGTTGTAAACACACAATAACACTGCAGATATTACTTCACGTAGTACTCGAAGTTCTCGTTGTAATTGTCGCAGTAGGTCTTCTTTAAGATCGCTTCTTAACTGTCGCTGTTTTCGTATCGCTAGTCGAGTGTAGACTGACTGTGCGCTGGCGTCGCGGCGCCTTATATAGCCCAGCTGATCGAACATTCCAGATTCCTCCAGACGTAATAATAATAGCACATAACTTCGAGGTCACTCGTAAGTACCTACGGTTATTCCCGGAAACGGGTTTCTAGAAATTTCGATGTCGACACTTTGTTGACAAAACTGTTGAGACCTGTACCATTCGATAGGCCGTCCTAAGTCTAGCAATGCGTTTTATTATTGTACCTAGAAAATGTCTAGATCTAGGAAAAATAGGGCTTAAAAGTGACACACTGCATGTCACGCGATATTGAACCTTATGCCATCGGCATAAGGTCCATTCGTAACATTGCCCCCTTCTTAGTCATGCTCGTCCCGAGCATGATTTGATCCATAATAGCGAGCTAGGCGGTCTACGTGAACGATCTTCAGCTTCCCTCTAGGTCCTTTCTTTATCCGGTAGGTGACATCGTTTATCCTGGTTACTATCGTGTACGGACCCTGCCATTTGGCTTGAAATTTCGGACTCTTTCCTTTTCTCCTTATGGGATTATGTAACCATACCAAAGTTCCTTCTTCAAATCCGGGCACATGAGCTTTGCGGTCGTATCGGATCTTCATTCTCTCACTGGTTTTCAGACCATTCTCTCTCACTAGCTCATGTATTCCATCTAATTTACGCCGCAGGTCGGCCACATAGTCGACGGCTAGGGTAGGAGTATCGGGAGGTGTTCCGGTTAGTGCATCTATGGGTAGTCTAATTTCTCGGCCGAAGTTGACTTTCGCCGGTGTGCAATTTGTGCTATCATGTGTTGCAGAGCGGTATGACATTAAGAAGAGTGGAATGTATTAGTCCCAATCCCTCTGGTGTTCTTCCACTACTTTGGCCAAATGATTCTCTAGCGTCTGGTTGAATCTTTCGACCATTCCATCTGACTGAGGGTGATATGGTGTTGTACGGGTCTTATGGATCCCGAGTAGTTGGCAAACCTCTTGGAACAGTGAAGACTCGAAATTTCTACCCTGATCAGAGTGTAACTCCAAAGGAACGCCAAATCGACAGAACACCTCGTGAACTAGCTTTTTGGCGACTGTATGAGCTTCTTGGTTGGGCACTGCAAAAGCTTCTGGCCATTTGCTGAAATAGTCTTGCATGACGATGATATACCTATTCCCTTCTTCAGTAACAGGAATGGCCCAGCTATATCGACAGCAACTCTTTCCCATGGTGCACCAACATTGTACACTTTCAGCCGACCTCTGGCCCTCGTTTGCGGTCCCTTTACTGAGGAGCAGGCTACACATTTTCTACACCAGTCCTCTACATCTTCGCGGCAATGCACCCAATAGAATCTTTTTCTCACCTTTTCCAGGGTTTTCTTTACTCCAAGATGTCCTCCGGATACTCCGTCGTGCACCTGTCGTAGCACTGACGCGACTTTATCACCGGGAACAACTATCTGTAAGGTGACCTCCTGTCCACTGGGTGATTCCCATTCCCTCTTGAGAACTCCATTATCAATTATCAGGCTGTCCCACTGAGCCCAGTAACTTTTTACTGTTGGGCTAAGCGCTGATATTTCACTCCAAGCGGGCCTCTGGCCACGTTGTTTCCATTCGATTACTGTCTTCAAGTCACTATCTTCCTTTTGTGCGTCTTCCAATGATTGATTATCCCAGTCTTCGTCCAAAGCGTTCACCTGGATAATCCTTACGTTCTCTTTCTTTTCCTGTTTGGCACAATGTCGGCAAGATTCTTTGCATGGCCGTCTAGACAAGGCATCAGCATTATTGTGTGACTTGCCTTTCCGATGTTCAGTGACAAAGTCAAATTCTTGCAGCTGCTCTATCCACCTTGCTACTTGTCCTTCTGGGTCTTTGAACTGGAGGAGCCACTGTAAGGCAGCGTGATCGGTACGAAGTGTAAACTGCCTCCCAATCAAATATTTCTTGAAGTGTTGTAAGGTTTTAACAACGGCTAGAAGTTCTCGGCGGGTAACACAATAATTTCTTTCTGGCTTGGAAAGGCATTTGCTGAAATATGCGATAACGACCTGCCTATCTCCTTGTGTTTGGGAGAGAACTCCTCCAATACCCACATTGCTGGCATCTGTGTCTACAAAAAATCGGCCTTCCCTACTAGGCTAACCTAGTACAGGAGCCTCACACAAGTGAGTTTTCAGTAGGGCAAATGCCTGTTCACAGTCAGAGTTCCATTCAAATAGACACTTTTCCTCTGTTAAACGATGCAACGGTTTCGCTAACTCGGAGAAGTTCTTCACAAACCGACGGTAATATGCACACAGACCCAAGAAAGAGCGTACCTCAGTTTTATTACGAGGGGTAGGCCACTTCGACACGGCTTTTATTTTTTCAGGGTCTGTTCGAATTCCTTGCGCCGAAATAATGTGTCCCAAGTATCCAACCTCTTTCTGGAATAGTGTACACTTACTAGGACTGAGTTTTAAATTTGCTTCACGCAGTTTCTGGAACACTTTCTCCAAATTGCGTAGGTGCTCTGCGAAGTTTCGTCCCATAATGATGATGTCATCCAAATAGACCAGGCATGCATCACCAAGCAACCCCACCAAAATGCGCTCCATTAGGCGCTCGAATGTAGCTGGAGCATTGCACAGTCCAAAAGGCATGACATTGAATTGCCAGAGACCGTTCCCAGGACCAGTGGAGAAGGCGGTCTTTTCTTTATCCTGTTGACAGATTTCTACCTGCCAGTATCCACTTTTGAGGTCAACTGTGGAGAACCATTTCATGCCACTTAGCAAGTCCAAAGTGTCATCTATACGTGGCAGGGGATAACTGTCCTTTTTCGTGGCATCATTCAACATCCTGTAGTCAACGCAAAACCTTGTACTGCCATCCTTTTTCTTGACTAGGACAACTGGAGATGACCAAGGGCTGGTGGATGCTTCTATAATCCGGTTTTTCTCCATATCTCTTAACATTTCCGTGACTTCCTGTTCTCTTGCAAAGGGGATACGACGTGGTCTCTGTCTTATCGGCTGTGTATCACCCGTATCTATATGGTGTTTGACGAGCCCGGTCCTTCCCACGTCACTGTCGGTCTTAGAGAAGATGTCATGGAATTTATACAACAGTTGCTTAACTTTGTGACTTTCGAACTTGTTTAAATTGCCCTTACAATTGTCGAGTAGTGTCGATACATGTTCCTGCCACTTCTTATCACGTTCCTTTTCGTGCGCCTCTGTTTTTCTCAACGATGCTACATGGTCGCACACACCCACGATGCAATTCTTTTCAAGATTTATTTCTTTGTTACTAACGTTGATAATGCGCACTTTTGGTTTATCGGAAATCATCATCAGTGTCCTTGCTGTTATCCAGTCTGGGTGATCTCCAGAATCTTCTATTATAATACAACGTTTACGGCATCCTATTGGTGATAGTCTAACATCTACTAAGGTTTCTGATCTTGGTGGTAATACCGTTCTCCTTAAACAGTGCACTGACCCTTGTTTTCCGCCTTGAAGAAATACTTCTTGTTCTGGGAAACTCAATACTCCTTTTGCTAGATTAAGGACGCACTGCTGTTTCTTCAAAAAGTCCAGTCCTATTATGCAATCATCTGTAATATTCGCTACTAAAACAGGGTGCGTAAATGTCTCATCACCCAATTTCAAGGTCACAATCGTTTCACCAAGGACGAGTACTGGTTGGCCGGTGGCGGTTTGTAATCGGCATTGTGCAGATCCTCTTTTCCAAACTATGGTCCGAGGAAATAGCTCCGGTCGTGCAATGGTTCTTGATGCACCAGTATCCAATGTGAAACTGCAGGATTTACCATTCAGTTCTCCTTCTATAATGAGACTGTTTCCGTCACCCACTTGTGATACTGTTATAATGGGGGCTACATGTCGACCAGCCAGTACTCGCCCCATAGCCCTGGCTGTTCCTAGTTTAAATCCTCGGCTTTCACCTGTGTCCCAGAAGTGCTTCTTCCCTTAGCCTTCCTGGGACAATTGATCCGAATATGCCCTTTTTCACCGCACTCATAGCATGTTGGCCCTTGTCGGGGTTTCATTTGTGCGATTACCTCACGAATACGGTAGTGCAGTCGGCCGTCTTGGCGTACTGCTTCCACCTCCAGAGCGTGTGTCAAGGCTGCCTTCAGAGTCTGATGGTGCCCCAGACGGACCGCAGCCCTGACTTCCGCATCTCGAATTCCATCAGTAAAAGCTTGCACCGTAGTAGCATCAATTGCTCCCGGCGTTGAAGCATACGCCCTCCGAACAATACGTTCTATTTCCGATGCCCATTGTTGCAAACACTCACTGCTTTTCTGTGTGCGGTCGCGGAGTTGAGCCCTGTAGACATGTTCCAGGTGTTTCTCTCCATATCTAGACTCCAACGCTTCTAACAGACAGGCTAGGGTATTGCAATCGCCGGAAATATTTTCGAGGATTTGGACCGCCTCACCCCGCAGAGCAAGCGTAAGGGCGGTTACAGCTTGATCGTCGTCCCAATTGTTGCCTTTTGCGACTTTTTCAAACTGTAGACGGAAGGCCACCCATGACGTTGTCCCGTCAAAATGAGGCACCTTGAAAGTCGGTAAAGCACTGGGTACCGGTACCACACCTATAATAACTCCTTTTTGTACCTTCTCATGCAAAAATTCTACTTCCTTCCCAAACTCCATGATGGTATTGTCTAATTTATCGAAACGCGCATCATATTTGTCTATACGAGCGTCTTGCTGGTCTATGCGCGTATCTTGCTGGTCCATACGGGCATCTTGATGAGCTGTTTTTATTCTGAGTTCATTGACTTCTTCTTTGGTTTTTTTTCCATTTTTCATTTAATTCTAATACCAGTTGCTGGGATTTTGCCTGGGATTCTTTTATTTGAGCCTGGGATTCTGCTACACTTTTAATCTGCGCCTGGGTTTTTTCTATTTTTGCCTGGGTTTCTGCCTGGATTTTTGCCTGGGATTCTGCTACACTTTTAATTTGTGCCTGGATTTCTGCCTGGGATTTTGCCTGAGATTGTTGTATTTGTGCCTGGATTTCTGCCTGGGATTTTGCCTGAGATTCTGCTACTATGCCTTTTATTTGCGCCTGGGATTCTGCTATACTCAACTTTATTTGCGCCGTCAAGTGAGCCAGTAACACCGATAAATCGGATCCGCTGCTTCCGGGAATAGTGCTGGTACTAGGCGCACTCACATTCGTCGGTGTTACGGCGGCCGCATGTTCTACGGGTGCAGGGACACCAAGCGATTCTTCCTCTTGACGCGCCAAATCCATCGCTGCTTGTCGTCGCGTGCGAACTCTTTCGTCTTCCCTTGGCGTGACCGGCATGCCGCTTCTGACACCAATTGTTACGGGCTAGGGGTACTTAAACGCCGGTTAAGGGTTACGAAGTTTATTGGCAACGAAGGTACAGTCGATTGTAGGCAATGACAAGTAGAACGTCGCTGATGTCGTACCGAAGTCTTCTCTTACGTCCACGAAGTCCGTGTTGTAAACACACAATAACGCTACAGATGTTACTTCACGTAGTACTCACAGTTCTCGTTACAGTTGTCGCAGTAGGTCTTCTTTAAGATCGCTTCTTAACTGTCGCTGTTTTCGTATCGCTAGTCGAGTGTAGACTGACTGTGCGCTGGCGTCGCGGCGCCTTATATAGCCCAGCTGATCGAACATTCCAGATTCCTCCAGACGTAATAATAATAGCACATAACTTCGAGGTCACTCGGAAGTACCTACGGTTATTCCCGGAAACGGGTTTCTAGAAATTTCGATGTCGACACTTTGTTGACAAAACTGTTGAGACCTGTACCATTCGATAGGCCGTCCTAAGTCTAGCAATGCGTTTTATTATTGTACCTAGAAAATGTCTAGATCTAGGAAAAATAGGGCTTAAAAGTGACACACTGCATGTCACGCGATATTGAACCTTATGCCATCGACATAAGGTCCATTCGTAACAATACTAAAAGTTATGATCAGCTTGCCCATAGGGAGATAGTTCGAAGCCCAACAATAGAAAAATCACAACCAGTTTTTAATAATGTAGACAAAAATGATAATGCTATTTCAGAGACAATAAAGTTACTTATTAGTCTATTAAATCAAAATATTAAAACACTACTGTCCAACGTTGCTGTAATTGTAAACACTTTACAAAATTTAAATAATTATGGATCAGAAATTCAAAGTAATTCAGTGGAATTGTCGCAGTGTGATTAATAAAAAACATGAGCTTGTATATATTGTAAATAAATATAACCCTTTTATCATCTGTCTTCAAGAGACTTGGTTAAAGCAGGAGTTTAACTTTAAATTTCCTGGTTTTTCCTGCACAAGGTCTGATAGACCTGATGGGTATGGCGGTTCAGCTATCCTCATTAGGCACTCTCTTCCTTATTCTTCTCTTCCCTTTCCTTCTCTTTGTAATAATATATCTGTATCTGCTATTGTAGTAAATACATTTTTTTATCTATCTATACATTTTACTAGGCCCAACATGGAAATTTTCAATGAAATTGATAATTTATTTAGTATTTTACCTAAACCATTTATATGTTTAGGGATTTTAATTCTCATCATCAGACCTGGGGCTGCTCTTCATCTTCATACTACGGAGAACAATTATTAGAAATAATTGACAATCATAATTTATGTATTTTAAATAATGGTTTGAAAATAATAACCTCAGTGATGTACAAAGACTACATTATTTAAAATTAAGTGTTAGTGGAGAAGCTGAGGCGTTATTGACCCATATACAAGTGACATCCAGTAATTACGCATTTGTATGGAATGTTTTGAATAAGAGGCGTAACAGACGTATAATATTAAACTGTATTATGAAAAGATTATTTTACCAGAGAAAAATTACTTCGCAATAAGCCGCTCAATTAAAAGGCTTGTTAGCTACCACTACAGAATGTCTAAATAACTTGGAAAATTTAAAAATAAATACCGCCTCTTGGGATCATGTATTAATATTTCTGCTCGTTCAGAAGTTTGACCCGGAGACACATAAGGACTGGGAAGGATTTGCCTATAAAGAAGACAGCGAAGCATTGCCAACATGGAGAGAAATAAAGAACTTCATGGAGTCCAAGTTCCGCACCCTGGAGTTAGTTACAGGCGTTACGTCTAACAATAATTCAAGAGAGTAACAAGTTAAAGAACGTTCTTATCATGTTGCCACACCAATCACAGAGAAATCATGCATCATGTGCAAAGAAAATCACACGTTGTGTCACTGTAAGAAATTTATTGATATGAAACTAAAGGAGCGAACCGAGTATCATCATCATTCTCCTGCCCTTATCCCAATTTGTTTGGGGTAGGCGCAACATGTCTTTTTCTTCCATACATCCCTATCAGAAGCCATCTCGGCAGTCACCCCCTTCTTAGCCATATCATCCTTCACACATTCCATCCATCGTTTCTTTGGTCTTCCCCTACTCTTATAGCCATCAACATTCATAATTAAAACTCTCCTCACGACATTCTCCTCATTTCTCCGTAACACATGCCCGTACCATGACAACCGCTTTCCACACAACTTTTCAGCTACCGGTGCCACTTTCAGACTTCCTCTTATGTACTCATTTCTTATTCTATCCATTCGTGTAACACCACACATCCCTCTTAGCATTCTCATCTCGGCTGCATGCAACCACCAACAAGAGCATTCCCAAGGAGGGTTGGTGTCAGGCTGGCGGCCGACTGTAAAACTTTGCCGAAACCCAAAGCAACATGAAAAGAAACAATAGCGAACCGAGTATGTCAAAAACAAACAGTTATGCTTTAATTGTCTAGCACTTGGACACTCGGTGAAGAGATGTAGACTACCAGTGTCTTGTCAGAAATGTCATCGACGTCATCACTCTTTACTTCATGAGACTAAGAACACAGAACCAGCGGCTACACCGAGCACTTCACAACCGTTGGCTTCACAGCATATAGTAGAAGAAAAAGAACCTGTTCAAGTGAACACAGTGATCGCGTCGCATCATAGAACTAGACAAGGAACGGCACTTTTAGCGACTGCTGCAGTAGAAGCAATGAATGCAGTAGGCCAAATCATTTCACTACGCGCGCTGATAGACCAAGGTTCACAAGCTACATTTCTAAGCGAGAAAGCGACTCAACTTTTGAAACTAAAGCGACAACCATTCAAAGGAAGTGTTGTAGGAGTGGGGTCTGCGAGAACAGAAATCAAACACGTGGTACAGCTTACTATAAGATCACAGTGGGACCAGACCTCTAGTTTACCGATCCAAGCCTACGTGATGTCGAAACAACTGACCACTAAGATACCCACCAAAACAATTATTAAACAACCATGGCCCCACATTGACGGACTTAACTTGGCTGATCCGAGTTATTTAACACCTGAATCTATAGATCTGCTACTCATATGCACAGATTATACAGCCAGACATAATAAAAGGTCCACCAGGTACCCCAACTGCTCAAAATACAAATCTGGGTTGGATTATCTTTGGAGATATCTGTGACAAACCACAAAACAATACTAACTGCGTAATGCATCATCAAGTTGACGTCGACGAAATGTTGAAATCAATTTGGGAAATAGAGATTGACAAGGACAGACAATTAACAAAAGAAGATAAGATGTGTGAAGATATCTATAATAAAACTACAACTAGAAATGAAGAAGGACGATACGTTGTCAAATTGCCTTTTAAAATATACAGTCCACAACGAAATGAAATGAACACGAACACTTTACAAATACCTGAAGCAAATACAAGGGAGATAGCCAAACAAAGATTCTTGCAACTGGAGCGGAAGTTTAAACGATCACCAGATCTGAAAAGAGAATACACAAAAGTCATAGATGATTACATAGAACAAAATCACATGGAGAAGATGCCTGAAATAGAAAAAGAAACAAGATCAGTCTACTTACCTCATCACGCCGTAGTTCGCATTGATAAAGAGACCTCTCGAACACGCGTTGTCTTTGATGCTTCCTGTAAAGGCACAAACAATGTGTCACTAAACGAAGAATTACTGGTAGGTCCACAAATGCAAGATGATTTGAGACACCTGCTCATTAAATGGAGGATGAAGCGTGTCTGTTTCATGGCCGATATCAAACAAATGTATCGCCAAATCTTAGTGACTCGTGAAGACATAGACTTCCAACGAGTTTTCTGGCGACACAATGAGGAAGATGATTTACACGAATACCGTTTGCTGAGAGTCACATTCGGTACAGTATCTGCACCGTATTTGGCTGTCAGAACACTCCATCAAACTGCTGATGATGAAGGAAGAGATCAACCACTTGCATTGTACTTACAATCCATCAAGGAGAACTTTTATATAGATGACTGGCTCGATGGAGCTGATGACACTCAATCTGCTATGTTTCTTGCCAAAACTGTCACACAGATATTACAAAAGGGCGGATTTCAACTCACAAAATGGTCATCAAACGATATTGACTTCATGAATTCTATAGATGAAGCTCAAAGATCCAAGAACGTACTTATAGACATGAATCTAGATGGAACAATAAAGGCATTAGGTATAGTGTGGAACCTCAAAACAGACACATTTCAGTACAACTTAAGTTTACCAACACCAGAAGATTCTCATGTGACAAAACGAACAATTTTGTCTGATATTCAAAAACTTTTCGATCCACTCGGTTGGATTGCACCCAGTACCGTAATGGCTAAAATGTTGTTACGGAAGTTATGGCTTGAAAGGGTAAATTGGGACCAGAATGTCAGTGAATCCTTACGTGAAGAGTGGAATCGGATACGAACAGATTTTGCTGATGTAACTGACATACAAGTGACCAGATGGCTTGGTATCGTAGAAACAAACAAAACAAATATACAAATACATGGATTCAGTGACACTTCCATAAGGGTTTACGCTGCAGCAGTATACATAAGAACTGAAACAAATAACACGGTTGAAGTGAAACTCATCGCTGCAAAAACAAAGGTGGCGCCCTTAAAAACAATATCCTTACCAAGATTAGAGCTGTGCGGCACGTTACTTCTGTCCAAGCTTATGAAACAAATTGGGCGAGCAATGAAAATTCCTACTTCAAATATGTATGCATGGACAGATTCGTCTATAGTAATAGCGTGGCTATATGGTGATCCCAACCGTTGGAAAACGTTTGTAGCCAACCGCGTCGTTGAAATAGTAGAAAACATAAATAGTAAACGCTGGTATCATGTACAATCGAAAGAGAATCCCGCAGACCTAGCCTCTCGAGGAATGTTGCTTTCAGAACTAAAGAATTGTGACTTGTGGTGGAGAGGCCCAGCTTAGTTATCTGAAAAAGAAATAAAAATTAGTAAACACGAAAATATGACAACGGATATAGAAATTAAAACAAACAATGTTATTAACCAAATTACCACTAATTATAACCATTAATTTATTAACCTACCTTAGCACAGAAGAAACAGAAAAATCTCTAACTACACAATTTGAGAATTTTAACAACTTGACAGAATTACTCAGGGTTATTTGTTACTGCAAAAGATTTTTGAACTACAAGGTCAAAGTGGATATAAATAAACAAATAACAACACAGGAATTAGAAGACGCACTGACAATTTGTATAGAAAAGGTTCAAAGAGAAGAATATCCGGAAGAAATAGAAAGATTAAAGGGAAATAAATAAGTGAAAAAGAGAAGTCCGTTGCGATCACTCAACCCCTTTCTTGATGATAAACATGTGCTAAGGGTGGGCGGTCGCCTCAGACACGGAAATTTACGAGAGGACCGGAAACACCCAATAATTCTAGGAAATTAAAACCTACTGATACCTTTAATTATAGCCGACGCACACCTTAAGACGCTTCATGGAGGAACTCAATTGATGTTATGTTACCTTCGGTCGAAATACTGGATTTTAAAGGCAAAATCAATAGCTAGAAAACATGTACACAAATGCCTCATTTGTGCTAGACTTAGTGCAAGAAGTAGAAAACAAATCATGGGAGACTTACCCGATAAAAGAGTAACTCCATCCAGACTTTTCTTGAACAGCGGAGTAGACTTTGCCGGGCCCTTACAGATTTTGTTATCTAAAGGTCGCGGAATGAAGACAACAAAGGCTTATGTTTCAATATTCATCTGTATGTCCACAAAAGCAATCCATATTGAACTTGTGAATGACCTTACTTCAGAAGCGTTCATTGGCGCTTTTAGACGTTTTGTTGCCAGGCGAGGCAAATGCAATCAGCTGTGGAGCGATCAAGGTCGTAACTTCGTGGGAGCAGACAAAGAACTCCGAGATGCCTGGAACGAAGCAAACCTACAGTTCACTGGAGAAATTGCAGCAACACTAGCCACAGAGGGTACTCAATGGCATTTTATTCCCGCCTACAGCCCCTCTTTCGGTGGATTATGGGAGGCTGGTGTTAAATCAATAAAATACCACCTGAAAAGAATTGTAACAACTCACCTGACATACGAAGAGATGGCGACGATACTATGCCAAGTGGAAGCCTGCTTGAATTCCCGTCCGTTATGTCCCATGAACGATACTGATCCAGAAAACATGGACCCACTTACTCCAGGACATTTTTTAATTGGAGAGGCGCCGATAGTTGTCCCATCACCTGATATGAAAAACATAAAACTATCCAGCTTGTCCCGTTGGCAACACACTCAAAAACTTGTTCACGACTTCTGGCGACGATGGCAAGATGAATACTTATCCAGATTGCAACAACGCCCTAAGTGGCTTAAAAGAGTAAAAGAATTTAAAATTGGAGATGTCGTCTTAATAAAAACTGACAACTTGCCTCCTGGAAAATGGTCCGTGGGACGAATCATCGACAAGCATCCTGGTCCAGACGGTCTAACAAGAGTGTATAGTGTTGTAGCAATGGTCGCAGTGGCTACAATACAACAATGACAACAAGGGATTGTCTAACTATTGACGTCCCAACGATTGATGACTTTCCGCGAAAGGGTGTACATAAATCATACCAGTGTCAAACAAGGATCTTGGAAGACAAAGCGCGTATGTAAGACAAAGCGCGTGGGTCCTGACCATTGTGTGCGGGAGAAAGCGCGGCGGACAATATCGAACCGCCTTGCACATCTGTTAACCCTTTGTGCGCGGGAGAAAGCGCGGCGGACAATATCGAACCGCCTTGCGTGTGGACCGAATGCGCGGGCACTGTCCACCAGCCAATCGGGCGGCACGTCCTACCATGATCAACGAATCAGCATCAAGAACGCCCGATCGGTCAGCCCCACCCCGGTTTAGAGATAGCTGTATTATTGTTTAGTATTTAAGATTGTGCATAGCTTGTAAGACAACACATTATTATCAGATATTATCAGACATTTTACATTGTACATTTTACGCATCCGCTGTACATTCTGTAGTAACTTAGTCGCGTCTCTCCTCTTGTAATTAGGTAGCTTATAGCATACATTGTACTCTAGACTTACGTGCAATATACAACGTTATATCTATTCGCGTTTTAATTACACAACACGCCCTACGCGCTAAAGTGGTGACCCCGACGATTAAAACCGACGATTAAAACCGACGTGAGGCGAACCGGCGCGAACAGATTCAAGACCGACGTGACGATACTCGTGATTAGCACATTCTAGTGGCTTCCCACAAGTGGGTTTCCCCACTAGGATTTCAAGAGGCTATATTCGCGGTATTGTAGCTGTTCGAACCATTTCAATAATAATGAGCTGTTTGTATGTGTGTACGCATGTGTATGTATGTGTGTAAAAATCTATCTATTAAAGCATGCCATTACAAGTAACCAAGTAGTATCAAAATAAATTCGTTAGAAGCAACACCTCTTTTAAGTTACTCCAAATCCTTACAAAGTAAACTGAATCCCATCTACACCAGAATAGTAGCGTTACAACAGCAGCGTTTCTTCAGGATGGCGACCAGCAACGCACCACAGGTAGAAGGGCGAGTCGACACGCTCACACTACAAGCACGGCTGTCTGACTTTTGGCCAGCGTATACCAGGCTATGGTTCACGCACTTCGAAGCAGTAATGGCGCCGCAGAAGTCAGGTGATGACGCGCGCTATCAAGCAGCTATCGCACGACTAGGCCTGGACGCACTTCAACAAGTAAGTGATATTATCGCTAAACCGCCCACTGAAAACAAGTATGAAACCCTGAAGGCCAGACTCCGAGAGAAGTTCGAGAGCCGGAAGATGCAAAAAGCTGATGGATGAGATGGAACTCGGAGATCAGAAACCCTCACAGCTGTTACGAAAAATGCGGGAACTAGCCGGACAGAAGATACCCGACAGCACACTGCGCATCATGTGGACCAAGTTACTTCCACCTTCCGTACGCGCTGTTCTCATCGTGAGCGACATAACTGACTTAGAAAAGTTGTCGCAAATGGCAGACACTGTCATGGACAGTATCGCGCTACCGAACCAGCCTACACGAACAAATAAGGCAGTTATCTCTGGAGCTAGCTGAACTCAAGAACAGTCAGGAACACAGACCAAGTTCACACAGACCATACGACAGACGGCGTTCAAGATCGCGCTCAGCAAGCCGGGATAATAGCAATCGCAAGTATTCAGAACAATCACTTAAGTGTTATTATCATCGCAAGTTATTTTTTTATAACGCGTATCTATTTGACATCACTGATTGTTTTGAAGACTCTGTTCACTTAATGTACGCTGATGACAAAAAAGTTTTTAGTAAAATAAGATCACCCGATGATTGTAAGGCACTTCAAGAGGATCTTAATCGCTTAAACAATTATTACTCCAACAACAAGATCACTGTTAATGTTGCAAAATGTCAATGTATCAGTTACACACGTAAGAGAAACCCGATTGTTTACTCATATAATTTTGATGGAACTGTCATAAATAAAGTCCAAGTGGTTAGGGATTTAGGAGTTCTGTTTGACAGTAAATTGGTGTTCTCAGATCATATAGACCACATTAGCACAAAAGCCTATAAGAACTTAGGATTTGTTCTTCGGTCATGTAAGGTATTTACAAACATTGAAGCTGTTAAATCTGTATATTTTGCATATGTGCGCAGCATTTTAGAGTATGCGTGTCAAATTTGGTCCCCTCAATATATAATTTATAAAAAACAAATAGAGAGAATCCAAAAAAAAATCATTAACCATCTTAATTATCGCCTTCGTAAACCTCCGATGGCTTACAAAGATAGCTGTCGATCATATGATCTGCTAACGCTCGAAGAAAGGCGTAAAGTGATGGACATGTGTTTGCTCTATGATATAATCAATGGACGCCTTGATTGCCCGGAGTTGATCGCACAGATGAAGTTTAACACTCCCTTACGGCGCACTCGTCACACGCCAATGTTGCACGTTCCTAGGCACTCCACCAACTATGCCAGCAACTGTGTACTGACTCGCATTGCTCGGGCGTATAACTCAGAATTCTCTAAAGTGGATTTATTTCGCCATAATAAACATACGTTCAAGAAGCTAATAGTCGAAACTATAGATGCAGATAAATGGCAACCAACTAATTTTCTTCATCTCTTTCTTCTGTCTTCTGCTGTCAATGTCGTAATTTATTTGTTTTAAATTCAATTTCATAGTTGTTGACTGTGTTATGTATTGTTTATTCTTCTGTATTGTTTTATTATTTATAACTGTGTATGTGTGTATTTGATATTGGTCTGTTCGCATGCGTTGGAATTATACTTTCCAGTTACACAGGGAAACCTATTATTGGCCATAATATCATAATGTAATATTCATACTTGTAAAATTTATTATGTATCGCTGTTGGTTACCTAAATAAATAAATAAATAAAGTTCGATAAAGAAGCGCGAAAGTGTACGCGCCCGTGCAATTTCGATAGCAACAGTGCCCAGTCGGAAAACTAACGCCTGCGTCGGTTGAGGCGGCAACTGACGCGAACAACACTTCTCACCGCCTATTCATAACTGATAAAAATTCGCGTCTGTCATTTCTTATTGATACCGGCGCAAACGTTTCCGTGATACCGAGAACCAAAGGCGGGAAAGCAAAACAAACCGATTTCTGTTTGTACGCGGCAAACAACACGATTATCCCAACGTACGGAGAGAAAACTTTACAACTGGATCTTAACCTACGACGGCCGTACACCTGGAAATTCATCGTCGCTGCAGTCAGCAAACCAATCATCGGTGCAGACTTCCTGAAACGTCATTAACTTCTTGTCGACATAGCCGGCCGACGTCTCGTCGACAAAGTTACCAATATGACCGTCAGAGCATCAGTCATTCGTTCCGCCGAACCCACAGTTCGAAGTATCGACATGGAACAGCCGTATCACCAGCTCCTCAGTAAGTTTCCTGACATCCTGCGACCGTCATGCACGAAGGACACTCCCAAGCACAGGGTAGAACACCACATCGAAACCACTGGCCCACCAGTGTACAGCAAGTGCAGACCTCTTCCTCCACATCGCTACCTGCCCGTGAAGAAAGAATTCGAGCTCATGATGCAGCAAGGAATTTGCCGACCAAGCAAAAGCCCTTGGGCCAGTCCGCTACATGTCGTACCTAAGAAAAACGGCGACTTACGAATCTGCGGTGACTACAGGAGACTCAATGACGTCACTAAACCCGATCGCTACCCAGTCCCACGCCTCAAGGATTTTACATACCTGCTTCACGGCAAGAAAATCTTTTCCACTCTCGATTTAAACCGAGCCTATTCTCAATTGCCGATCTTCGAACCCGATATCGAGAAGATAGCGATCACAACACCATTTGGTTTATAACAAAACAAAAAGAACTATAACAAAATTATGTCCGTTGCCTCTAAATGAAAATTAAAATTTGATTTAAGTATTAGAAATGTAATTAACTTAATTGTTTGCTAATTAATTCTGTTTCAAAATGGCTATATTTTAAATGCTGTATTAGTTACTTAATAGTTGTTATATGCATGTCTCAACATTAATTTTACTACCCTACCTACAGATTTATATAAAGTTGTTGTGTTGTAATCTCATACTTACCTTTATATCATTGTTTCTTATAGGCCTTTTGGTGGGCGGTATGTTGGGGCATTCTACGCTCTTTACTTAGCTATAGTTATGCATGTCTTACTGTTATTTAATACTCATTCAATTTGAACCTTACTTAGTCGCACAATGCACTTACAGTGGAACACACGTCTTTTAATTCTAAATATCCCGTGCAAACGAAAACCATCCTTATTACCTTCACCAGTATTCATTTTTGATTTATAAATACACTTTTGCAATATGTTTGAGTATTTTATATACCGCGTTTTGTTAGATAATGTTTTGTTCTTGTAATAGTGATATCGCAAAAATCTTTTAGTCTAGCAACTATTTCTAAGACCCTTACTTATCCATTTCTGCTTAAATGAATTATATTTATTAATTTTTATTTTTAATCTTGGGAAGCACAAATTATATATTAAACATAAACAGTCATGGAAAAGATTGAAAGCGTTATTTAGGTCAGTTTCTAAGTGCACATCTGACCATAATATATTAGTGAGACATTCTTTAATCCATACTAATATTATAAATGCGAAAGTAACTCTGTCTGTCTGTCTGTCTGTCTGTTACGCTTTCACGCTTAAACCTCTCAACCGATTTTGATGAAATTTGGCATAGACAATCTTTAGACCCTGAGAAAGAACATAGGCTACCTTTTATCCCGGAAAAATTTGATGTTTCCGAGGGAAATCTAAAAAGCGCGATATAACCGAACTCCACGCGGGCGAAGCCGCGGGCGGAAAGCTAGTATTTTTAACAGTTGTGCTGTGTCATGGTCAGATAAGTGAAGAGGCAAGACGCTAGAAGATGTAGTCTTGATGTTACTCAATATATGATCTATACACGAGTCTTTACGAGTGGGGACATCAATATGAAGTTGCAACTTGTATGTGTTACATAGGTCTATTAAATAGTTAGTGATTTTCCCTGGTTTCATAGTATTTATATTAAAGTCACAAGCAATAACTATTTTGAGACTTGACCCATGTTTTTTGAGTATTTCCCACATCAATAGGTCTAACTTATTCAGAAATACGTTAGGGTCAGACGTTGGTGTTCTATAAACACATACAATGACTAATTTATGCAATGGGATTTCAATGCCACAGGCCTCAAAAGACTTTATGGTGGAATATTTTTTAACGCAGGCAAGCTCATTACAAATAATGCCCAGTTTTGCAAGTATACATGTACCCCCTCTCTGTTGGTCCCTACTAAACGCTGCAGCCAAAAAAAAGTTATTTATTTTGAGATGCCTTTCGTTTCCTGATCGCATAAAAGTTTCAGAAAAACATAAGATATCGGGTTCATTACTCGCGTCCCGTAATTCTAGCAACGTTAGTTCTAAAATTTCTTTTTTCGATAAAATGCTGGCGATATTTTGATGAAATACTTTAAAAGCTTGTGACCTACGACTGTTTTTCACGAAAAAGCTTATTTCTGTCTATAAACTTAAAATAGTATGGTATGGTGCCCATTTTTGCTGTAAAGGTGTTGTCAATATCAGGTCTACTTGTGGCATCGCACTCAGACTGTTTTCTTGCAAAGTAATAAGGGATTGTTCCTTTTCGATAGACTTCACATTTACTGTCAGATTTTTTGTGATTTGGTTGTTTGCGAAATATTAATTTCTTCAATGCTTTAACATTCAAAAATTTTTTCTCATAGTCGTCATAGTCAATAACACAATTAATAGATTTACAGGTATTAAACAATTTATGACTAGAATCAACAAAATTTGTATTTTTATATTCATTGCAAATATTGCATATCGTTTGATTTAGGTCATTTATATCTAAATACATATTCCTCAATAGACTCAGAACTATCACATCATTATCACTAAATACATTGAGGAGTTGACGAAGTTGAGAGGATAAAATCTTAATATCATAGTCATTTTCACCCACACAAACTATGAGCTTGTCATTAGGCGATACCTTAATATTTTGGCAGCTTTTAAGGACGTCACTAGTAAGCGCGTGTGGTTTTGTGTCAGACGTAATGGCATAACTTACGTGAGGTGTATTGACTCTTGATTGTATCAATGCAGATGAAAGTCCAACGCATTGTTGTGTGCCAAAAATATAATTTTTTTTCACGCAGTCTTCCTCCTGATCAATCTGTGATATATTTTTCCCCTTGTGGTTTTCTTTTCTACCTTTTGCCTGTGTTATATTTTGGAAATTTAGGATTTGTTCCTTGAGGTTGATGATTTCATTTCCCGCTTGTTTTACCTGGTCAGTCTACTTGTGCCTAATGCGAACCTCGGGCATTGAAGTATCACAGTGTAGCAAATTCAGTGGAGTAGTACTGCTAGTATCCAGACGCGAACTGTAAGGAAAGAGAGATGTAAAGAGATCTGCTTTCTCTCCCGCCGTATGAGCCAGAATTCCATCAAACTTAACCTGTGGAGGCAGTATGATTCATTGATCTTGTTGTGAAGTGAACGATCTTTTTCTATTTGTATTTCTTTTATATTTATTTTACTAAAACCGTAATACCGAATATCCCGGTATTTGGAAAATGAATACCGGTATTATTTAGACCTAAAGTTGGCCCGGTATTCCGGTATTTTCGAAATTCGGTATCCCGGTTTGCGATCCCTAGACCCGACCCGGCTTCGCTCGAATGCAAAAAAAAAAAATATTAGGTATAAGTACAGCGTGGAATTTTAATGGTTGTTTTCCCGCAGCGAAACGGTTTTGTCTTAGTAATACAATCGTTTCATCAATAAATAAAATATTAGAAACATGAAATAGCAAATTTAATATAGTGATAAAAAAAAACTCGAAAGTGAGTATGAACTAATGATAATCTACAGCTGAATGGCGCGGGGCCATTGACTCGCGTGCTTCAAATCAAATCAAATCAAATCAAATCATTTATTTCAAATAAACCAGTTACAGGCACTTTTGAATTGTCAGAAGGTCGGTCAGTCAATAAGATGAAGCTAGTCGCCCATTCCAAAGAGTAGGTACCTATGGAGAAGAACGGGCAAGAAACTCCATGGACACTCTTTTAAATTTTTAAGCTATTGTTACAAATATTTGATTACATCATTCATGTTGAAATCAACCGCGTGAGAACGATGCAGAAATATATTGTACGCTGAGAGCGTCCATTATGGAAAACATACAAAAATCAATTCAGAAATTAAAATACGCCGTGGCAGCTAAGAGATGACCAGTCCCCTCCGACGGCGTCCGTTCACGAACATGACGTATGGATCAGCATCATTCAGCTCAACCATATCGAAGGGAACCCAATGACCCAAAACACACGCCACCATCAGCGAGACATTTGAGTGAGCATGACATACTCTCAACAGCCAGAGCACAATTAAGTCAATAAAAAAGACTAACCCAACAAATAAATGCCTTACAGCACATTCGTACATTGTGCTCACACGTTTGCCATGCAATTATACAATACTAAGAAATTGAATCTACACAATGCTAAGATAGTTTTGTCCAAGGTTCAGCAGCTCCAACAGTGTTCCCGAATCTGTGGAAAGTTTAACTCCTGTGCAGCTGCAGCTGTACAAGTGCCGAACACCTCTGTCAGCGATACAATTCCGTAACGTACAATATGCTTGGCTACATAGTGTGTAATACAGGCTTTGAATAAATAACATAAACAATTACATATTAAAACTACAAGAGGAAAAATCAAAGAACAATCATTGTATAGAAATCGGACGCAGCTCAAGCCCAAGCCTTTTTGTCCTCAATATAATCCTTCACACTATAAAATGCTTTCTGACACAACTTACGTTTAATGAAGGATTTGAATTTATTCAGGCTCAGATCTTGAACCACCTCTGGAAGTCCATTGTAAAAATGTATACATTGGCATCTGAAAGAGCCACCTATTTTCTTGAGCCTTGTTGTAGGTACAATAAATTTGTGCCTGTTCCTAGTATTTATATCATGGACATCACTGTATTTTTTAAACAATTTTATATTTTTATGAGCATACAAAAGATTTTCATAAATATATTGAGACGGCACGGTCAGTACATTAATCTCTTTAAATTTTTCTCTGAGAGAGTGTCTCGGACTTAATTTATAAATTGCACGAACAGCTCGTTTCTGCAAAACAAATATTGTTTGAATATCGGCGGCATTTCCCCACAACAGAATGCCGTACGACATTACGCTGTGGAAATAGCCAAAGTACACTAAACGGGCCGTCTCAACATCAGTCAAATTACGAATTGTTCTAACTGCGTATGCAGCAGAACTTAACTTTTTTGACAATTTTTCTATATGTGAACCCCATTGAAGCTTAGCATCCAGAGTTATACCCAAGAACACTGTGCTGTCGTCAGATTTCAATTCTTCGCCCTTTATCAACACTTTAGTTTCCACCTGCCTCACGTGAGGTAGAGTAAACTTAATGCATTTGGTTTTTTTCTCGTTTAAGAGTAAATTATTAACATTAAACCAATGGACTACTTTGGAGATCGCGCTATTTACATCATCAGTAACCTGCTGCTGACGTTTCAGTTTAAATAAAAGTGAAGTGTCATCTGCAAACAACACTATATCGTGGTTATCCTTTATTAGGTACGGCAGGTCATTGATGTAAATAAGAAACAAAAAAGGACCAAGAATTGACCCCTGTGGGACTCCCATTGTTACTAAAGATCCAGAAGATCTTTTTCCATTAACGTCAACGCTTTGAATCCTACCACTCAAGTAAGATGTAATAAGATCCAGTGCAGAGTTCCGGATCCCGTAGTGGCGGAGTTTCCTGATTAACGTATCGTGAAGAACGCAATCGAACGCCTTGGACAAATCACAAAAGATTCCCAAGGCATCGCATTTATCCTCCCATGCATTATATATATGACCTAGAAGTTCAACACCGGCATCAGTAGTTGAACGACCCCTTGTAAAACCGAACTGTTTGCTATGTAATAATTTATGTTTATTAAAAAAATTTAGCATTTGGTTTAAAATTAATTTCTCAAAAATTTTACTAAAGGTAGGTAGTACAGAAATAGGTCTATAATTTGTGGGGTCTGATGTACTACCAGATTTAAACAAAGGTATTATTTTACTATTTTTCATGAGATCAGGAAACTCTCCACAGTCAATACAAGCATTAAAGATAACAGCTAGAGTGGGTGCCACAATATCAATAATAGACTTAGCAACTTCCACCGAATGACCCCATAGGTCCGCAGTCTTTTTTACATTCAGAGTGTGAAAGATTTTAATTATATCTCTACTGATAACATGTTCAAAATGAAACTCCGAACCACAAACATTAACATTTTCTTTAAGCAAAGACTCCGCAACAGAAGGTGATGAGTTTAGGGATTTAGTAGTTGAAACAGGAATATCCGAAAAGAAATTTTCAAATGCCTCAGAGACTTGCGAGTCTGATTTAATTATGTTGTCATTAATAGACAGGCTATAGTCAGTATTTCTATCACTGGACCTTCCCGTTTCACTATTAATAATTTTCCAAGTTGTTTTAATTACATTGCCACTGTTCTTTATCTTTGAACTCAAGTAACGTGACTTGGCCATATAACAAACTTGTTTGAATAATTTTGAATATTTTCTAACATATAAATTGAATTCAACAGTGTTAATATAAATCCTCTCATTGTACAATTCATAAAGCCGAGTTCTACTTTTATGAATACCGATGGTAGCCCAATCAGAGAAAGATGCTTTACTATTAACAGAGATAGTCTTGGGAACAAAGGTGGAATCAAATAGCTTACAGTATATATTAAAAAAATTGTCATAGAGATGATTAGGATCAGCATTAACAGCACTGGATAAGACTGGCAATTTATTGATGAGATCAAATCTAAAAACCTCCAAGCGGCTTTCAGTTTTGGGGTTAACAGTGATATCCTTTTTGGCCACTTTTTTACTATGGTTTGGAATAGTAATCCTTTGTCCGCAGTGATCAGAATCAAGTAAATTTAAAACTTCTTTGTGGCTTGGTATTATGTTTGTAAAAATATTATCTAGGCATGTGGCACAAGTAGGTGTTATTCTTGTGGGCTCCAAAAATAGGTTTACAAGATTGTAGGACTGAAATAGACTTATAATTTTATTACAATAACTAGAGTTCTCTAATAAATTAATATTAAAATCACCGCAAACGATAATGGCTTTGTTTGAAACACAAATCTTGTGTAAGACTTCATCCATTACCTTTTCAAAGCAGTCATACAATCCTGAAGGGGGTCTATACACACTTAACACAACGAAGCCCTCCAACTCTATACAGGCAATTTCAGCTGTTCGTTCAACAGACAGGCCCACAATGTCTTTACGATTTTTAAATTTCAACAGGTTACTAACTAAAATTAATGAGCCACCATGTATAGCATTAATTCTGCTAAACGAACTACCAACCTGGTGATTCTTAAAATTAAACAAAAACTGGTGACTTTTTAGCCAATGTTCGGTTATGCAAAGAATATCAATACCATAATGGTTCATGAATAAATCAACCTCTAAATCTTTGTTCATAAATCCTTGAACTTCAACTATTATCCATTCATACTTTTACGGGCTTAGGGCCATCATAAATACTTTTTAGCTGCAATTTACTGAACACGAAAATAAAATTATTATCTAAGATAATTGTTTGTAATTTTTGCGCGCAGACTACTTTATGTCGTATTACTATAGTCGAGAGCTTATTTTACTTTGAACATTTATAAAGCGGCATCGTTTTTGAATGCTAGTTTTTTTGAATGCTAGTATGAGCGGTAGTTTTTTGTATTGGTACATTTAAGTTATTTTATACCTTATTAACACACATGACAGATTTTATTGGTTTGAACATTTTTTTCTTTTGTCGGCATGTCGGTGAATTTTCGGATTGTTGCCTACAAACTGTTTTATGTCTTATCACTACGCGCGGGAGCTTATTATGGTTTGAACATTAAATGCATTGCTTTCTTTTGAGGCCGTTTCATGTCCATTCAGAGTAGTACCTACAAGTCAAACAAATAACATTCAATAAAGAAATAAAATTCTGATTCTGAAGTTGTAGAACTAACTTTTCTCACTTTTTCGAGTTGATGTTTTTTTTTTATTTTTTTTTTTATTATTTTATAACAAGCATTTTTATTTTTGTCTTTTACTCTATTCATCGAAAGTACTCCTCAAATCGTTCTGCCGCGGGAAAACAACCATTAAAATTCCAGCGTGTATACAGTATGTTAACTAACAGAGGGCGTTCCCGTTAACCCGAAATAGTACAGCACACATACATGCTAAAAAAAATATTTCCATTCGAAAACAATTTTTTTTTTAATTTTTCCAATAAGAAAATATTCAATAAAAATTTTAAATTGACATGTAAAAGAAACACACGGTACACGCGAACTTGAAAGACGGCAAGATCGCAATTTGTTTATGATACTACGCTACTATTTTGATTTAAAACAGGAAGTTTCAAATTTATTTCCAACTAGCTTTCCGCCCGCGGCTTCGCCCGCGTAAATTTCGGTTATCTCGCGCTTTTTAGATTTCCCTCGGGAACATCAAATTTTTCCGGGATAAAAGGTAGCCTAGGTCCTTTCTCAGGGTCTAAAGATTGTGTGCTTTCCGCCCACGTCTTCGCCTGCGTGGTGTTCGGTTATATCGCGCTTTTTAGATTTCCCTCGGGAATATCAATTTTTTCCGGGATAAAAGGTAGCCTATGTTTTTTCTCAGGGTCCAAAGATTGTCTGTACCAAATTTCATCAAAATCCGTTGAGAGGTTTAGGCGGGAAAGCGTAACAGACAGACAGACAGACAGACAGACAGACAGACAGACAGACAGACAGACAGAGTTACTTTCGCATTTATAATATTAGTATGGATTAGAATTCTTTTTTATTCGGATTTTTTTATGCTTATTTTTCTATGCTGATATTTTTATTTTAATCTATTAATGATATATATTAACGAGTTTAAGGGAACTGGTCAGTCTACTTGTGCCTAATGCGAACCTCGGGCATTGAAGTATCACAGTGTAGCAAATTCAGTGGAGTAGTACTGCTAGTATCCAGACGCGAACTGTAAGGAAAGAGAGATGTAAAGAGATCTGCTTTCTCTCCCGCCGTATGAGCCAGAATTCCATCAAACTTAACCTGTGGAGGCAGTATGATTCATTGATCTTGTTGTGAAGTGAACGATCTTTTTCTATTTGTATTTCTTTTATATTTATTTTACTAAAACCGTAATACCGAATATCCCGGTATTTGGAAAATGAATACCGGTATTATTTAGACCTAAAGTTGGCCCGGTATTCCGGTATTTTCGAAATTCGGTATCCCGGTTTGCGATCCCTAGACCCGACCCGGCTTCGCTCGAATGCAAAAAAAAAAAAAAATATTAGGTATAAGTACAGCGTGGAATTTTAATGGTTGTTTTCCCGCAGCGAAACGGTTTTGTCTTAGTAATACAATCGTTTCATCAATAAATAAAATATTAGAAACATGAAATAGCAAATTTAATATAGTGATAAAAAAAAACTCGAAAGTGAGTATGAACTAATGATAATCTACAGCTGAATGGCGCGGGGCCATTGACTCGCGTGCTTCAAATCAAATCAAATCAAATCAAATCATTTATTTCAAATAAACCAGTTACAGGCACTTTTGAATTGTCAGAAGGTCGGTCAGTCAATAAGATGAAGCTAGTCGCCCATTCCAAAGAGTAGGTACCTATGGAGAAGAACGGGCAAGAAACTCCATGGACACTCTTTTAAATTTTTAAGCTATTGTTACAAATATTTGATTACATCATTCATGTTGAAATCAACCGCGTGAGAACGATGCAGAAATATATTGTACGCTGAGAGCGTCCATTATGGAAAACACACAAAAATCAATTCAAAATTAAAATACGCCGTGGCAGCTAAGAGATGACCAGTCCCCTCTGACGGCGTCCGTTCACGAACATGACGTATGGATCAGCATCATTCAGCTCAACCATATCGAAGGGAACCCAATGACCCAAAACACACGCCACCATCAGCGAGACATTTGAGTGAGCATGACATACTCTCAACAGCCAGAGCACAATTAAGTCAATAAAAAAGACTAACCCAACAAATAAATGCCTTACAGCACATTCGTACATTGTGCTCACACGTTTGCCATGCAATTATACAATACTAAGAAATTGAATCTACACAATGCTAAGATAGTTTTGTCCAAGGTTCAGCAGCTCCAACAGTGTTCCCGAATCTGTGGAAAGTTTAACTCCTGTGCAGCTGTACAAGTGCCGAACACCTCTGTCAGCGATACAATTCCGTAACGTACAATATGCTTGGCTACATAGTGTGTAATACAGGCTTTGAATAAATAACATAAACAATTACATATTAAAACTACAAGAGGAAAAATCAAAGAACAATCATTGTATAGAAATCGGACGCAGCTCAAGCCCAAGCCTTTTTGTCCTCAATATAATCCTTCACACTATAAAATGCTTTCTGACACAACTTACGTTTAATGAAGGATTTGAATTTATTCAGGCTCAGATCTTGAACCACCTCTGGAAGTCCATTGTAAAATGTATACATTGGCATCTGAAAGAGCCACCTATTTTCTTGAGCCTTGTTGTAGGTACAATAAATTTGTGCCTGTTCCTAGTATTTATATCATGGACATCACTGTATTTTTAAACAATTTTATATTTTTATGAGCATACAAAAGATTTTCATAAATATATTGAGACGGCACGGTCAGTACATTAATCTCTTTAGATTTTTCTCTGAGAGAGTGTCTCGGACTTAATTTATAAATTGCACGAACAGCTCGTTTCTGCAAAACAAATATTGTTTGAATATCGGCGGCATTTCCCACAACAGAATGCCGTACGACATTACGCTGTGGAAATAGCCAAAGTACACTAAACGGGCCGTCTCAACATCAGTCAAATTACGAATTGTTCTAACTGCGTATGCAGCAGAACTTAGCTTTTTTGACAATTTTCCTATATGTGAACCCCATTGAAGCTTAGCATCCAGAGTTATACCCAAGAACACTGTGCTGTCGTCAGATTTCAATTCTTCGCCCCTTATCAACACTTTAGTTTCCAGCTGCCTCACGTGAGGTAGAGTAAACTTAATGCATTTGGTTTTTTTCTCGTTTAAGAGTAAATTATTAACATTAAACCAATGGACTACTTTGGAGATCGCGCTAGTTACATCATCAGTAACCTGCTGCTGACGTTTCAGTTTAAATAAAAGTGAAGTGTCATCTGCAAACAACACTATATCGTGGTTATCCTTTATTAGGTACGGCAGGTCATTGATGTAAATAAGAAACAAAAAAGGACCAAGAATTGACCCCTGTGGGACTCCCATTGTTACTAAAGATCCAGAGGATCTTTTTCCATTAACGTCAACGCTTTGAATCCTAACACTCAAGTAAGATGTAATAAGATCCAGTGCAGAGTTCCGGATCCCGTAGTGGCGGAGTTTCCTGATTAACGTATCGTGAAGAACGCAATCGAACGCCTTGGACAAATCACAAAAGATTCCCAAGGCATCGCATTTATCCTCCCATGCATTATATATATGACCTAGAAGTTCAACACCGGCATCAGTAGTTGAACGACCCCTTGTAAAACCGAACTGTTTGCTATGTAATAATTTATGTTTATTAAAAAAAATTTAGCATTTGGTTTAAAATTAATTTCTCAAAAATTTTACTAAAGGTAGGTAGTACAGAAATAGGTCTATAATTTGTGGGGTCTGATGTACTACCAGATTTAAACAAAGGTATTATTTTACTATTTTTCATGAGATCAGGAAACTCTCCACAGTCAATACAAGCATTAAAGATAACAGCCAGAGTGGGTGCCACAATATCAATAATAGACTTAGCAACTTCCACCGAATGACCCCATAGGTCAGCAGTCTTTTTTACATTCAGAGTGTGAAAGATTTTAATTATATCTCTACTGATAACATGTTCAAAATGAAACTTCGAATCACAAACATTAACATTTTCTTTAAGCAAAGACTCCGCAACAGAAGGTGATGAGTTTAGGGATTTAGTAGTTGAAACAGGAATATCCGAAAAGAAATTTTCAAATGCCTCAGAGACTTGCGAGTCTGATTTAATTATGTTGTCATTAATAGACAGGCTATAGTCAGTATTTTTATCACTGGACCTTCCCGTTTCACTATTAATAATTTTCCAAGTCGTTTTAATTACATTGCTACTGTTCTTTATCTTTGAACTCAAGTAACGTGACTTGGCCATATAACAAACTTGTTTGAATAATTTTGAATATTTTCTAACATATAAATTGAATTCAACAGTGTTAATATAAATCCTCTCATTGTACAATTCATAAAGCCGAGTTCTACTTTTATGAATACCGATGGTAGCCCAATCAGAGAAAGATGCTTTACTATTAACAGAGATAGTCTTGGGAACAAAGGTGGAATCAAATAGCTTACAGTATATATTAAAAAAATTGTCATAGAGATGATTAGGATCAGCATTAACAGCACTGGATAAGACTGGCAATTTATTGATGAGATCAAATCTAAAAACCTCCAAGCGGCTTTCAGTTTTGGGGTTAACAGTGATATCCTTTTTGGCCACTTTTTTACTATGGTTTGGAATAGTAATCCTTTGTCCGCAGTGATCAGAATCAAGTAAATTTAAAACTTCTTTGTGGCTTGGTATTATGTTTGTAAAAATATTATCTAGGCACGTGGCACAAGTAGGTGTTATTCTTGTGGGCTCCAAAAATAGGTTTACAAGATTGTAGGACTGAAATAGACTTATAATTTTATTACAATAACCAGAGTTCTCTAATAAATTAATATTAAAATCACCGCAAACGATAATGGCTTTGTTTGAAACACAAATCTTGTGTAAGACTTCATCCATTACCTTTTCAAAGCAGTCATACAATCCTGAAGGGGGTCTATACACACTTAACACAACGAAGCCCTCCAACTCTATACAGGCAATTTCAGCTGTTCGTTCAACAGACAGGCCCACAATGTCTTTACGATTTTTAAATTTCAACAGGTTACTAACTAAAATTAATGAGCCACCATGTATAGCATTAATTCTGCTAAACGAACTACCAACCTGGTGATTCTTAAAATTAAACAAAAACTGGTGACTTTTTAGCCAATGTTCGGTTATGCAAAGAATATCAATACCATAATGGTTCATGAATAAATCAACCTCTAAATCTTTGTTCATAAATCCTTGAACTTCAACTATTATCCATTCATACTTTTACGGGCTTAGGGCCATCATAAATACTTTTTAGCTGCAATTTACTGAACACGAAAATAAAATTATTATCTAAGATAATTGTTTGTAATTTTTGCGCGCAGACTACTTTATGTCGTATTACTATAGTCGAGAGCTTATTTTACTTTGAACATTTATAAAGCGGCATCGTTTTTGAATGCTAGTTTTTTTGAATGCTAGTATGAGCGGTAGTTTTTTGTATTGGTACATTTAAGTTATTTTATACCTTATTAACACACATGACAGATTTTATTGGTTTGAACATTTTTTTCTTTTGTCGGCATGTCGGTGAATTTTCGGATTGTTGCCTACAAACTGTTTTATGTCTTATCACTACGCGCGGGAGCTTATTATGGTTTGAACATTAAATGCATTGCTTTCTTTTGAGGCCGTTTCATGTCCATTCAGAGTAGTACCTACAAGTCAAACAAATAACATTCAATAAAGAAATAAAATTCTGATTCTGAAGTTGTAGAACTAACTTTTCTCACTTTTTCGAGTTGATGTTTTTTTTTTATTTTTTTTTTTATTATTTTATAACAAGCATTTTTATTTTTGTCTTTTACTCTATTCATCGAAAGTACTCCTCAAATCGTTCTGCCGCGGGAAAACAACCATTAAAATTCCAGCGTGTATACAGTATGTTAACTAACAGAGGGCGTTCCCGTTAACCCGAAATAGTACAGCACACATACATGCTAAAAAAAATATTTCCATTCGAAAACAATTTTTTTTTTAATTTTTCCAATAAGAAAATATTCAATAAAAATTTTAAATTGACATGTAAAAGAAACACACGGTACACGCGAACTTGAAAGACGGCAAGATCGCAATTTGTTTATGATACTACGCTACTATTTTGATTTAAAACAGGAAGTTTCAAATTTATTTCCAACTAGCTTTCCGCCCGCGGCTTCGCCCGCGTAAATTTCGGTTATCTCGCGCTTTTTAGATTTCCCTCGGGAACATCAAATTTTTCCGGGATAAAAGGTAGCCTAGGTCCTTTCTCAGGGTCTAAAGATTATGTGCTTTCCGCCCACGTCTTCGCCTGCGTGGTGTTCGGTTATATCGCGCTTTTTAGATTTCCCTCGGGAATATCAATTTTTTCCGGGATAAAAGGTAGCCTATGTTTTTTCTCAGGTTCCAAAGATTGTCTGTACCAAATTTCATCAAAATCCGTTGAGAGGTTTAGGCGGGAAAGCGTAACAGACAGACAGACAGACAGACAGACAGACAGACAGACAGACAGACAGACAGACAGAGTTACTTTCGCATTTATAATATTAGTATGGATTAGAATTTTTTTTTATTCGGATTTTTTTATGCTTATTTTTCTATGCTGATATTTTTATTTTAATCTATTAATGATATATATTAACGAGTTTAAGGGAACGCCCTCTGTTATTTAACATACTGTATAACCTTATCATGAATCACACTCTCTATTAAAGAAAAGCGCATCCCGTTACTTAGTTTTAAAGATCTAAACATACATAGGGACAGTTACAGGCTCGCGTTGCCCCTGTGCGCCGCGCAGCCTCTATGTCTCTGTAATATCTTCAAAAATATTTATTAAATTACATGCAGTAAAAGGCAATATTGATATATATAAAATGCAAAATGAATTTAGTGAATACGGTCTTCAGTACGTAGATTTAATAGAAACGCTTGGAACGCAAGTCACACACACCCGCCTCAATTCAGGTGTCCTCTTGGTTGGTCTAGCTAGCAGTCTAGCTAGTACTCACGCACGCACCGCTGTAATAAGTGCACGACGCGGTGCGCTACGCTACGTAATATAATTAAAAAATAACAAAAAGCCACATTCAAGAAATCAACACATTCATTTATACAAAGTGTTACAGACGTAACAAATACAATACACTTTGAAAGACAAAAAATTGTCAACCATCACACTGCAAATGTATAAAACTTTGTTTTAGTTGTTGGTTCAAATGGAATAACTTCAGCCCATTATTCTCGAATTCCATCATCACTTGGAAAACTGCAAGAAAATTATGTTCACCAACAATCAACCAATATCGATCCGGATGAAGCGTTTCGTACATCGAGGGACTGGAACAATTTGCCAGCCGGCAGTGTTTCTAAGGCTAGAGTGAATAGGTTCTTAAAAACTAGTGCGCTTTACCATCAACGATTGCGTCACTGCTTACCATCAGGCGGGATTGCGGTCATGCGCTACTTTATAATTTTATAAAAATAAAATATATATAATATATGTAGGGGAAAACCGTCAGGAAGGCGTGGCTAAAGGTTCCGGATAGTTGAGTTGTTTTCTCATCCGCATGAGCATCCATCGTGGGCGGTATTTTCGAGAAAACGTTGAACAATAACTATAGTGTGATGTTCGATTCTTATTATTTTAACTGTACAGACACTTAGATCACTTTAATATTAAGGGATTACAATGATAATCTCAGGTTAAAACAGAAAAGAGCCAATAGGTTAGAGCGCGTGCGTTGCCGTCGGTAGCTGTCAATGATATGACAGTCGCCACCCCTTCAAATCACACCTACTACTCTAATCGGGGTTACCCGCTCATAATAAAAATCATAATTTTTTGAATACCGACCGATTAATCGACTTAAAAAAATAGTAGAGTAATATTTACGGTCAATTGATACTGGTACGATAAAATAGATCACAATATCCAAAATTACCAGTCACGCGCCGTCACGGCCGTCCTGCGTTATCACACGTCCTCGTGTGTGTGGGTTTCATCTGTAATTCAAAGACATAGATAGTGTCTTTTATAATACACTCCGTTCGGTCTCCCTGACTCCTAAAGGCGCTCCCATCGTTCACGCCATACAACAACTCATAATGATTACAAATTTTAACTTCAAGTACAGAAAACAATAAGAACGAAATGTTTTATAAAATGAACACATAACATACAGTCCTACAAAACATGTCACAAATGTCAGTCAAAGTCACAAACGTCAGTCAAATCACACATTCTATTCATTGCCACACAGGCTAGTCATTGCCACAGAGGCTAGTCGTTGCCACACAGGCTAGTCGTTGCCACACAGGCTAGTCGTTGCCATACAGGCTAGTCGTTACCACACAGGCTAGTCGTTGCCACACAGGCTAGTCGTTGCCACACAGGCTAGTCGTTGCCACATAGGCTAGTCGTTGCCACACAGGCTAGTCGTTGCCACACAGGCTATTGCCACACAGGATAGTGCCACACAGGCTAGTGCCACACAGGCTATTGCCACACAGGCTAGTGCCACAAAGGCTAGTGCCACACAGGCTGTTGCCACACAGGCTATTGTTAAACAGTAATTTATTACTCACCTCCAGTTGAGCCGTTATCGGCACATTCTGACTCTATTATCGGTATTTCCAAGCACACATTAGAATCAGAATCACGAAACCTTTAATTACAATGACTATTAGAAAACCAAACAAACTTAATCATTTTAACAACTCAAACACAAAAGGTTCCTCCAAGCCTCATAATTATCAAATCGAAATCATAATCATAATTATCAAAAAGAAAACACACCATCGCCCGACTACCACAGTAGCTAGTGACAACTCATTATTGATCTGACCATATCGTCATCACCTCATGTGATACGACCAACTCTAGAGTCCGCGACTTGCAGGTCAATGCATGACTGTACAACTAATAGTCTCCTTTGAGATCCTGGTCCCCACCACACCACCATCTGCCCATCGCACCCTGAACAACTCCTCACTAAGTTGCAGTTACAACACTACAGACTAGTGCGTGCAGTGCGACCAAATAGCCATGATAAGTGTTCCATTTGTTGGCGGCGGCACCCTCCTCCCCATCTTCTACTTTATAAAAACCTAACTCAGCAAGTACCTTACTTGGAGAAATCTTTGGTACGCGATCGTGGGGGTCGTGTTACCAGTCGAAAGATTTCAATAAGTAACAATCGCCATCACGTAATTAAACGTTTTTAAATAGTCCCTTGTATTTCAGGTCTAATTTCATCTCATTTCTCTTTTCATTCTCAATTAACACTACAACTGACATTAAACTTCATTACTTTAGCTTTATTTTTTATCAAATCTAGATTTTTCCTAAATAGCACTCTTTTCTATGTTCATTACCGCTCATTCTCTTGAGAAGATTTAATAGTAGGCTATTAAATCTAATGTGGCTAGAGCCACACATCCTATCAGAAGCTCAAGTGAGCTCGAAACTACAGGCCACAGTAAACTTTAGTTTTGAAACATTCACAGACAAATTAAACATCATAATTGTAAAACTCCGTTTTAAAATTTCGCAATCGTATTTTAAATAATTCTCTACACTAATATTATATAGAGGAAAGATTTGGACTCCTGTATGTAACAAATAAACTCAAAAAGCACCAGACCGATCCCAATAATTTGTTTTTCATTGGAAAGCCACACTATCACTGAGTGACATAGGCCAAATTTTATTTTGGAAAAAAATAGGGTTCCGTAAGATATTTGGGAGTTTTGAACAAAAGGTGCAAAAAATCAACCAGAACAGCCGCCTACCTTGCGTACGCTGCCCAAACCATAAAAGATACAACCATAAAATGTCCTAATTAACCGTAGATCCCACAAATGTCTACAAAAAAGTCCGCGACACACTATACCTATCTATGTTGAGTAAGGCACAACAATCATTTTTTTTTATTGAAACATCTTGATTTTTTTTGGACTACATTGAATGCACCTTATTTACTCATGCTATTCATCCCTATCGAAACAAACCATTTCATCACTAGGCACAGTTTATGTAGACAATATTTGGTCTCTGAATGATTAAAATTGGACGTCCGTTCCCGAAGTTATGGCGAAATCAAAATACCTATTACGATTTCTTTCGACGCATGCGGGAGGGGATTCTAGATCTATGAGTAAGGCTCAAACGCGAGGTCGCATCGGCTCCCTACGCAGCGGTGGTGCGCGAAATCCAATAATTTTCGTGCGATTTCTTCTTTAGATTTCGTTGTTAAGGTGATAGATACCCTCGAGCGGCCAAAAACGCTCATCTTTCAAAGTTTATTACTCCGGAATGCCTGGATCAAAAATTTTGAAAAAAATATATTATATTCATAGATTCAAGCACAACATATTCATTGTTTATTATTTTCTATACGGCCTATATTTACGTCAAAAAAAAATATTTCTACACGGCATTTTTTAACTTTTAAATCGATATTTCTCTTAAAGCGCTTAGACTTTTTAAAATATTCTTACTCGCAGTAACGTGTACCTGTAAGAACTATAAAATCATAGTTCTATTTTAAAATTGATGAAATATTTAATAAGAAAAGTAATAAAAATGAGTGTCCGTACGAGTTTCCGCCTTACGAGGTTCAGAGAGAGGGGCTCTATGCGGGACGCGGGCGCGGGTGGCCGGCAGTCTCGCGCCAGCGCTCGTGAGAGGAGGTTGTGTCACTTTTTGCTCCGCGCACCCTTGGATACTAATGTAAAGACCTGCTTCAGAAGCGGGGAAAATTATAACGTCGTAGTATGATCCAGTACAAGTCTGTTTAAGGCGGCTCCAGAGGAAAAACACACCGCAAGCCGTTTTTATGTACTTTTTCGGAGCTATCTACTCTTTATCCAAAAGAAATATCAACTTATTAAAAATACGTAAATTTTCTCCATAATCTTGGCTCCAAAACAGTAGATTTTTTTTTTTTTACTAAGCATAATGTTTATATAATTCCTTCACAACGAAACCTCTGACAAGAGAAATAATTATCAAAAACGTGCATCTCCTCGAAAAGTAAGCATTATTTAGATTTCGTTCTTACACTAATGGATAGGCAATTTCATGACGAACATTATTGTACATATATTTTTTTAAAACGACCAAAACAAAAATTTTATTCAACAATCTGAGCGTATTCCCCATCATTTCTCTTGCCCGAGCTACAGTGTGACCATATGTGGCAGGATCCTGCCTTTTTGGCAGGTTTAGCCCTTTATTTTACTCTCTGGCACTTTTGTTTGACGTTTTAGAAATCTGGCAGGATTTGGCACTTTCGGCAGTATTAACAATATAGTATAGCCGCTAGCCGCTACAGCCCACAAAAAGAGTAGGATGCAGTATCCAATTCATATTCAAATAATACTTTATTCAAGTATGCTTAGATACAAGCACTTTCGTATCATGAGTTACAACCAGAGAACAGAGCAATTTGTTGTTAAGAACAATACAAAATAAATAAAATAATAAAAATCCTAAAAAGAAATGTCAAAAGAAAATAATGTTGAATGTATCTAGACAAAAATTCTTATGTCAAATTAAAAATAAAATAATTTAGAATGTTTCTAGAAGGAAATTCTAATGCCAAAATGTAAAAAATTAAATTATGGTTAAAAAATTAATACCTTAAGAGGTAATGGTTCAAAAACAAGGCGAATGCTGCTTGTGAAAGGATATTCTTGAAAATCAATCTGATAAAACAAAAACGCCGAACAGATTTATTAATGAACATGTCGCCTCTATTTTAGTTGTTAGACAGGGCATTAGTGAATATGGTGACTGCGTTTCATTCCAGCTAACTAAAGAAATGACAAAAGCGATGTATAAAGAAAGTGATCCAGAAGAATACGATGCTAATGGGAATGTGTAATTTAATTCAGTTCACTTTTAGACTTTAAGATCTATTATTTATCCTACTAATATACATATAAAGCTGAAGAGTTTGTTTGTTTGTTTGAAAGTGCTAATCTCAGGAACTACTGGGCCGATTTGAAAAATTCTTTTTTCGTTTGATAGCCCATTCATCGAGGAAGGCTTTTGGCCATATAGCATCACATTGCAACCAATAGGAGCGGAGCATTTCAAAAAAAAAAAGCCTGTGAATCCGTGTGGCACAGCTAGTTTTAAATAAAACTTCAAAAATAATGTGTTTATTTATTTTAAACTTTTAAATTATATTGGCATTATTTTGGCATTTTGTGCTTATGATTGTGGCAGGATTTGTCAGTTTTCTTGTCTAAGTGGGGCAGGATCTCTAATTTAAGGTTGGTCACACTGCCGAGCTATTGAGATTCAGTATGCCACAAGCTCTCGAAGGGGGAACCCGTGTCGTTCGTCATCGCGCGGTCCGCTAGCATAGCGGTCGGCGCGTGAGCGAGAAAGCATCTGCTTGCTCGCTCACGCACCGCATGTCGCATAGAGTATAATACTATCATAAAGTGTCTCTGTTATTGATGTTCATTTTGGTGTTCGTTTTTTTAACCGATTTCAAAAGGGAGGAGGTTATATGTTTTTTTATGTTTGTTTGCGGATAACTTTACTATAATATAAAAAAAAGGGTATTTGACTAAAAGAAAACTAATTAGTCCGTCATTCAGATTATATTAAAATATTGGATAGGTTTATTATATACGTTTTACATTTCCTATATTTTGTTTTATCAAATCTATAAAAATTGACAAATATAATAGGCATCAAAGATCAGGACTGATGGCTGGTGACGTCACTGGCCGCTAAAAAGTGTAGCGTGCAGTGACGTCACACGAGTTTTCAAAGCACTGTGTCGTATTCATTTTTTGTTTATATGAAAAAAGAAAAATATAGGTAGGTATAGGTATATGTAGAAGCAAAAGATTTAAGTACATTGTCAAATGAGGCAATTTGTGACTCGCCGAAATTGGGAAAGACGAATTTCAGCATTTTTTTTTTTTTTATTGTAAACTAGCGCTTGACCACAATCCCGCCTTACGTTTCACATTCCCGCCGCTAGTTTATTAAGAGCCTATTCACTCTAGTCTTGAAGGCACTCAAATTGTAGTGTGACGGAAACACCGCCGCTGGCAAGTTGTTCTAGTCCCTCGATGTACGTGGTATAAAAGAAGAAGCGAAACGCTTCGTCCGGATCGTAGTGGTGTTAACAACTTATGGGTGGAAAGTCGCCGTACGACGGGTCGTCCGATGGTGGATGTCTAGAATTAGTCTTATTCTGAGAAAATATTTTGATTTTTTCGTAGTCTTTCTCTATTAGAACTATCGAACGGCAGTTATAATACAACCAGCCGTGTTTGAAAAAATCTTTTTGCGTTTGACAGCAGATTTTTTGCTTTTTGTGTTATGGCATCTCGCAGTTGACCATTAGAGGCCGTGACTACTTAATCGGACTTTCCTGTGGATGCCTTAAGGCGGTTCCCAGGGAAAAACACAGCGCAAGCCGTTTTTGTGTAGTATTTCGGAGCTATCTACTCTTTATCCAAAAGAAATATCAACTTACTAAAAATACATAAATTTTCTCCATAATCTTGGCTCCAAAATTGTAGATTTTTTTTATTATTTTACTAAGTATAATGTTTAAATAATTCCTTCACAACGAAACCACTGACAAGAGAAATAATTATCATAAACGTGCATCTCCTCGGAAAGTAAGCATTATTTAGATTGCGTTCTTACACTAATGGATAGGTAATTTCATGACGAACATTATTGTAGAAATATTTTTTTAAAACGACCAAAATCAAAATTTTATTCAACAATCTGAGCGCATTCGCCATCATTTCTGTTGCCCGGGCTATTGAGATTCAGTATGCCACAAGCTCTCGAAGGGGGAACCCGTGTCGTTCGTCATCGCGCGGTCCGCTAGCATAGCGGTCGGCGCGTGAGCGAGAAAGCATCTGCTTTTTCGCTCACGCACCTCATGTCGCATAGAGTATAATACTATCATAAAGTGTCTCTGTTATTGATGTTCATTTTGGTGTTCGTTTTTTTAACCGATTTCAAAAGGGAGGAGGTTATATGTTTTTTTATGTTTGTTTGCGGATAACTTTACTATAGTATAAATAATAGGGTATTTGACTAAAAGAAAACTAATTAGTCCGTCATTCAGATTATATTAAAATATTGGATAGGTTTATTATATACGTTTTACATTTCCTATATTTTGTTTTATCAAATCTATAAAAATTGACAAATATAATAGGCATCAAAGATCAGGAGTGATGGCTGGTGACATTACTGGCCGCTAAAAAGTGTAGCGTGCAGTGACGTCACACGAGTTTTCAAAGCACTGTGTCGTATTCATTTTTTGTTTATATGAAAAAAGAAAAAAATAGGTGTCTAGTATTTTTTGGGTAGGCCCCTGACAAGGTGGACCGACGACCTGGTGAAGGTCGCGGGAAACCGCTGGATGCGGGAAGCGCAGGACCGGTCGTCGTGGAGAACCTTGGGGGAGGCCTATATCCAGCAGTGGACGTCTTTCGGCTGAAATGATGATGATGAGTATGTTTTGGAAATCTGACTGACGGACTAATTAGGTTTTTTTAGTCAAATACCCTATTGCATAAGTTGATAAAAAATGCTATGCAATAGCTTTACCGCGGCAGTTCCCGAGTATATTTTTTTTTAATTAGAAAGATTTATCTTCAAGGTAGTCTCATGTTAAGGAAAATTAGTGATTTAACGCACTACAATTTAGTAAAGTTCGGACTTAATGATGGAGCCGGGAGACAGCCGAGGGATCTCCTTAAGATTCACATCAGCTGCCTCATGTTTGTGCTTAATAAATTTATATTGATAAGAACTTTACACCTAAATGAGTTGTGATTGTCATTAAAGCTCTGATGATGAAGACAAAGGCTAGTTAAGGGAACTCCTCAAAGGTTTACAATAGTTACCTTGTGTTTGGACTTAATTCATTTATATTGTTGAAAACTTTACACACATTTGGTTTAAATGAAGGGCTGCAATAGATCTGATGATGAAGCCCATAGACAGTCGAGGGAATTCCTCAACAATTTACAACACTGTACTTTAACATAGTACAAACACTACCTACTCGTCATGCTTATGCAAAAATCAATTAAAATCAAGAGACTGAATTTAATTTGTGTTATTTCATTGCGTTATTTCTAGAAATGCTCATACTTTCATTGTGGTCTTATAGGAATTAAAGCAAACGAAATACGTCGTTTGCTTGCACGCCTTTTCCAAATATGCTGCCGTCAGCGTCCAGTCTGACCGGATATTGTATTAGTCAGATGTTTATTATTTTTCTGCAAAAGGAAGCTTTGTGTAAATAATATTATAGTATATGTATTTGTTTTTAGGGTTCCGTACCTCAAAAGGAAAAAACGGAACCCTTATATGATCACTTTGTTGTCCGTCTGTCTGTCTGTCGGTCTGTCTGTCTGTCTGTCTGTCTGTCTGTCTGTCTGTCTGTCTGTCTGTCTGTCTGTCTGTCTGTCTGTCTGTCTGTCTGTCTGTCTGTCAAGACCCTTTATCTCAAGAACGCGTGGACGTATCAAGCTGAAATTCACATGAAATACTCGGGTCTATTGTCCCTTTAAGCTGTGAAAATATCAAACTTCTAAGCCAAGCCAATCAAAAGATACAGCCGATATGTCGATATTTTCATCAAATTTTCGACACTCGCAAAGGAATCAAACCTACAGGATACTTCCCGTAAACTCAGAATCTTGAAATTTGGCATGAAGGATTGTCATATAATGCAAATATAGGAAAAATTGCGAAAATCACATTTTTTTAGTTATAAAATATAATAAACATATTTTAATAAAATGGAACTTACTACCTTATTTCTCACGAACGAATAAAGTTATCAAATTGAAATTTATACCAAATACCTAGGTCTATTGTCCCTTTAAGTTGTGAAAATATCAAACTTCTAAGCCAAGCCAATCAAAAGATACAGCCGATTATGTCGATATTTTCAACAAATTTCGACACTCGCAAAGGAATCAAAACCTACAGGATACTTCCCGTAAACTCAGAATCTTGAAAATTGGCATGAAGCATTGTCATATAATGCAAATATAGGAAAAATTGCGAAAATCACATTTTTTTTGTTATATAATATAATAAACATATTTTAATAAAATGGAACTTACTACCTTATTTCTCACGAACGAATAAAGTTATCAAATTGAAATTTATACCAAATACCTAGGTCTATTGTCCCTTTAAGCTGTGAAAATATCAAACTTCTAAGCCAAGCTAATCAAAAGATACAGCCGATATGTCGATATTTTCAACAAATTTTCGACACTCGCAAAGGAATCAAAACCTACAGGATACTTCCTGTAAACTCAGAATCTTGAAATTTGGCATGAAGGATTGTCATATAATGCAAATATAGGAAAAATTGCGAAAATCACATTTTTTTAGTTACATAATATAATAAACATATTTTAATAAAATGGAACTTACTACCTTATTTCTCACGAACGAATAAAGTTATCAAATTGAAATTTATACCAAATACCTAAGTCGATTGTCCCTTTAAGCTGTGAAAATATCAAACTTCTAAGCCAAGCCAATCAAAAGATACAGCCGATATGTCGATATTTTCAACAAATTTTCGACACTCGCAAAGGAATCAAAACCTACAGGATACTTCCCGTAAATTTAGAATCTTGAAATTTGGCACGAAGGATTGTCATTTATAATGCAAATATAGCAAAAATTGCGAAAATTACATTTTTTTAGTTATATAATATAATAAAAATATTTTAATAAAATGAAACTTACTACCTTATTTCTCACGAACTAATAAAGGTATCAAATTGAAATTTATACCAAATACCTAGGTCTATTGTCCCTTTAAGCAGTGAAAAAATCAAACTTCTAAGTTAAAGTTATCAAAAGATACAGCAGTTTATACCGACTCCTTAGACGAATTTCTGTCAAACGCTAGGGAATCAAAATCTACAAGGTACTTCCCGTGAACTCAGAATCTTGAAATTCGGCACGAAACAACGTTATATTATAGTACAGACAGATAAAGGAAAAATTGTGAAATGATAAATTTGAAGTTACATAAAATATTAAAATATTATTTTTGCTTACATGACATAAAATATTTTTTTAATAATTATAAACTTACTACCTACCCTTTTCACATGAACGCGTAGAGATATTAAAGTTGAAATTCATATCAAACACTTCTTAAATCTAATTGCCTCTAAACTGTGAAAAATTCTAAATCAATGCTAGTATTATAAATGCGAAAGTAACTCTGTCTGTCTGTTACGCTTTCCGCCTAAACCTCTCAACCGATTTTGATGAAGTTTGGCACAGACAATCTTTAGACCCTGAGAAAGAACATAGGCTACCTTTTATCCCGGAAAACTTTGATGTTCCCGAGGGGAATTTAAACAGCGCGATATAACCGAACTCCACGCGGGCGAAGCCGCTGGCGGAAAGCTAGTACGTCATAAATTGTAAACCGCTACGTTTGTACGGCGGAACCCTCGGTGTGCGAGTCCGACTCGCATTTGGCCGGTTTTTTTTTATACGATAGTTTTGGTTTTTACAATTTACGTATTTGTTTTATTAAACGAGAATAATAATATAATATCAGTCTTGCCTGAGCCCAAAAAAAAAACATCAAATCTTTTTTTTATGTAGGTTGCCTGTCTGCAGAAATTTATTTGACCCTGATTACGTTTTCCCTTAAAATAATAAATAATGACAAATTAACCTTTATTATATTATTTTTCTATCCCTTTGACCATCTGACTTAGCTAATTTTCAATCTACAAAACTAACTTCCAACCCTGAAGTTACAGTCATAACATATTTAGTTGTAAAGCTCTAATCAATACAAATTAAGTAAGCCCAAACACATTACAGTTGCTTCCGATGTGGATTCCCTTGATTCTCTGTCATCTCCATCATCAGGTCAGGCCCAAATCTTCACGGTTTTATAGTATCATCGGATATAAATACGAGTATCAAGTTTTCACCCGAAGCATGCCTACAATTTTCGATAATTGGCCTAAATTTCTTAGAATTTCCATTATCGACACTGACGTGGTAACAATGAGATTACATAGGCAGCATACTCTTTCATATAAAAAAAAGAACGATCAAAATCGGTTCATTAACGATAAAGTTATCAGCGAGCACACATAAATCGAATTGAGAACCACACTTTTGGGAAGTCGGTTAAAAAATAAAATACGCAAAATTTTTATTATGAAGTATCGTCAACATTTGTTTCAGTCTATAATAACCAAAAGTATTTTGGTGCACCAATAAACAAAAATAAAAGTGCCATGTCTGTTACTTCTGTGGTCTATGAATTTAACTTGTATTTGTAAGTACTTCGTCCGCCAGACGGCGCTAGTAATATTTTGCGAAGTATTGTAGAGGTGGGGCGCGGTGAAGAGGGAGCAAATGCTCGAGGTCATTTGGTGAGGGTACGACCTTAATTAATGATCAACAGTACATACATCAGTTGCTTTTATACACCATTGAGTCAAAACACTAACGAATAGTCACAAAACTAATAGACAACGGAAACAGAAATTATCAGGTATTGAATAAAATTAAGAAAAAGTTAATAGTAACGCTAGTAATTGTTAATAATTGTGTACAGATATTTGGATTAACCTAAAATATCGAAAGTTGTTTATATTTATTTATTTTTATTTGAACAATGCTTGATTCAATAAATAAATATCCGATGGGCGGGAAGACTAATGCTCGATAGGATTTTGTAATAAAAGTTGGCGGTAATCGGAAGTTGCATCAATAATTCTAAAATTAATAAATTAATGGCCGAAAGACCGGAAGTGTACTTCCAAGTGTGATTTTAGAATAAACTAAGGTTTTAAAATCCTCCCAAGTAAGTTAGAGTAATCATAATAAATTTAAATTAACATAAATAATTACGCAACTACAATCAATATAAAATAATTATGAAACTAAGTATAGCTTCATAGATGGGCGGGAAGCGCAAGCTGTAACACTAAGTACTTCGAGTGCAACGAAGTATTTTTAGTGATTTTGTGTATAATTATTGAATGTTTGCATTTATTGCCGCGCTGGGACGCTTTACGTGATTTTATATGATGTTTTATTTTGATACTAGCTTTCCGCCCGCGGCTTCGCCCGCGTGGAGTTCGATTATATCGTGCTTTTCAGATTTCCTTCGGGAACACCAAATTTCTCCGGGATAAGAAGTACCCTATCATATAATCCGGATTTCTAACTTTACGTCTACAAAATTTCAAAGCAATCGGTTCAGCAGTTACAGTGTATAAGCAGAACAAACAAACAAACAAACTCACTTTCCCATTTATAATATTAGTATGACACTTTCCCATTTATAATATTAGTATGATTCGGTTATATCGCGCTTCTAGATTCCTTCGGGTTAAAGTTATTTCTAAGTAGGGCATGTAATACCGGTTTACCATTTTCATTTTTACCGCCTTTTCTCCTTTCGCCTTTTTTCGTAACTATAAAATTACCGGTAAAAAAATATAAAACCGGTAATTTACCGGTTTTACATTTTTGGGCAACGTTGTTCATTTATTCACGCATACGTCAAACTTTCCATTATATGTAATTTTTGACACTTGACAGTAGCTTTGACGTAGGCTTTTGTGACGATTCGTGTCATTCATTAGTTTGTATACCCATAACTCTACTGTACAACGACTATCGAACTCATGTCAAATTTTCCAATGACTCCAGAGCTAGACGAACGTAACCAGTCTTACTAGCTTGGGCAGGATTGAATACCGTATTAGTGGGGCCAAAGCACTTATCGGTAAACTAATCTGCTTCAGGGAATGTGATACTCGTCCTAGAGTGATACGCTTTGTAAGGCGGGTATTTTCAGGTACAAATACCAACCTACAGGATTATACGACCCGTGTCAGGGAGCACGTCGACTTCCTGAAGCAGAAAATGTACGGTACACCCAGAATCGCACTTTCTAAAACAATGAAAGGTGGGTTTATGGACCAGACCAATTCTTAATTTTTATTGGAGGAATGAACAGGATGTGGCCTTAGAAATAGGGCATGCAATTAGTGTAATTTTTGTTTTACCGGTAAAAAAACGGTAATTGAAATATTTTTACCGGTAAACCGGTAAAAACGGTAAATTTATATTTTTTTTTTCAAAAATATTAATAATGTGATTGGGTAGTCTTAAAGCAGAAAATAAATAAGTATACAAGGTACAATGGTAGTGTTACATATTGCTTAAAATGAGTTAAAACCATGACCGTTCCTTTGCTTAAAATGAGCATATAAACACAATTTTTAAAACCATGACCGTTCCTTTGGCGCAGTCAAGCGTAAATGTAGCATCTTTAGATTAATTTAGACAATTTTCATTTTCAAAACGCAGCCAGCCAACGGATGCTGGTAAATCTACATCAAGCCCGTGGAGAACCCGGAAATAACCTCAATGTAGCTTGCTAAACCTCCATGCGATCTTTAGTGTCAAGTAGCTATACTGGCTTGCACCAGTTCTTTTTAGCCAAGGCAAGGAGAGCGGAGTGAGTCCCTTGTCAACCGCGACCACATCTCGATGCATTCCCACGTCGGTTTTTAGGAAATATTCCTTAAGACTGCATATCTCGCGATTGTGGAGGGTCTAAACTTTTAAAAAGCTTCAACTTTCACTTTTTCGCGGGGTATATACTAATACAGCCTCATAATCGATGTCAGTGGGTGATGCAATTGAATTGTAGTCAGCACCGTACGGACCCTCCTATCTAGGGTGTCGACTTCGGTCTGAGTCCATTTTAGTATGCTGATAGAGGACTATTTATTACTTTTTTCAGCGATGCGAAGATGAATATGAGATGCGAAACGTTTCTTCAGCGATTGCTTCATACCAGTAACATTGATACGTAGGGTATCAATGTTACTGGTATAAAGCATTCGATATACCCAATATTTATTGGTTTCAGATGCAGAGAGCGCTCTAAGGTTTACGGAACCCGTGAGTTGGGTTCCGTAAACCTTACGTAAATGTAAAACCGGTAAATTACCGGTTTTACATTTTTGGGCAACGTTGTTCATTTATTCACGCATACGTCAAACTTTCCATTATATGTAATTTTTGACACTTGACAGTAGCTTTGACGTAGGCTTTTGTGACGATTCGTGTCATTCATTAGTTTGTATACCCATAACTCTACTGTACAACGACTATCGAACTCATGTCAAATTTTCCAATGACTCCAGAGCTAGACGAACGTAACCAGTCTTACTAGCTTGGGCAGGATTGAATACCGTATTAGTGGGGCCAAAGCACTTATCGGTAAACTAATCTGCTTCAGGGAATGTGATACTCGTCCTAGAGTGATACGCTTTGTAAGGCGGGTATTTTCAGGTACAAATACCAACCTACAGGATTATACGACCCGTGTCAGGGAGCACGTCGACTTCCTGAAGCAGAAAATGTACGGTACACCCAGAATCGCACTTTCTAAAACAATGAAAGGTGGGTTTATGGACCAGACCAAGGTGGCTGACACTTACCTACTGGATGACGATGCCATGTGTTCATTCTGGCGCAGTATCTGTTTGGTGCCTGTTGCTTTTTTGGATCAAATGGTTTTCAAGGTTGCACGCTCGCTTGAGTCTGGTTCGCTACCTCAGTTCCTAACAACTAGAGTAACCCACCTGCTCCGTAAATCAGGTAGCACTGCGGAACCCAAAAATTATAGGCCGATCACTTGTTTACCGACCATCTTTAAAGTTCTTACATCAAATTTTAAAGTTAAAATTAACAAACATATTGACAGCAACTCATCATGTCTGCCTCTCAAAATGGATGTAGGAGCGGCTCCCGCGGTACTAAGGAGCTACTCCTTAATAACATGGCCATTACCCAACAAGTTCGTCGTTCCCAAAAGGATCTATCGACATGTTGAATAGTTCTTTTTTTTTATATTGCCTTTCACGGACACCAGCTTCTCACATATGTAACAAATACTAGACTGAGTAATTGTACGGTTTTAGCTATAAACAAAACACTGTGAGGAGAAATAAATGAATAATAATAATAATTACTATATAATAAGGCCTATTATGACTTGGTGCCACATACAAGGCTCATGCAGGTGATGGAGTTCTATAAATTTGATGCAACTCTGCACACCATCTTGATGACGTGTATTTCTAATGGAGGACGGTCCTTCGCTATCCTGGATATCGAGATACCTATTCATAGGAATAGCGATCCGAGCCAGGTCTATTCCAGGGCGATACTTTGAGTTCACTTTGATTTTGCTTAGCCTTGAATCCTCAAGTACACTGCTGGAGAATACACGTCTAGACTATCGGATGAGGAGAGGTGGTCAGGTTATATCGCACCTCCTTTACATGAGTGACTTAAAATTCATTGCTCCCCACAAATTTCAACTGAAGGAGCATGTAAAGCCAGGAGAGATTGCGGCATCCATGGGAACCCAACTCACGGGTTCCGTAAACCTTAGAGCGCTCTCTGCATCTGAAACCAATAAATATTGGGTATGTCGAATGCTTTATACCAGTAACATTGATACCCAACGTATCAATGTTACTGGTATGAAGCAATCGCTGAAGAAACGTTTCGCATCTCATATTCATCTTCGCATCGCTGAAAAAAGAATAAAAGTAGTACTAAAATGGACTCGGACCGAAGTCGACACCCTGGATAGGAGGGTCCGTATGGTGCTGACTACAATTCAATTGCATCACCCACTGACATCGGTTATGAGGCTGTATTAGTGTATACCCCGCGAAAAAGTGAAAGTTGAAGCTTTTTAAAAGTTTAGACCCTCCACAATCGCGAGATATGCAGTCTCAGGGAATATTTCCTAAAAACCGACGTGGGAATGCATCGAGATGTGGTCGCGGTTGACAAGGGACTCACTCCGCTCTCCTTGCCTTGGCTAAAAAGAACTGGTGCAAGCCAGTATACCTACTTGACACTAAAGATCGCATGGAGGTTTAGCAAGCTACATTGAGGTTATTTCCGAGTTCTCCAAGGGCTTGATGTAGATTTACCAGCATCCGTTGGCTGGCTGCGTTTTGAAAATGAAAATTGTCTAAATTAATCTAAAGGTGCTACATTTACGCTTGACTGCGCCAAAGGAACGGTCATGGTTTTAAGAATTGTGTTTATATGCTCATTTTAAGCAATATGTAACATGTTCACTACCATTGTACCTTGTATACTTATTTATTTTCTGCTTTAAGACTACCCAATCACATTATTAATATTTTTGAAAAAAAAAATATAAATTTACCGTTTTTACCGGTTTACCGGTAAAAATATTTCAATTACCGTTTTTTTACCGGTAAAACAAAAATTACGCTAATTGCATGCCCTATTTCTAAGGCCACATCCTGTTCATTCCTCCAATAAAAATTAAGAACATCTCAAAAAAAAAAAACGTCAAATTTTTGCTAAGTCCAAAACAATAATATTTTCCTTCCCTAAAAAAATATATAATTGATACTTGTAATTTAATCCATATGAAACTTGATTAAATTTCCCCAATTATTTTTTTTTCTAGTAGGTAAATCAAAACAATTTCTTTTTTCATTCTTTAAGTTCATTAGTCTCAGCTGTTCATTACCTAAAATTTGATCAGATAAATTTTTAAACAATATGTATTCTAAATAATATGCACCTATTTTAGTCTGACCTGTGAGTTTTATTTAGATGATGGAGTTTCCGGGATTTTTTTAAGTCCTGGTAAGTATCAATGGGAATTATACCAAAAACGCTAAATGCTAAATAATAACTATAAATAAAAAAGAATAAACCGGTTCCCATTTTGCATTAATCATTTTTATAAATTAATATTTGTTTTCCCTTTTTTAAATAAAAAAAATCCCTGCAACCCAGTATCGAAAACAACATAATAAAAGTAATTACCTAATATGTTTCACTTTAGGGCATGAGTTTTGATACCACGTAATTCTTTATTAGGTACTTTTTAGACAGAATAGTATACTTTTTAGACATGGTATGGCATTCTACGTTTGTTGCGAGACGTCCGCGCTTGAAGCAAGCGAGTAGGAAATGTGCACGTAAATATGATGCGGGGTGCGCGGGGGTTTCTGCCTAGCCCCGCCCAGATGCGCAAGGTCATCGTCGTTACTAATTGCCTTAAAATCACACCCACGCAAAAGTTCTTCTCAGAACCAAACAACAGTTCTTCTCGTACCTAATTAACAGTTCTTTACAAGCCTAACCAATCGTTCTTTTCAGGGGTAACCAACAGTTCTTTTCAGGGCTAACCAACAGTTCTTTTCAGGGCTAAGCAACAGTTCTTTTCAAAGAATATTACACGCTATTAACATTTTCTTAAACATTTTAAAATGCCTAAGAGGGCCAGGTCTCAACTTTATAAACATAGTTCTCAAACACGGGCAGCAATAATACGTTGTATTGGAGAATCTTCACCTGAACATTCACAACGCCTTGCTGAACAAAATCAGAGAAACTCTGAGTACACGAGAGTCGAGGCTGGAGCGTTTCCAACGTCTTCATGAACAAAATGTAAGGACCTCTGACTTACGCGAACGGGAGTCAAGTATCGAGCGTTCGCAACGCGACGCCTTGCCGAACAAAGTCTGGGAACCTCCGAGTTACGCGCTCAAGAGTCGAGGCTGGTGCGTTTCCAGTGTCTTCATGAATAAAATGTAAGGAGCTCTGACTTGGCAGAGAGACAGCAGTTGGCCACAAATAGAGTTGGAAAACGAATTTTAGCAAACAGCAACAGACTGGCTTTTAGATATGATCCGCAGGTTGATTATGCACAACAAGCGTCAGTCAAAATCGGAGTCATGAATAAGATCTGCTCTAACTGCTCTGCCAAGAAATGGGCGGACGAACCTAATGGTATGTGCTGGGCTTCAGGTAAAGTTTGTCTTTCTAACCTTCAGGGGCCAACACAAAATTAAAAAATTCTTCTAACTAATAACCATCATCATTATCTGGTAATTTTGTAACAATTCGCTCCAGCACTCTCCTTGCCAACACGCCTCTCGTCGGAGCAGGTTTCGCATGTTACCCAAGAAGGCGGTCCACGCGGCCCTACTCCGAAACCTAACCTAACCTTTTTTTTTTAATAATTATAAACTAGTGCTTGACTGCAATCCCGCCTGATGGTAAGTAGTGATGCAATCGTTGATGGTAAAGCGCACTAGTTTATTAAGCCTATTCACTTAAAAAACTAAGGAATAGGAAGGATGACGGCAGTTGAGCGAGGTGATGCAATGTTAAACCCAAGACCAACACGACCAAACAATGCTGCACTAGAGGAAGATTGATCTGGAGACTCTCCACGACCAAGCTCCCAACACAACACCATTTGGCGCATCGTACCCGCCACACATTGCAACACAACTGCTCAGACCCGTCCTCCGTACGGCTTCACTAGACATCATGCCGGAACACGACGAATCGCTTGGCAGCAAGACTTTGTCTGGTAAGTGGTAACTTCTGCCGGCAGCCGATGTTATGGCCTACCACCGAGAGGCCCTAACGTAAATACGTAGTCTTTTTCAAATGAATTCTTTTGGCGCAAAAAAAAAAACTACCCTTTAAAAATTGAAGGACAGGTGCATCATCTCATTGGTAGCCTTTTACCACCATCAGGCCAAAATCCACAATTCTTACAAATATCTTTTATTTCTGATGCAAACCAGCTATCGTTGCAATCAATCATCGTACCAACCTACAGAAATTTAATTCGCGAATGTGAAAACTTAGCATTAATTACATTTAAATTCCATTTAACATCCTTTCCATCCGTCCATCCGTCCATCCTTTCAAAATTACATTTAACATCCTCATAAAGACAATCCACGCAGCCTGCGGACAATGACCTCGTAGTCGATGGTACTGTCGGTGTCCGTGAATTGACTTGGGAATCATTTTGCTGACCGCGTCCCTCCCGGGGAGGCGTCTTGCAGCGGTAACAGACACCCACGCGAGCGGAGCTGCGGCCGACCGCTATGTAGTACAAAAAAAAGTCGCTCTCTCTGTCCCTATATCCCTGTATATGCTTAAATCTTTGAAACCACGCAAATGATTTCGATGCGATCCCTAAAGGAATCGCTCTATCTGTTTAAAAACAGATAGAGCGATTCAAGAGGAAGGGTCACGAAATCACGATACGTGCACCCGCGCGAAGCCGGGGTGGGGTCGTTAGTCATCTGATAATTGTTGACACACGAAATAAAATTTGCAGATCGAGGGTAGTTCTGCATTCTATTATCACGAAGCGAGAAATAAATTGTTCAATAAAAAGAAATTGTATACAATGCGCTTGCACAACTTATACCCTGTATACGTATTATAGCGTAACATACACACGCGAGCCTCACCTCCTTCTCTGTATGAGAGGAGACCTGTGCCCAACAGTGGGACGATAAAAAGGTTGATAATGATGATGATGATACACACGCGACACCAATGAAATTACAGATAGCTTGACAAGAGAACATTTAGCACGGTAATCAAATAAAAATAGTACGACTCACCGGATTGTTGCAATTACCCGCAAATACTTGGAATCCGTCAATCGTTGCACACCAGGCACCTGGGGGCTCTGGGCCGACCTCCGGCAGCGCGATCCCGGACGATGAGGCTGATACTCGTTCAACTGCATCACACTCCGCTGCTGGATCTCCAACACTGCGCCAACGAGGCTCAGATTTCACTCTCCAACACTGCGCCAGCGAGGCTCAGATCCCACTTCTGATGTAGGGGAAAACCGTCAGGAAGGCGTGGCTAAAGATTCCGGATAGTTGAGTTGTTTTCTCATCCGCATGAGCATCCATCGTGGGCGGTATTTTCGAGAAAACGTTGAACAATAACTATAGTGTGATGTTCGATTCTTATTATTTTAACTGTACAGACACTTAGATCACTTTAATAGAAAGGGATTACAATGATAATCTCAGATTAAAACAGAAAAGAGTCAATAGGTTAGAGCGCGTGCGTTTCCGTCGGCAGCTGTCAATGATATGACAGTCGCCACCCCTTTAAATCACGCCTATTACTCTATTCGGGGTTACCCGCTCATAATAAAAATCATAATTTATCCGAATACCGACCGATTAATCGACTTCAAAACATAGTAGAGTAATATTTACGGTCAATTGATATTAATACTATAAAATAGATCACAATATCCAAAATTAACCAGTCACGTGCCGTTATATATATTAATAATAAAATGGTTAGGTTAGTTATTCAAGTAGGTTAAACTTTTTGTAAGTGTAAGGTAAGTATAGCTAATACAGATAGTTGATATACGCTGATACGCTGTTTGTTACATTTTCTTTAGGACATATTAGGTATAAAAATTTTCAAGAAAATATACAATTTGTTTCTAGTAAGCCTATACTTTTTAAACAAACTTAAAAAAGGAGGAAATTCTATGTTCAGCTGTCTTGTCTTTTTTCAGAACATTATACTCATCCTTTTGTTTTTTTTTTTTCGTGTTGGAAATCCTCATGGGATGTCCGCCGCCCTGGGGTGGGCGACGGGGTCTGTTAGACTTTTACTGACTAAAACCACCCCGGTGTCTCTTCTATCACGAGCGCGCGTGGGGCCGCGGGAGTCCAAATTCTTCCACAGCCCAACACCTTCGTGCTGGCCCGGTCTGTCGGGCCTCTTCTCCTGCACGGGGTGGTGGGGTGTTAAACTACCCCGTGCACCGCCTCGGGGTCCATCGAATAGGGGACTGGGACTTCCCCATGTCCCTCGCCCCTGGACCCATTCATGGGGGGATGTAGAGGGCGTTATCCGCCCTTCCTCGGCACCGGGTGCGTCTTCTGCTACTGTATTTCGCCTCTAGGTCCCAGGGCGGGCAACCGTCCAGGACGCAAGCCGCTTTGTAGGAAATCGTGCAATACCCGCGGACGACCCTGACGGCCATCGCCCTCTGCGGCTTGTGCAGAATGGTGAGTGTTCCGGCCGTCAGGTCCATCGCCCACACAGGGGCCCCATACAGGGCCATGGACCGCACGATTCCCACTTACAACCGCCTACAGGCGGCGCTCGGACCCCCCATGTTACGCGAAAGTAATTATTTGTACAACAAATACTAGACTAACACAAAATCACGTTGTTTGCACTAAATGTATGAACTAAACCATATGTCTAACGCAATAAATTCAATAAGAAACCGTCGACTAAAATTTCGTAGCTAAATTCAATTTTATATGCAAGTATTGCACAAAAAACTGATTTTATTTCGAAAATTATTTAAACGACGAATTACGAACATGCGCAACTTTCGCGCGTGATCAGTTGACTGACCGAATGGTGAATGAAGTCTATGAACTGGCGTCGGATTCGCTAATCGGGGGTTGACGAGCGACCTTTTCTTAAGTTTCATTGGGTAATGCTAATGAGTTACATTTCCGATTGATACAGAGTTAAAATTTATACAGAAAATGCACCATTCTTTAATTTAGCAAGGTAAATTTTATTGTTGTAGTAACTCACTATCATGAAATCACAAACACATAGTCAAGACGAGAAAAAAAAACACGTTTGAATATTAGTTGGATGGTTTGTTAATTATAAAAATGTGAGCACTTGTTTTTCATGCGATTGAGACTGAATCTTGCAATGTGAAATTTATTCTTTGTAATAACTATGTTGGTCCCGAATGCATTTAGTAAACTGAGTTTTCTCCCAGCCGGGGGAGAAAACTCACAGTTTACTAAATGCACGTTGTTTAGAGATTTTTTATTCAGAAATAATCTGAGGTAGAGTCCGTCTTACGAGATAGCGCTACAGGCATGCGACAGAGGCTATGTGTTAGTAGATATGTTTATGTGAGTTTAAATGTTTGTATTTTTGTAATCGCACTCACGATGTAGGAGTAATTCCCAGAGTGGGACAACTTATATAAAAAAGAGTCATAATTATCTCAAAATCGTAATACAGGCACTCTTCAGAAAAAGGTCTGTAAGTAAGTTAAAAGGATTATTTCTAACTAAATCCTATTAATATAGTACCTATAGTTTTTATCCGGATATTCCCACTGGATCGAATTTATGCGGGTAAAACTGTGTGTGCCTCCTCTCGATGAGAGGGACTGGGCCGCAATCTACCACGCGGGTCTAATGCGGGTTGGTACTGTCGTAATAATTCTATATATTGTAAATTCTTTGGCAAGTACTCATTCCACTTTATAAGTAAGTTCCTTGGGCGCCATACCACACAACTTAAAAAAATCTCTGGCAGAAAACAATATGACAGCTAGTTCCTCTTCTTCTACTCTATTAGAATGAAATGCATATTTAGTTCTTATTCTCTCGCTTGGCTCGTTTTTAGGGTTCCGTATCTAAAAGGTAAAACGGAACCCTATTCATGAGACTTCGCTGTCCGTCCGTCCGTCAGTCACCAGGCTGTATGATACAGCCTGGTGACATATACTTCTCATGTTTGCCAAAATATACCCGACGGTGTCACAATGATGTTACACACATAGTCTGCCAAAGTCTGCGGACCAATATTGATGTCATGACAATTGCATGGAGTTTTGACGGGACGGGATTTCATTGGACTTTTAAAATCTATACTCTATACTAATATATAAAGCTGAAGAGTTTGTTTGTATGTTTATTCGCGCTAATCTCGGGAACTACTAGTGCGATTTGAAAAATTCTTTTTGCGTTGGATAGTCCATTAATCCTAGAAGGCTTTAGGCTATATAACATCACGCTGTGACCAACAGGAGCGGATCATTACTAACTCCACGCGAACGAAGTCGCTGGCGGCAGCTAGTTATTTATAGTGTCGTTTACTAAATAAAAGCGCGTGATTTATGTAGTAAAAACTGCATTCAGTAAATAATTCATAAAGAACATTGAAATATCGCAGCTTAGTGGCCACATCATTTATTTGTAAAAAATCACCTATCTACAATATCCATGTTTGCGAAGCAATAAATACTTTACTTTTCTTTACTTTATTTATCATGACTTTGCTTCAAACCTCCCTCATAGTCGGTGCCCAATTAATGACGATTTCGCTAGAAGTTACCTACAAATTAAATCATTAACATAACTGTCTAAGTTAAGTTAATAATTTTAAGCATTTAATTAAGTAAGTAATTTTGTCTCGTCTTCCTTGAATTATACAAGAGAGGAACATTAACCAAATCTATTGCATTTCCATTGGATTTAAACTCGATGTTTATTTATCCGTGAACGAGTTGTTTTGACAGCTGTTGTGGTTGACGTCACTAGCCCACGTGCCCGTTTTTCACGTGAAACTCTGTAACATAAACACGCAGCCTTTATGTACAGACGACAACACATCAAGTTACTACAATCTGTCAAATTTCTTTATTTGACTTTCAACTTTATTGCTAGTCATCCGTACCAACAGAAGCAAAAGATTTAAGTACATTGTCAAATGAGGCATAATTTGTGACTCGCCGAACTTGGGAAAGACGAATTTCAGCGATTTTTTTTTTTTTTAATTGTAAACTAGCGCTTGACCACAATCCCGCCTTATGTTTCACATTCCCGCCGCTAGTTTATTAAGAGCCTATTCACTCTAGTCTTGAAGGCACTCAAATTGTAGTGTGACGGAAACACCGCCGCTGGCAAGTTGTTCTAGTCCCTCGATGTACGCGGTATAAAAGAAGAAGCGAAACGCTTCGTCCGGATCGTAGTGGTGTTAACAACGTATGGGTGGAAAGTCGCCGTACGACGGGTCGTCCGATGGTGGATGTCTAGAATTAGTCTTATTCTGAGAAAATATTTTGATTTTTTCGTAGTCTTTCTCTATTAGAACTATCGAACGGCAGTTATAATCTCTAGGACAACCAGCCGTGTTTGAAAAAATCTTTTTGCGTTTGACAGCAGATTTTTTGCTTTTTGTGTTATGGCATCTCGCAGTTGACCATTAGAGGCCGTGACTACTTAATCGGACTTTCCTGTGGATGCCTTAATAACAATTAAAGCCTCCAGCCAGGGGCACTTAAAAAACTAAACTAAAGCTAAGGAGCGACTACGCACTAAGGGCACCCACTGTGGGGTACAAACCTCGGCTTAGGGCGTCGCTAGAGAAGACAGCAAGGGACGGCTGGATCGAAAGGGTTCTTAGTGGTTTGATGACCACGGCATTTCCTAGTACTAGCTATGAGAAGAAACACCGAAACAATCTCAGAGGTCATTGTTGGTGTAATGTTTTGTACGTAGGTTGTATTACGAGAAAAATAAAGCTGTCATGTTGTGTCACTCATGCTTTCCACATATTTTTCATTGGCGACGAGGATTTTTATTATTTTAAAGAGATACACGCGTGAAAATGTCTATTGGAAAGTGTTAAAATAAAAGTAATATTCTAGACTATTTTACCTCTTATGTATTCTGCCTTAGATCGTCCGAAATACGAGAAGTAAAGGAATGAAAATTGCATTAAGCTTCAATCATTATATTATCACATTTAAACACAACTATCTAATTACAAACCACTTTCTTTAATATTAATAAATTATTTTTGTATTTTTACAGCCGTCAAAACATTTTTAATACCGGTGACGAGACAGGACATCATTTTTCTTTTTTATTCGAATTTTAACATTTTTCGAATCGCAGTACTAGAGTAAACTAAAAAGGTTGGTTTTCTGTAAAACGAACAAACCTTATTTTCAACACACCTCCTTGAGTTTTATAGAAAAACATAAAAACATAACCTACACGAATACACAACAATATCACATTCAATAAACAATCAGTATCATTAAATTACAATTTCTTAATAAACGTTAATCAGTTGTCTCAGTTTTTGAAATTTAGATTTGCCCAACGCCTTTGTCAAAATATCTGCCAATTGATCATCAGTGTTTATCTTTGTCACATCAATTACTTCCTTTTTTTCATAATCATTTACAAAGTGATAGCTTACGTCAATATGTTTAGAGTTTTTACAAAATTTACCGTTCTTTGAAAGGGACATGGCACCACTATTATCTTCATAAATTTTAACTGGTTTGGAAATTTTAACACCTAAATCACCTAATATGCCTATCACTGGTAAAACTTCTGTTACACAATCGGCTAACGCATAATATTCCGCATGAGTTGATGCTCTTGACACTATTCTTTGTTTATGGGTCTTCCACATTACTGGATTATTAAACACTCTTATTATAATTCCTGTAGTTGACTTTCTGTCATTTTTATCTGCAGCCCAATTAGCATCTACAACTGCGTCTAAGCAATCATCATATTCCGCATTAAAATTAAGTGCCAAATTTTGGGAATGATATAAATACTTTAGAATCCGTAATGCATAATTATAATGTGTGACGCTATAATAATTTTGAAAACGACTCATAAAGTTTACGCTATACGAAACATTGAGAAATTCTGCTCTATCGGTGTCTCATATGTCTTAGAATCTTTTATATTATATTTTTCTGCCAAACTTTCTATATATTTGCACTGACTCAAAATCATTCTTTTAAGTTCCGGCTTATAATCAATATCAATACCTAAATATTGTTTTACTTTTCCTAAATCCTTCATCCGAAATCTATCACTCAACAGTTGTTTAACTTTCCTAATCGTGTTCTCTTTTTCGGCACAAATCAAAATGTCATCCACGTATAGACATAGGTAGTTATGCATAGCCAGCCCTTACCTCGCATAGTAACAGTGACACAACATCATAACATGCCACCCAGTTGTTCCGGGTAGCCATTAAGTAAGTTTCATTCCGATGAAATCAGTGACAAACAAAACAATAAGCATTGTCTAACAGATTCCTCTTGTGAGTCGCAAACACACAAGCATTCTGATGAAATCAGTGACAAACAAAACAATAAGCATTGCCTAACAGATTCCTTTTGTGAGTTGCAAACACACAAGCAAACCTTCATTTAGTATATAAGCATGTGTAACTTACATTTAAGTGTTCTTATTTTGTTCAATATTAATCATATAATTGTAAAGCTCATGCTGAGCAGACGTTTATTTTTGAAATAAATATTTTTTATTAAAAATCTCTAACGCTCATATTTGACTGGCGCAGCCGGGTCGGATTAGCAAGTCGCGTACAAGTGATCGTTAATAGACACAAAAATCGGTCGTAACGTCATCCTAGTCGCATAGACTTCTAGTCTGTAAAGAACCTAACAAATAAATTCGTCAAAAGGCGCAAGCTCAGCAGCAGCAGCAGAACAAGAACCGGCATGGGATCGAGCAAACTGTGAGTAGACCCTTATTCGCACTGTCTCCCATCCCTTGTCTATATTCCTTACGATTTATTGGACTAGACATCGCCGATAACGTAACTCATCTATTTTTGGTCAAAAATTGTCAAATCTAGATTTAGTTTTAATATAACAAATTGGACTTACATTGCCAATCTGTTACTTTGTGAAAATTACTCGAACATTAGTGATTTTTACATTTTTAGATTAAGTCGCGTAATTTGGACTAAAATCGCCAAATACGTTAATTGTTTGCTTTAAATATTAACAAAATGAATATTCAACTTATCCCAAAGGAAATCCAAAGCATCATTCCCAGATTCGATGGTGATGATAAGTTATTAAACCTTTTTATTTCTAAATGTGAATATGTTATTAGAAGTTTCAGAGGAGAGAACAACTCAGCTCAACAAACTTATTTATTTCACTGTATAACAAGTAGGTTAGTAGGAAGAGCCGCCGTTTTAATAAGTGAACGCGAGAATATTACCACTTGGGAAGGTCTAAAAGAACTCTTTGTTCAACATTTTGGTGACCCTAGATCGGAAGCATGTATAAGCATAGAATTAGAAAACCTTAAAATTAAACATGGTGAATCTTATATAGACTTTTGCCACCGTATACAGAACGTAAGAAGCTCGCTAATTTCTAAAGTAAACCTTTTAACTGACGAAGGTATAAAAGCAGCTAAATATATTATATACAATAACACAGCTCTCAACGTCTTTCTATACAACTTACCGGAAGATTTGATAAAATTTGTTAGACTAAATAAATGTAATACATTAGAATCCGCATTAAGTGTTGTTATCGAGGAAGTTAATTTCCAAACCCGATATAACTCCCGAAATAAAAATAAAACAAACTCTAACAATAATAATCCTAGTTTAAACAACCCTAGACCCAACTTTACGGCACCAATTCAACATAAGTTCGGTATTCCAACAAACAATAATTCGCAACAACCTTTTAAACCAAACTTTACCCCCGACCATAATCATGGTAATCAAAGATGTGGTATCCATCCGCAAGCACCTAAACCACATACACAGAATCAGAATCAAAGATCCCAGATTCCTCATCAACCACAACAACTTCCACGGACAATGAATAATTATAAAAATTCAGGTTTTTTCAAAGCCAATCCAAACCAACAATTTCGTTTTGGTGTAAACAACCAACCACCCAGACAAAACACCGACGTTTCCATGAGAACGGTACAAAATAATATGTTGGACGAATCCATTAATTGTGACGTTAATTATGAACAACTATGTTCTTGCGAAGATAATCAGTGTGTAGCAATCTCAGAAGAAGATAATAACCAACTAAACTGCGTACAAAACGAATCAGAAAATGAAAATTTTCCAACAGAAGCCTCTGTAACGGACCAGCCGAAATAATACAATTAAACTATAATGGTCTTAGACTACCACATATTTATTTACCGGAGATAGATGCAATTTTTCTAATAGATACAGGAAGTTCACGGTCATTTATTAACGAAGAACTAGCCGACCAATTCTTTAAGTACTATATAGATGTAGAACCATTCGAAGTCATTAGTACTCACGGACGTAGCAAGCATAGCGAAGTTGCATACATCCCTTTAACAGATACATTCAATGCAGATATCTATCACAAGTTCTATATTTACACAGTAGATCAACAATATAACGGTCTTATTGGCTCAGACTTATTAAAAAGGTTGGAAGCTAATATAGATATGAAGAATCAGGTATTGAGGACAAGTACTACCGACATCCCAATTTTATATAATCCATTTTACCAGATAATAATACCACCTAGATCAGAAACACGCGTAAAGGTACCAACAATGTTAGACAATGGCACTGCAATCTTAAACCACGTCGAATTCTGTCCAGGAGTTCGCATGCCTGATGCCTTAGTCAACTGCGTAGACTCTTTAGCTCAAACAGTCATTCAGAACACCACTGATACTGAAATGTCTATAACATTTGAAAAGCCATTTACTGTATTTAAGATAGAACAAGAATTACCAAATAGTTGCATAGTAAATAAATTAGACAATAATTTAAATATTGACAGATTACTTAATGAAAACTTAAGTAAATTACGGCTTGATCACCTCAATATAGAAGAAAAATCTTTAATATCAAACTTGTGTGCAGAATATAAGGACATCTTCCACTGCGAACAAGTACCACTATCTTTTACAAACCAGGTCAAACATAAAATCCGCACTAAGAATGAAGATCCAATATACATACGCCCATATAGACACCCTATTAGCCAAAACCAAGAAATACAGAAACAAGTTGATAAACTATTAAAAAATAATATCATAACAGAATCACACTCACCTTGGAGTGCCCCGGTCCATCTAGTCCCTAAGAAAATGGACTCCTCGGGTGAACAAAAATTTAGAATGGTCATAGATTATAGGAGACTCAACGAAATAACAATAGACGACAAATATCCATTACCCAATATAACAGATTTGTTTGATAGGTTAGGAAAAGCCTCTTACTTTTCTACAATAGACCTAGCTAGCGGTTATCATCAATTGGAGGTCGAAAAGGATGATCAACCTAAAACTGCATTTACAACACAATCAGGACATTATGAGTTTACTCGAATGCCCTTTGGCTTAAAGACAGCCCCAGCAACTTTCCAACGTGCAATGGACAATGTGCTCCGCGGACTACAAGGCATACATTGTCTAGTATATTTAGATGATATAATTGTGTATTCAACCAGCCTTCAAGAACACATAGATAAGCTCAGGAAAATATTTGATAGACTTAGACAAACAAATCTTAAAGCCACTCTAGATAAATGCGAATTCCTAAAAAAGGAAGTGTTATATCTAGGACATACAATAACAAAGGATGGTCTTAAACCAAATAACGACAAAATTGAAGCAGTTCTAAAATTCCCTTTGCCTAGAACACCAACGGAAATAAAAAGTTTCCTAGGTTTAGTAGGATACTACCGTAAATTCATTAAAGACTTCTCTAAAATAACACAACCCTTAACTAACTGCCTTAAAAAGAAAAATAAAGTTATAATAACTAAGGAATACATAAATGCATTCGAAAAGTGCAAGGAGTTATTAACCAATGCACCATTATTACAATTTCCAGACTTTGACAAGCCTTTCCTCTTAACAACAGATGCATCTAACTTTGCACTAGGAGCGGTCCTATCTCAAGGTCCCGTTGGCAGTGACAAACCAATAGCTTTCGCGAGTAGAACTCTCAACGATGCCGAAACGCGCTATAGTGCCATAGAAAAGGAACTATTAGCAGTTGTTTGGGCATGTAAACATTTTAGACCCTACCTGTATGGTAAAAAATTTACTATTTTAAGTGATCATAGACCATTAGTTTGGTTAAATTCTATAAAAGAGCCCGGAAGTAGACTCAATAGATGGAGACTTAGACTTTCTGAATTCGATTACGAAATTAAGTACAAACCCGGTAAACAAAACGGTAATGCAGATGCACTGTCCAGAATAAAAGTTAACGCTTTAGATGATGTATCAATGATAGTCAATACTGATAGTTCAAAAACCATTGTCATCTCATCAGATGAAGATGATAATATTACAGTTTCATCCAGCATTTCTAAAGATAGACCTAGATCACCTTATTCGATTCCATCGATAGGTAGTGAAACAGTTACAGCCTCGGAAAGAGCAGAATCTCCTTCCTTAGCAACAGTTCATTCAGAAGAAAACACTGATTCCTCTGATATCCCGATATTAAAGGAAGCCATAGATACGAAACCGAATCAAATACTAGTATATACTTGGTATAAAAATGAGTATAGTGTTAAAAATCTATCCAGAAACAAACAGAAAATATTTGAAGTACACATACCAATAGACAAACCGGATTTAATCAAGGATTTCTTAAAAACATATATTCGTCCGAAAATTAAATATTATATTTATTTTGAAGACCAACGCCATCGACAAGAGTTTTCAAAAATAATAACAAATCTCTTTAAAAAAGACGCAATAAGCATTTATGAGTGCACTGAAAGAGTTATTTATGTAGAAGACGAAAACGAACAACGAGAAATAATAACGAAATATCATATCGGAAAAACATGTCATCGTGGTATCAAAGAAACCATAGCCCATTTAAAAAGAACATATTATTGGAATAGCTTAGAACAAACCGTAGCCAGTATAATTAACTCTTGTGATCTGTGCAAACAAATGAAATACGATAGAAAACCTTTAAAACCTGAACTGCAATTAACTCAAACACAAAATAAACCTTTTCAAGAAATTTTTATGGATATATTTTCTATAGAAGGAACCTATTTCCTTACTATTATAGACGCATTTAGTAAACTAGGACAAGCGATTGAAATATCAAACAGGTCCACACCAGAAGTTATTAGAGCACTATTAAAATATTTCTCTAATTATGGTGTCCCTCAAAAGATCAGTGCCGATCCTGGATCTGAATTTAATAATAACCTCTTAAAAGAAATGTTAAACTTTTATAAAATAGATCTACACATAGGTACACCACATAATCCAAATTCTATGGGACTTGTCGAAAGATTCCATTCAACTATCATAGAAATTTATAGACTAGCAAAATATGAAAGAAAGATTACCGACGCCGCATCTGTCATGACTTACGCTGTCATGTCATATAACCAATCCATCCATTCAACTACTGGTTTAACTCCATTTGAAGTAGTCTTTGGACATACTGACGCTTCGAGCATTTTTGCAGTAAACTTTGATAAAAATTATACGCAACAATTAGTAACCGATCACGTTAAACGTACCAAATACCTCTATAACTATTTAACAAATAAAATGCTACAATCTAAAGAAAAAATAATAGAGAAACGCGGAGGAGAAAAACAATTTGACATCAAAACAGGCGACAACATTTACATGAAAGGAGTTAATACAAGACGTAGTAAAGATAAGCCTAGATACCAAAAGGCAACAATAGTAGATAAAGTTAATAGAAATACCGTAACAGTAGCAAATAAAGCCCGCAAAATAAAGAAAATACCAATTAAAGACATAAAGCGTCCTCCACAGGTTCGCCCTCGTGATAGTGATGCAAGCAACCCTGAACCTGACCCTTCAGCTTCAAAGGATTGAAGATAATCCAGGAATACTCCCTGTTAAAGAAGGCCAAGCTTCGCTAAGCCCCTATAACTGGAATATAATTAAGATATTAGATTTAAATTTAGTTCATAAGAATTTAGACTACAATATAGGGAAGTATTACGAAATAACCAATTATATGAAGGATAAATTAGATACATACATTTTAGACGGTAGCTTTGTTGATGCTGAATTGCAAACCCAATATATAATGAACATAACTATAGAACGATACTATCAGTTAATTCCAAACATAAGGATTAAAAGGGGACTTATCAATCCAATTGGATCAATAATTAAAGCAATTACTGGAAATTTAGATAACGATGATGCTACTAGATATGATAACTTAATAAACAGTCTACAATCACAACAAAATGTAACGATGAACAAAATTACTTTAATTTCCGAAATAATTGATACATTTAATAACTTTACAAATTCAACAAGAAACAACTTTATCATACTAGACAAAACTATTAAGGAAATAGAAGAAATTTTAAATAACACCCAATTTCAAAGGAGTAAAAACCTGATTATAAATACATACGACATGTTAATTCATAATTTTCAAATATTATTAACCCGCTTAGATGAAGTGGAGACAGCAGTAGCATTCAGTAGAGTGAATGTATTACATCAGTCTATACTGAATACATCCGAACTATTTAACATTCTTATAGACATTGAGAAAATAGATAAGTTAGCATTCCCTGTAACCATCGGAAATTTAGTTAACATAGAACATTGTATTGATATAAAAGCTTATGTAAAGGGCAAACAAATAACTTTTATTATGTCAGTACCAACAGTCCAAGCAGATGTCTATAACTACTACACCTTACACCCTTTTCCTATGTACAACTCCCACCTTAAATTATCATTCCTCATAACTCCTAAACATTCCCATATCCTTGCGAAAGGGTCGAAAGTAGTATCACTCTCTCAGCCTTGCAGAGAAATAGACGAAGGAAAGTTCCTTTGTTACGACGACATCGTGTCTCCTGAAGAAGAAACAAAATGCATCGTAGATCTGATGACCTTCTCTACGAAGATAACATCATGCCTGCCTCTTACAGTTAATGCATCAACTGTTAAAATTAAATCCATACAACAAGACTCTTGGCTAATTTTCGCAGGTTTCCCTACATTCTTAACAGAATACTGTGGCAACGACATGAGCCAACACGACATCATGGGTACCTACATTCTAACCCTGAACAATGCCTGTGAAGTAAAATTTGGAACAACGACGCTGAGAAAACACCGTCTTCAAACAGGAGAAGTTGTCTTCCGCAGCTCACCATCCATACATCTACCTAGCATCGTGACACCACAAGACGTATCCCGCAAGACTATCAGCTTAGATGAAATCAACTTAGAAAATCTACAATTTCTATCACATGCCCTAAAGGATAACAGTGAAGTGATAAACAGTGAAAACCATTTTGTGAACGTGCATAGTGTTAGTATAGGAACCATTGTAATTTACGTTATTCTACTTACTATGTTAATAATAACTATGTATCGTTATAGACATGTATTAAGATGTAAATTCAGTCAAAATCATCAACCTCATAAATTGTCTTCGAATGATGATTTTGAACTTACGGAGGGAGGAGTTATGCATAGCCAGCCCTTACCTCGCATAGTAACAGTGACACAACATCATAACATGCCACCCAGTTGTTCCGGGTAGCCATTAAGTAAGTTTCATTCCGATGAAATCAGTGACAAACAAAACAATAAGCATTGTCTAACAGATTCCTCTTGTGAGTCGCAAACACACAAGCATTCTGATGAAATCAGTGACAAACAAAACAATAAGCATTGCCTAACAGATTCCTTTTGTGAGTTGCAAACACACAAGCAAACCTTCATTTAGTATATAAGCATGTGTAACTTACATTTAAGTGTTCTTATTTTGTTCAATATTAATCATATAATTGTAAAGCTCATGCTGAGCAGACGTTTATTTTTTGAAATAAATATTTTTTATTAAAAATCTCTAACGCTCATATTTGACTAGGTATACTTTTTCACTATTGATACACCCTGTATACAAACAATAATCATAATCAGATCTTTTAAAATTAATGCTGAGCATAAATTCATTGTAACACTCATACCAGTCTCTTGGACTCTCTCGCAATCTATATAATGCTTTTCTTAGTTTGCATACTTTGTTGTCTTTAACTTTGTAACCGTCTGGTGGATAAATATAAACTTCTGATTTAATAGTTCCATTCAAGAAAGCTGTCTCTACATCCATACATTCTATATGCCAACCTCTTACACAAGCAGTTGACATCAAAGCTTTCATTGTAGTCATTCTAGCAACAGGCGAGTAAATCTCTTCATATTCATCATAAACTTGTTGAAAACCTTTTGCTACTACGCGCGCTTTATATATGCCATTAGATTTAATTCGAAAAATCCATTTTACTTCAATTATATTTTTATTTATTGGTTCATCAACTATTTGCCATGTTTCATTTTGTTCTAAACTATTAATTTCATTATTCATTGCATTTTTCCACAAATTTGCTTGAGGACTACTAATTGCTTCCTCGTACGTTTCTGGTACACTTACATCACATACATTTACATATACTATGTGATCGTTCAATCTTGCGGGTAATTTTCTTTCCCTTCTTGGGCGACTTGGTTTGCTCACCTCCTCAACATTAGATTTCTCTCTTTAATTTTCTTCACCTTCAACTGTATCAAAATATTCATCATTATTGTCAGTATGTTCTCTTAATTTCTCATTTTCATTTATCTGTGTTCTTTCTTTGTCTTCATTCATGTTCCTATTTTCACCATTACTATCCTCATTATCTGTATCATGATTTGGATAAGACTGATATTTAATTACTTTTGCTTCTGAATCAATAAAAATAACATGTCGACCAATAATAATTTTATTATCTACCAACACCTTGTACCCTGTATCTGTATAACCTACTAAACATCCTTTCACCCCTTTTGGGTTTTACTTTGAAGTTCTTTTTTCTTCAGGTACACGGACAAAACATTTACTACCATATAATCTCAAGTACTTTACGTCTGGTTTCCTTCTATAAAATATTTCAAACGGGCTTTTCTTTTCCGCAGTATTTGTCAAAATTTTATTTCTTAAATAAGCTGCTGTAAGTACATATTCAGGCCAATATTTTTTTATCTAATTTTGCTTCTGTCATTAAGCATCGTGCTCTATCCATAATTGTTCTGTTATATCTTTCAGCAGTTCCATTAAGTTCGTGAGTATAAGCTGGTCCAGGATTCAAAAATATTCCGTTATCTTTTGCAAAATTATAAAAATCTCTATTGAGGTATTCACGGCCTCTATCACACCTTATTTCCTTCACACTATTTCTTCATGATTCACATAAGTTCTGAAGCAATCAAACACTTCACTTTTATTTTTAATCACACACTCTGCAGCATGTCAAATCAAATCAAATCAAATCATTTATTTCAAATAAACCAGTTACAGGCACTTTTGAATTGTCAGACGGTCGGTCAGTCAATAAGATGAAGCTAGTCGCCCATTCCAAAGAGTAGGTACCTATGGAGAAGAACGGGCAAGAAACTCCATGGACACTCTTTTAAATTTTTAAGCTATTGTTACAAATATTTGATTACATCATTCATGTTGAAATCAACCGCGTGAGAACGATGCAGAAATATATTGTACGCTGAGAGCGTCCATTATGGAAAACATACAAAAATCAATTCAGAAATTAAAATACGCCGTGGCAGCTAAGAGATGACCAGTCCCCTCCGACGGCGTCCGTTCACGAACATGACGTATGGATCAGCATCATTCAGCTCAACCATATCGAAGGGCGAGACTTTTGAGTGAGCATGACATACTTTCAACAGCCAGAGCACAAGCACAGAGCACAGTCAATAAAAAAGACTAACCCAACAAATAAATGCCTTACAGCACATTCGTACATTGTGCTCACACGTTTGCCATGCAATTATACAATACTAAGAAATTGAATCTACACAATGCTAAGATGGTTTTGTCCAAAGTTCAGCAGCTCCAACAGTGTTCCCGAATCTGTGGAAAGTTTAGCTCCTGTGCAGCTGTACAAGTGCCGAACACCTCTGTCAGCGATACAATTCCGTAACGTACAATATGCTTGGCTACATAGTGTGTAATACAGTGTAGTGTGTAATTACATATTAAAACTACAAGAGGAAAAATCAAAGAACAATCATTGTATAGAAATCGGACGCAGCTCAAGCCCAAGCCTTTTTGTCCTCAATATAATCCTTCACACTATAAAATGCTTTCTGACACAACTTACGTTTAATGAAGGATTTGAATTTATTCAGGCTCAGATCATGAACCACCTCTGGAAGTCCATTGTAAAAATGTATACATTGGCATCTGAAAGAGCCACCTATTTTCTTGAGCCTTGTTGTAGTTGTCTGCTGTAATCATCAATAAATGAAACGAAATATCTTTGTTCATTATAACCTACCGGAGTAATTGGTCCATTCACATCAGTATGTACGATTTCTAAAATTTTCGTAGCTCTACGTCTATTATTTTCGAAGGGTAAATTCGTCATCTTGTTTTGTAAACAAATTTCACACTGTATGTAATTCCCGTTTAGTCTTTCAGGTAATCCGGTTAATAATTTATGCCTACACATTTCTTTTAATTTTGAATAATTAACGTGACCAAGCATTCGATGCCATTTCTCTTTCAACGACATTTCTTGTACATTTGTATTTACATATTTATCGCCACTTATTTTACCTTCTAGTTCATACAATTTATTCTTTTTTCTAGCTACAGCTACTAACTTATATTGCGAACTATATATATTAGCAATTTCATTTTGGAATTTAATCATGTTCCCTCTATTCACAATACTGGATACACTAAGCAAGTTTCTTTTCATATTAGGGACATAATAAACATTGTCAATATCAATTTTGTGCAATTGACAGTTTGCATAACAATGCATTGTAATCTTTCCTATCTTTTCCGATTTTAAAGAAAAACCATCACCTACTCTAATATTTACTGGATTGTCTAACTTTTTATACTCACAAAAGTATCTGTCATCGTTCACGATGTGGTCACTACAGCCGCTATCCAGGAGCCAATTCACTGTATTTGCTTCAGCTGTCAGCACTTCGACGTTGAAGCCAACCGACGAATTTCCTGCTGTAGGATCGTTATTATAGTTATTACCTCGCAGTCCTCTATAACCTCTGTAGTTACGTCCTCGGTAGCTTCGATAACATCGTCCACCTCTATGGAATCTTCCACGGTATTGTCCACGCTGACTATTTTTCAATTTAGGTCAATCTCTTTTAAAGTGTCCTTCTCTATTACATTCGTAACAAGTTTGTTTGAACGAACTGGTACTTGCAAATGTCTGCTCACTACATTCAACGTTCTCTGTTTCTTTCTTTTTATACTCCAGTAACAGTTTTGACTTAACATATTCGACAGTTTGACTTTATTTAGGTAAAGCGTCTACAATATTCACAATGTTTTCAGATTTGGATGGTAGGGCCAACAATAAATAGTTTAATTTGTCTTCATCAGTAACTTTTTCTCCTGCTCCTTTTAAATCATTTATTTGCTTTTCAAATGTCTGAAAGAATTCCAGCGGGTTCCCATCTTTGAATTTCGTTTGCAATATCTTTCTTTTAAGTAACAATTTGTTGGCACATCCTTTAATCAAATACATGTCATCTAGTTTTTTTTATCATTTTATTTGCAGTTCCTTCAGCTATTGTAATATCTAGCTGCGAGTTACTGATACTGTTAACTACATAGTTTTGAGCCTTCAAATCTATCTTTTTCCAATCATTTTCCGTCATAGGCTCCGTCTTTACTTCCTGCTCTATGGCCTGCTCGCAGTTCTTTAATTGCAGTAACAATTTCAATCTGAATTTCCATTGCTCATAGTTAGTACCATCAAATATAGGTAATCTCAATTCTTCCTTTCCTTCCATAATTTAAATCTATCTAATATACTCCTTCCTCTCTATCCACGCTCTGCTACCATGTTAAAATAGAAGTAATATTCTAGACTATTTTACCTCTTATGTATTCTGCCTTAGATCGTCCGAAATACGAGAAGAAAAGGAATGAAAATTGCATTAAGCTTCAATCATTATATTATAACATTTAAACACAACTATCTAATTACAAACCACTTTCTTTAATATTAATAAATTATTTTTGTATTTTTACAGCCGTCAAAACATTTTTAATACCGATGACGAGCCAGGACATCATTTTTCTTTTTTATTCGAATTTTAACATTTTTCGAATCGCAGTACTAGAGTAAACTAAAAAGGTTGGTTTTCTGTAAAACGAACAAACCTTATTTTCAACAGAAAGGTCTCGGAGTTCAAAGTGAGTGATGGTAACTGGGCCACGTACATAGAAAGGCTGGAAAGTTATTTTGTGGTAAATAATGTGTCGGTAGAAATGAGACTGCCGACATTGATAGCGGCTATGGGAGACGAGGCTTATGAGTTACTGAGCAACTTGACCAGCCCGATGAGGCCTAATCGGAAAACATACGCGGAAGTGGTACAAATCTTAAGAGATCACTTGCAACCAGAACCGTCTGAAGTTGCGGAACGGTACAGGCTCCGTCAACGTAGACAGTGTGGCGGTGAAGCCATTCATAATTATGTTTCGGAGCTTAAAAATTTGACGAAAAATTGCGGTTTTGGCATTTCGTTAGATGAAAATTTACGCGATCAGTTTGTTTGCAGTCTGCGGTCGGAGATAATAAGGCAGCGGCTTTTCGGTGAAGAAAATTTGACTTTTGCAAGGGCAGTTAAGATAGCACACATGATGGAAGCTGCGGAACGGGATGCGGCGGTCGTAGAACATCCAGGGCCCGGAGAGTATGATAAAGGCGGAAGTACGAGCGCATCTACGCCAGTACACGCGGTCAACTCGGGGCGGGGTCGAAGCAACCGCGGCGGGGGCGGACTGCCCTTCGGAACACGCCCGCAGCGGAACTATACCTTGCAGTGTGAAGCATGTGGTGGTGATCACATCAAGGATGATTGTCGCTACAAGAAATTTATTTGCGGTCGCTGTGGACGACGTGGTCACCTGCGCCGTGTTTGTCCTCAACGAGCTGGGAGTTACAAGTCCGGCAATAATACGGTTGCTCACGTCCAGATGGAGAGCCGTGGCCCGAACATGCCGGAAAACAGCGCTGTATCTGAGCTTTTAGGGGAGGACGAACCTCCGTCTTCGGACGAGGACACTTGGACAGCGGAGGAACCGGTACACCAACTGTCGAAAAATGGGTATAAACCGGTGAGTTTACACGTTTTGGTCGATGGAAAGGATTTGTCGATGGAAATCGATACTGGATCGTAAGTTTCATGTATTAGTAAACAAACGTATCAAAGGTTATTTTCGCATCTTCCGATTGAAAAGTCATCAATGATTTTTAAATTCTATGACGGTTCACAAGTACTACCTTTAGGAACAATAAAACCTTTAGTGGGTGGAGGGGCCAAAGTGGCTTCGCGGGGTTTAATACCTTCCTTCAATCCAGACTGTAATTTTTTAAGGAAAAGAAAATGGCGTCACTGTCGCGCTGTAAACTCTTAACCTAGGAATGGGTTATAGAATCATGCACCTTACCTCGCTTCACGCCGGGCTGTTCCGTCGTCTCGTAGGAGTTCGATCAGTCCACTCCGTCTTCGACTTTCTTCACCCTCGCGGTTCGGCACAAGTTCAAAAAAAACACACGTGGTTATCAAGTTCCCCGCTAACAGTTTCGGTTTCTTTTCTTGAAGCCAAAAAGACACGTCTCCAATTTGAGCGGATGGTTACAACTTATAATCGAATGATTATATCGTTCAGCGATAAATTCACACAGCAAAGCTATGCGATTGCGGGTTTTGAAACAGCGGTTAGAACGCGGATAGCGCGCGGTACGGGAATGCGCACGCGCGGAGTTCCATGGGCACACTGAACTTGTCTTCTCTAGTATGATCAAGGCGCTGCTATCGATCAGCGCCATCTCACGGGCAGCGGGTGCATGACGTAATAGAGGGTTACGGGGACAAGGAAATTAGCTACGAGATACTGCGCGACAGCTCCATTCATAAACGCCAATAGATGGCGTCAACATCCTCCCCCCTTTTGAAGGGTCACCTTCAAAACCCAATCATGAAATACAGCGAAAACTGCGAAAATATAATATTGAAACTGCGACTTTATATAAATAACTGCGATAATACTAAACTAACTAACTGCTAACACTTAAACTACTTGTGTTTATCAAATTAATAATCCTACTGTGTAGGTAGTGGGCACAAACGCACGACCGGACGTACGTATGTACCTTTAGCGGTTCTTACAGAAGCTACACGCGTTACCCCATCGTCGGAAGGAAGCGTCCTTTCCTTTGCATTATCAGTTATGATGATTACACCATGCCAGCCTTGATTGGCACAGTCGGAGTATTCCATTTCTCTCGAGTTTGCAAACCGTGTAAATACTCCATTCTCCACCTTCGCAAAAAGGACTGAACTAACTTATCAAGTAGAGAATGTCTCTGAAGCAGATTGAGATTATCTGATTCTACTTCAGGTGCGGGCAATGAAAGCAGAGGTGCGGTATGCAAAAAATGGCTCGGAGTCAATGCGGTAAGCTCTGCGGAATCGGCACTCAGAACTATGAGAGGCCTAGAATTTAACAAATACTCGCTCTGAGTGAGTACTGTAACTAGCTCTTTGTAAGAATGCCGCTGTGAATAACTTAGATCAGAATGGGTGAGTCGTCCACCAACTCTGACCAAGTCGTTATATATTAAAATTAGCGACTGCAAAATTGTTGTCTCTGTCCGAGTGCATTACTTAGACAGGGCCACTGCGGAACAAAAATCGTTTAAATGCGCTTAAAATATGGCGGTTTTTTTTTTTAATATTTATGCTGGATGAGTTTCAGTAATTTGTGTTCTGCCAAACTCAAATCAGCTGCGGTTGTTTGTACGGAATCGCGACGTGGCAACAATCTAGCAAACTTGAGAATGTAGACCATCGCACCGAGTATTTTACTCCACGACGAAAGACGACAGAGAGCATCATAAACATGGGAGTTGTCTGCGGGAGTTAAAACAGTGTGAACGAGCTTTCTTTGCTCAGGTACCTCGTTCAGCGAGAGCGGCTCCGTACATTCAGTGGTAGGCCACTGTGACGGATGTAAAATTAGCCAGGGGGGGCCCTGAGACCACAGAGGGTGGTCTAACAATTTAGCAGGAGAGACACCACGTGACAGGCAGTCTGCCGGGTTGTCAATCCCTGCTACGTGATAGAAGTTATCTGCGGAAATATTATTAGTGATTTTAATAACGCGATTGGCAATAAACGTTTACCAACGGTAAGTAGGATACACGTCTAGGGTCTCATGCGGGAGAACTGAGACGGGCGAGAGATAACCCTTAGCAAGGTAATCATTTACGACCTCGTCGTAAGCGGCGCGCAGCCCCGGTGAAGCTTCAAGCTTCCTTTCTGAGCATAAAAATCGCTTACGAGCGACATTTAAAGAGTCACCTAGTGTGAACACATCTTTATCAAACGGTAGACCCACGGTATAGCGACCAGTAACTGGGTCCCGTTGCGTAGTTGAATGATAAAAATATTCACATTCAACAACAGCGGGATGTTGAATGGGCGGGCCGGGAACTTCTTCAAGTTCCCAGAAGCGGGAAATAAAAATATTCACATTCAACATCAACGGGATGTTGAATGGGCGGGCCGGGAACTTCTTCAAGTTCCCAGAAGCGGGAAATAAAAATATTCACATTCAACATCAGCGGGATGTTGAATGGGCGGGCCGGGAACTTCTTTAAGTTCCCAGAAGCGGGAAATAAAAATATTCACAAACAACATCAGCGGGATGTTGAATGGGCGGACCGGGAACTTCTTTAAGTTCCCAGAAGCGGGAAATAAAAATATTCACATTCAACATCAACGGGATGTTGAATGTGCGGGCCGGGAACTTCTTCAAGTTCCCAGAAGCGGGAAATAAAAATATTCACATTCAACATCAGCGGGATGTTGAATGGGCGGGCCGGGAACTTCTTGAAGTTCCCAGAAGCGGGAAATAATTAATTACCTACACGTCAGCGCAAACAAGCGTAATGGTGTAAGTCACATTCAACATCAGCGGGTTGTTGAATGGGCGGGCCGGGAACTTCTTCAAGTTCCCAGAAGCGGGAAATAATTAATTACCTACACGTCAGCGCAAACAAGCGTAATGGTGTAAGTCACATTCAACATCAGCGGGATGTTGAATGGGCGGTCCGGGAACTTCTTCAAATTCCCAGAAGCGGGAAATAAAAATATTCACATTCGACATCAGCGGGAAGTTGAATGGGCGGGAAATAGAATTATTATTATTCATAGGCGAATGGACTATGACACAGCATGATGTAATACAGGCTGGGCGTTTACTAAGTGTAGGCACAGTTCCCATGAGTACATAGCCTAGCACCGTATTGACAGCGGCGGGCACTGACGGGCCTCTAGGAATCCCGCCAGGCAAAAGTAAATGCGGGAACAGCGATGCTCCAATTAAAATGTCAATTTTACTTGGAGTAGCGAAATTATCATCAGCGAACTGAAGTTTATTCGAATAAGGCAAGGCCTTAATATCGACAAAAGCAGAAGGTAATTTATCCGTAATTTGATCGACTACTAACGAGTCGATATCAAATCGGATATTTTTATTAAAGCGGGAAAATATGGTTAAATTTACTGTTCCGAACGACGTTTTCTCTGTGCGTCCGAAACCACGTACAGTCGTGGACTATGTATTGTTTTGACGTAAACATAATCGTTCAAAACATTCATTTGTGACGAAATTGCTTTGACTTGCGCGGTGGCGAGTAGGACGGTGGTGTATGCATCACATTGCGACGGCCCGCTACAAGCCGTATCTGGGGTTAAATAACGCGGCGCGTCTTTAGACACCGAGCACAATGCTACGTCAGACCGCGCGGCAGGTTGCTCTGTCTCTGTCGTGCTCGTGGGGTCGAAAGAGACCGCTGCGCCAGCCCGCGTAGGCGCCGCTGTGTCGGGCGGCTCGCTCGTAGACGGCTGAGTGCAATTGTTTGCTCCAGTGCGCGGGTTCGATTCCCGGGTAAAATGTAACAAAGAATGATGACGCTGCTTACACGTCCTACATCCAGTTGCGGATTGACAACGCGACATCTTGTGTTTAATGCTTAAGCAATTCACGCAACCGTTAATTTTCTTAACAATCTGTAGACGTTCATACGGAGACAGTTTATGAAAAGCGGGACATTTAAACAAATTTTGATGTGCGATATTAGTACACAAGCATTTGTCAGTAGATTCGACTGTGCTGACATAGGCATTGCAGCGTACTGGGGCGGACTGCGAAGTTTTGTTATAAGAAATGCGAGAATGCTCAGCCGGTGTTACGCTGACGGCGTGAGCGCGATACAATATTTTATCTTGTAAATAATGTAATTTCTGATGATTCGAGAGAGATGGATTATCATGAACGGCGGACTTATAATTTGAGTAGAACAGTGGCCCTGAGCGAATGTCACCGTTAAAACTCA